>CM031591.1:10747178-10851182 GCA_018467065.1 Ephestia elutella | reverse complement strand
TAAATAAACAAACGTACTTTCGCATTTATAATATTCGTTAGGATTAGGATAATGGCTCTTCACAGGCACGTTTCACGTCATTGAGGGATTTTCCGAGACCCAAATTTAAAAAAAAATAGTTCCAGATGAATTCATAGGTGGCGCTTAGTAAAAGGCGAGACCACAGAGGACATGCTTCGTGGGCGAGACCATTCAAAAAGCAAAAATGCACTAGATTGGCATTTAAAAAAAACCTAATAAAAAAACATCTAAAAAGTATCAATATTGTGATTTGTGCAGCTGTCAAACTGTTATGTGATTTTTTTCTGCCTCTGGCGGACAATAAAATGCACACAATATAGGTACAGCCATTATTACAACTCGGCTTTCAATAAAGCTCCATCTGTTGAGATTTTTTTATACTGATTTTTTTTTCTTAATTAGCTGTCAGAAAAATCGCTCAATCTCAAAACTACAATACCTATTACTTCCATGCACAGACTTAAATACTCTTTAAAAATATGTATTCCTGTTTCTGTGCTTCCCATAGAGTTAGGATCAAGCGCTTCCACGGTTTAAATTAAACACAGACTTCTATAACTTATCTAGAGTTTATATAGTATTTGCTTATATTAAAAAATATATATATATAAATATATATTTCTGTGAAAATCATAAAAGTAATATGTACTTTGTACAAAGTCAAAGTCAATTTTTTTTATTGAAACTTGGCCTTCAAAGAAGGCTCTTTTTCACGTCGATAACTTATTATTTAATCATAATATCTTATGTTTCAAAGCTACAAACTACTAGCATTTCGGAACGACCACTGCTGAGAAGAAATGCCGAAAGAAACTCATGAAACAGTCTTGGTCGCCTAGCATGCCAGAGGGGCTATTCATTAACTTTATACATACACTAGATTGTGTACAGTCAAAAAAAAAATAGAAGAAAAAATAATAATAATACTAATAATATAAGTACTTATTACTTCCATGGTGAAAATAAAGATAAGTTGTCTTGTCAAATGCCTTGGCGAGTTTGAGAAATGTCACTCGACTCGATAAGAAAGAATAAAGTTCGATAGGACTCAAATTTTAAGAAACGTGACCTATGGATGTCGACCATCTTGATGAAATTTTTCCGCACCACTCGATTCGTTTTGTTCTGTCGCAACTTGTACCAAACAATTTATCGATTACTAGCGGCCCGCCCCGGCTTCGCTCGGGTGGACAATATATTTGTTTTTAGGGTATCGTACCTCAAAAGGTAAAACGTAACCCTTTTAAGATCACTTTGTTGTCAGTCTGTCTGTCAAACTTTTTTTTCTCAGGAACGCTTAAAGGTATCAATTTGAAATTAATATCGAATACTCGGATTCATGGTCTCTTTCAGCTAAAAAATAATCAAAATATACGTCAACGCGATCAAGAGATATTACCGTAAATGTAGGGAATTTTCAGGCAGCAATCAAAACCTACGGGGTACTTCCCGTTGACCTAAAATTATGAAATTTGGCAAAAAGCAAGATCTAACAGTACTTGAACAGGAATAAATCTGAAAGTTGTAAATATGTTGTTGGAAGTTTAAAAAAAGTGTTACAAATTTATTTTTGCGCTCGATGCAGTACGATTCCTCGGAATCTAACTGCAAAGTTAAGTTGTTTTTGAAACTTGATTTGCGTGTACGGAACCCTCCGTGCGCGAGTTTGACTCGGACTTGGCCGGTTTTTAGGGTTCCGTACCTCAAAAGTCAAAAACGGAACCTTTATAAGATCACTTTGTTGTCCGTCTGTCCGTCAACGCGATCAGGGAGTTATTACCGTAAATGTTGCGATTTTTTGCATATTGTGCGATGTCAGACAGCAATCAAAACCTATGGGGTACTTCCGCAGTTGACCAAATAGAAATTTGGCAAAAAGCGAGGTCTAACAGTACCTACATACCTATACACAGGAATAAATCTTGAAAGTTGTAAATATGTTGTTGGAAGTTTAAAAAAAGTGTTACAAATTTATTTTTGCGCTCGATGCAGTACGATTCCTAGGAATCTAACTGCAAAGTTAAGTTTGTTTTTTGGAAATTAATAGGTCTTTTTAGTGAGAGCTATAACGTGAGATGCTTTGCGTGTACGGAACTCCTCTGGTGCGCGAGTTTGACTCCTGCACTTGGACGGTTTTTTTTAATGATGTTGACTCCTACTAAAATAAATAAGTACTGTTTAAAACATACGAAAACGCGCCCGCTCAGAGATAGTGTATACACCTACATAATGCGCCTTGCGTCTTTGGCTAGAGCTAAGTGGTTTCGTGCAGCGCATTGCCGGTTTTTAGATAACTCGTAGTATTTCGGAAACTATTGATCCAAATTACATGCAGTAAAAGGCAAATATCAAATATATTAAGTACTTGTGACGATAGACTTGTTTAATTTGATAAGGCGATTAATAAATTGTGGTTAATATCACCAGTTAAATAACACCTAACGATTTTAATAAAACATAAAAAAAAAAGTAGTTATTGTGGCTGAAATATAAAAAGCTAGATATATGCTATCGCGGACTTTTTTTGTAGACCTATTATAGATACAACAATTCCTCCATACATGGTTTTGATACATCTCTTAGGGATTGGAGAGCGTTTTCGATGAAAGCTGCCAGGCGGCTAAATTTTTTTCCGACTTCCTTAACAATTATCGTCATATTTCAACTAATACACACAAAAACCTCCAAACAAATTATACACCAAAACTCCTTCCTACATGAATCACCCTATCTATTAGGTGAAAACCGTGAAAATCCGTTCAGTAGTTTTTTGAGTTTATCGCGAACAGACAGACAGACAGACAGACAGACAGACATGACAGACAGCCGCCGCGGGGACTTTGTTTTATTATATGTATAGATGTATAGATAACTCGTTCAATATTAAACAGCATCACAATGGCACCGCCTCTTCCCAGGTAAGTTTCAATTAGTTACGGAGCTATTGTGTTACAGAATGCAGATTGAAACACAGAAAAAAAACAGTGTTATGTCAGGAATTGTATTATGGAGCGGATCTGGAAAGATAGAGATTGATTAACAATCCAAAATGTATCGCGGCGTAAACTTAATATTATTTTTAATTAGCATATAAGTTTTTTGACCCACTGCTGGGCAAAGACCTTCAATTCATCTAATAAATCTAGGTGAATTATACCCACTTTAGAGATCTTAAAATTCTATGTCTGTGATTACAAACTATTAACATTACTAGTTTTACGAATTATCGATGAATTTAAATAAAAAAAGTTTTTTATTATTCATGCCCTGAAATGTTTGGAACCCGTCAAGCACGAGTTGAACTTGCATTGGTCCAGCTTTATCTATTTTGGGATCTTAGTAGGGCCGATAGAAGCCAAAAGCTTTCTTTTAGATTTTTTTCTGTCTGTCTGTCTGTATGTTTGTACGCGCATCATGCAAAAACTTTGGATAAACGCTACTTGAAAGTACTGAACCGATTTTTATGATACTTTCTTTGTTGTGTAGCTATTAAGCCTAGGCAACATTTAGGCTATAATTGATTTTGAAAACTGGAACACCTGATGAAGAACCAAAACAGAGTCACAGTTAAATACGTATAGTGGTAGAAATAGTGGCAAAGGGCGGTGCGCTTCATACAAAAGTCGTTCAAATATACCTGATGAGCATGTGAAACGGTTTATCCGTGAACACGTCAGTATCACGTCAATGATGCGTTTTCATCTAAGCGAAATCACGAGGGCGAAGCCGCGAGCAACAGCTAGTATAATATAATGCGAAAGTTTGGATGTGAGTTTGTGAGTCTGTGAGTTTGTAGAGAGGATGTTTGTTACTCAATAACGCAAAATTTACTGGACGGATTTCGATGAAATTTGGTATACGGGTAGAAAAACACCGGGAATGGCACATAGGGTACTTTTTATCCCGAAATTCCCACGGGAGCAAGCCCCGGGGCGCGGCTAGTATTGGCATACAGCTAAAATGTTTATCTTTCCTTCTGAACTCAGCAATTCTAGATTTCTAATGAGAATCAACACAAGCCATAAACTAAATCAAAACAGGCCTAACGAGGTGAGCTAACTGCTCTTGCGCACGCAACGAACTAATGTCTGTCCGTCTGTCACTGGCTCAAAGCTATCGAACACCTTAGTGTGTATTTTCTATAGGTTTTAATTTTATTTTTTTTAATCTACTCGTATGTTTTTTTTAAGGCTTTTGTTTTTATAAACGTATCAGCCTTATCGTATCCTAACCTATATAAGCACACGGAGACAGTTACTGTTGCGCAGCCGCTGCCAGATATAAAATTTTAAACGCTGCGTCCGAAAATGGATGCGTCAGCAAACATTGTAAACCACCTACATCCCACTTATTCATATTTAAGCTGTTTATCAGTAAATGTCTCTCGTGTTGCGTGTTGATTGCGTTCACACTCCACCAGCAAATGGTGCACATACTCTACTGTCCCGCACGTGCTACAGTTAGGGGAATCTGCCAAATTTTGCTGATGGGATGTGTCCAGAGCGAAGTCTAAAGGCAAGTTTTATTGCAGATATTTTAAAAGGTTTTAATTGTGATGTTGATTAAACCTAATTCTACATGTCATGTAGGTACCTTTTTTTATTGTACATAATATTTTTATTTAATAACAAATTAGAATTTACATATATATTGTCATGTACCTACATGACATGCATGTATGAAGATGGTGATGAGTGTAGAGGAAGCAAGAGAGATCTGTAAGGATCGTAGCAGGTGGAAATCGCTAGTCTCTGCCTACCCCCACGGGAAAAAGGCGTGATAATACGTATGTATGTATGTATGTACCTACATAGAACATAAGTTTAGTTAAGTATATATTTACCCATCTATTGCAACAAAAAAACTGTACTTCTCTTGACGCGGGTGGGTGTCCTGGAGGTCTGAAATACAGGTTCAACCTAGTCTAGGCTCTAGTCCACGTAATGATTACATCCACTTTGCAGTCCACCTCCCAAAACATATTCATGTATTGTATTGTTGTGGTTTTTTTTTTCAACTTTGTAACGGCACAATAGTGCCCAGAAGGTTGCATTGATTGACTCTTTAAAACGTACAATACATTAAATTTGTTTAATCTAGAAAGCAATTTAACTATTTTGCATCGTCAGCTCTTAAGTTAACCTAAACATAAGCAAACAGTTTAAAATTGGTTTACCATATGTTATTAATTTTATAGGGTTGTTAAATAAGTATCATCTAATTTGTTTAATTAATTATTCTCTGATTCAAACTCTATACCTTATACAAAATATGTAGCTTCACCGACCACTGTTCATTTGTTATACAATTGATCCAAACGACCAAGCTTCATATTTTGATTAGGGCTGGTAAGGTATTTGTCATGTACATATTTGTAAAGTTAAGGCTGACGTTAGGGCCTGTAAAGCTAAGGTTAAGGCGTGTAGAGAGCTTGGCTCTACATGATAATATCTTTTTGATATTGTGAGTTGTCTTGATAACATTTATCCGTATATTTTTGTACTGACTGTACCAGTAGTAGGTAAGTAGGTAGTTAAGTTTTACATCCTAACAGGATTGTTTTTAAAAAAACACTATTTACTTGAAATGGATAAAATTTAATAACTGAATTTAATACATTACAGAAAATGAGTTTTACTAGATTCTAAAGTAAATATTAAATAAACCTAGGTGGTCTACGATAGATCAAGGCATGAAGCCAGTGACTGTCCGCACCGTAGGTCGGATACGAAGGAAGTGTCATCTTGTATCTGGATTTAACTATATATTAAACGCGTGACCTCTCTTCTAGGGTGGGTCGCGATGATATATTGAAATAAACAGTAAATTCATAGGAAGCTTCCTGTTTATCTTCCTAAGAATTGTTTTTTATTTACGTAAGTAAGACATTCTTTTAGGAATCAAAAGTAAATATTTTAATTTGCTATAAATATGGGTGATTGACATTCCATAACAAGGTACTGCCTGGTCGAGTCCTAACAATAAGTTTTGTTGTTGTTTATTTGCACACTGTTTCTAAATGTTTGCATTTGTAACATTTGTAACTAGACTAGGTAGATAAGGTAAATTAACTGAAAAGATATGGAAGAACGGAGCCTACTATTATAATTTAAAAGTAGGCTTCAACACCTGTAGATTTATGTAAAACAATTTACCTAAATAAATTATTATATTTTATTTATTTTTTCATCTGAAGAGGTGAAAAGGCAGTTTTGTTATCTTTTTTCAAAGTATAGACTTATAAAATCTTTGGTTCATGTTTCAAAGTAAAATAGTGTAAGTATAATGCGCTATTAAAAATAGGTAGGTGGATGCATGGACGTAGGAAAAAAGAACGGACGGAGTCTTGGCTTAATAAGGAGTGAAGCAAAGCAATGGCGGCGACTTACGATTGTGTGAGTTGACGGAGTTGCCTCGTTAAAATTTCTTTGGCGCAAAAGTTTTTACAAATAATCCACCAGATTGCACTAAATTATGTTTCGCGCATTGTATTAAAAAAATAAGCACTAAAGACCTGAGAATTGCACTAGATCTAGTGTAAAATACGCTAAAACGGCAACACTGGCCGTCTTACTTTGCTGTGGGTGTGTGCGTGCGCTCGTGTCGGTACAATACGCCGGCTTACTTTGATTGCATCACTATTAATGTTACTGAGGCGGAGTCCGTTCTTTTTTCCTACGTCCATGGGTGGATGTTTCTGTTGGATAATGTTTAGTTAGGACGGGCACGGCTCTTTTCCTTAAAAATTAGTACCACTAGCGACACTAAAGTTAGTGTTTAAATTGGGAACTATAAATGTGGTTCAACGCCATCTATATTTTAGTATTGTTAAGTTAATTGGTGCTATTCGACAATAGATGGCAGAAGTAGACCTTGTTAAACTTAGTACATGCTACTTGCCAACAGATGGCGTTACATGTTTCACTTGACAGTTTATTCATTTCGCTTTGTCCGTTAATCACATAAAAAACCAAAACCAGAATGTCCCTATAAAAATTTGAAGAATTATTTTCTTGAATAATTTTAAAAAG
Source organism: Ephestia elutella (assembly GCA_018467065.1). Lineage (NCBI taxonomy): Eukaryota > Metazoa > Arthropoda > Insecta > Lepidoptera > Pyralidae > Ephestia > Ephestia elutella. Next base: position 10,844,130 of record CM031591.1, on the reverse strand, counting down.
GTAAGTATATTGAGAAGCATTTAAAAGTTAAATGTATATCAATATTTTTTTTAAGTAAGTATTTTTTTTAAGAAACCATTCATATACATATAACATATTTTAGGTATTGTTTATTTATTATACTTACATATTATAACAAATATTTTTTCTAATTTTTATTTAAAAAATAATTAAACAAGGAACAACTTTTTCATTATTTCTATAAATACGATATTTTTTTATGTACTTTTACTCTAAAAATATTTTCCCATCACAAATCAAACAGGATGGAGTCCTTCCTACGCTTAACTTGTTTATTTTCAAGCTGCAGTCTGCACCATATGGCTGCAGGTAGCTGGAGCACAAACTAATAAAAGAATAGAGATAAACCGTCATGAAAGCATCTTCCATAATATTACCATTACCCATTTAATTGGGTACCTATGTTGTGTTATCTACTTTATAATAGACTTTCCTTTAAATAGAGCTTTATCAATCATATCACACAATTTAATAAAAAAGTAAACAAATAAAAACATACATAAAATTTGCCAAAAAAAAAAAACATTCGGTGTTTTGTTGATCTGTTGACTTTTTTATTATTTTTGTTCGTTGGCAGTTATAAGTTTTGTTTTAATCTTGTATAATAAGTGTATTGTCGAATAACATTTTTTTCTTTCTTTCTTTCTTTAAGTATTGTGCATTTTTCCCAACAACTTTTTACATTATACGGTATATATACGGTTTAAAAGCTTTGGCAACAACTTAATTATCATGTAAGAAATACGATCAAACTTCATTTATTGAAAGATTTTAGATTTCTTAGACAAGATTACTAATGTGTTGTTGTAAAGATGAATACACAGTGCCGAGAAAAACTTAATTTAAGTTTATAGTGTACTGCTGTAAATATGTAATGTTGTTTTGATTGTTAATTAAATAAATATAAATACAAATTTGATTGGATTTAAATGATATGGCCCAGCTTTACTTTTTTTTACTTTTTGTCGTAACTCATGACTTGAGACCTGCACCCTCGATGTTTTGTGGGCGAAGAACGCGAACAAAAACCCTTGCGTGATGACTCCTTGCAATTCGGAATTTCGACTAGCTTCGCAACATGACATTCACCATATGCTGTCTGTGGCCTAGTAATTATTATATACGTACGATCTTCTTTAAAATTCTTTCATCTTATTATCTATACTTATTACTTTATCTACGAGTATAAATGGAAAACGTTGTATGCCTCAACTGCTAAGCAGATATTGATGAAATCTTAACTAATATTATAAATGCAAAAGTGAGTTTGTTTGTTTGTTACCTCTTCACGCTTTATCTACTGAACCAATTTTGCAGAAATTTCGCATTTAGAAGTACGGAGATGGACATATAGTACCTTTTATCCCGGGAAAAAGCACTGTTCCCGTGGGAAGTTCACGCGGGCGAAGCCGCGGGCAAAAGCTAGTAATATTATAAATGCCAAAGTGAGTTTGTTTAGTGGTTACCTCTTCACGCTTTATCTACTGAACCAATCTTGCTGAAATTTCGCATATACATAGTTAGAAGTACTGAGAAGGACATACCTAGGGTACCTTTCATCCCGGGAAAAAGCACCACTGTTCCCGTGGGAAATTCACACGGGCGAAGCCGCGGGCAAAAGCTAGCTTGCAAAGCTTGCAATAAAGCTTCCCAGCTTTATTACAAATATTATTCAGGATTGACTACCTAGTTCCATGCTGGTCTGGGAGCGAAGAAAAAACATAGAATGTGCCAGCTGCTTCTCTTCCAGCGCAGATTGTTAAAGTCAATCGAGGGAAAGGGGTTTAAACTGGGAATTCCTCCACTTATAGGCGATGGGCTAGCAACCTGTCACTTTACCTGAATCTCCATTCCATCAGAGAGCCCACTATTCAGCTAAGCGTGGCCTTCGAGTCTCGCGACTCTTGGCTCTGTCTACCCCGTAAGGGGCAAAGACGTGATTCTATGTATGTATGTATGACTACCTAGACTGTTAGATACCTACAAAAATGCATTCTGTTTATTTTTAAAAATGTTACCCTACTCAGACATCCTTTTCTTTATTTTACTGCTTGATCTTGATAATCCGAAATGACCCGTTATTAAACTGTAAACTGCACTGTTTTCTTTGTACTTTCATATTTATATAACTAAAACTAAGATAAAAGCAAAAGCAAAATAAAAGCAGTTGGTTGGTTATCTATATAGCCTAAACAATAGAACCAGGATTAAACACAGGTAAAAATGGCTAAAATTCTTACTCTCTGGTATAAAAAAAGCATTGTAAAATGTTTAATATCTGGTTTCTGAGTAAAGCAGGGATTAACGGTAATTTAAGATAAGGTGCGCGTTCGTATATAGCTGTATAAATAAATACAAACAAAAATATTTTCGTATAAAAAGTTGCCAAGACGAGACCATATGGTATGGCTAACACTGTCAAAAAGTTATGTAGAGTCTACATCTAACTCTACAATTGTAGAGTTAGGGCGTGTAGAGTTAGATGACTTAAGCCCTACTTCACAACTGTACACCATAAAGTATTACCTTATAACCTAATTCGAAATATATACCTATGTAAATGAATGTTATACAATGAGTTATATAATAAATGTAATAATGTATGTAGTATTTTTTATTCATTATTATAAATAAATAACAACTGCTAGAAATGTACTAGATTTTATAAGTAGAGCGTTTAAGTGAAAAGTATGGCTAAAATCAAGGAGCAAATATCCAAAAATCAGAATTCAAAGGTGGTTTATATTTTACGAGGCGAAAATTGTCTCGCCAGCCAGCAATTAAGAAAAAAGTTAGAACCAAACCAGTCAAGCGGAACATGGGACCACTCCACTACTCTATACCAGAGACTATACTACCCGCATGCCGATTGCACACACACATCTATCAGCTGATTTACATTATTAATTTACACAAACGAATTTCTACTCTATTGACATTTACGTAAAGTTGAGATTAAAAAGATTAGTCTTTGATACTGGCTGGAGTTATTTGGACACAGAAGAATCAACTGTATAAAGAACTGCTGTTGGTTCATTATAGGGAAAACTGGTTTGAATTTCGAATGATGTCACACAAGAATCAAGGTGTAAAGGTGTTAACACACACGTGATAACCATTAAACTTATTTAAGTATTGCAATACAGGTGTATTATTTTTAAACACCAATCAAATTCTTGCAACAATTAAAACAGTTAGGGATGGTATGAAAATATCTTGAGAAGAGAAGAAAACCACATCAAAAAGAGGGCCGTGCATATGGAACCAGTGTTAAATATAAGTATAATAGTATAATAAGGAATAGGGAAAGACCAACAAAAAGATGGGTAAATTACGTCAAAGATACTTAGCATGAATAGGCATGATTAAGCAGCAAAGCAACAGAATAAAATAGATGGACATACAACTCATGTTGACTTCCTCAATACACGTTCGCCTACTGAAGAAGTTATAGATGTAAAGTAATATAGGTTGATATTAAAATTATGCAATGTACGTTGTAACGTACATTACAAACATTATTGTGTTAAATTGTACTTTTGTTTGTAATTTTTTTATTTTCATACTGTGTAGCCCATGTGGTGTTTGTGTCATGCACTTTACCACGGGCCATTCGTGTTTGTGTACGATCTGCCTACCTGTAGCTTTGCGTGTGTGCATAAAATGGACGATTCGAATTTTAAAATTATATTTTTGGTGTTCATTATATACGTATGTTACGTCGATATTCTGTATTCCATTTTTAGTTGATATCAGAAAAGGAAAGTTGTATAGCCACTTTGGTGGATATCGTATTTTAAATTAGATCTACAGCTACAGGTAAATTGTATTATGTTAATATTGGACAAACTTCTGATTTACCTACATAAATTAACTAGTTTTTGCCCGCGGCTTCGCTCGCGTTAATCCTTTCTTAGCGGATGCCTACGTCATAACATCTACCTGCATGCCAAATTTCAGCCCGATCCGTCCAGTGGTTTGGGCTATGCGTTGATAGATCACTATGTCAGTCAGTCATCAGCCAGTCACCTTTGAGTTATATATATACATATATAGATAGATAGAAGATAGATTTGAAGTTATCAAGGATACCTATATAGCATGTACAAGTATTTTTTGGAATCTTTAAAGCTGCGGCATTAGAATTGTAGCCTTAGCTGAAAATAATGTTGTAAGTAGTAAGTACAACAGTAAGTAGGTACTAAGCAACGATGCACGGCTTGCATAAGCAAACTGTATTACTGTATTACTGATTTTTCTATTTAATGAAACACTAGTTGCGCCCCGGGGCTTCGCTCCCGTGGAAATTTCGAGATGTGCTATTTCCGGTATTTGTCTACCCGTATACCAAATTTCATCGAAATCCGTCCAGTAGATTTTGCGTGATTGAGTAACAAACATCCTCACAAACTCACAGTTTCCCAAAGTCACATCCAAATTTTCGCATTTATAAATTAGTAGGATTTACTTAATTCTTGCAAATTAATTACATTTAGGTACTTAGAATAGTTTTAAATAGATTCATTGATTTAAATTAGGATTGATAAGGTGCAGAATAAAAAAAATCTCTGATTCCATATTAAAGAGTTAGAAAGTGTTTTTAAATGATATACTTACTCATAGAAAACGTACAGAGGTAAGGTATCCTTAATGACATAAATAATAAAATAAATAAAAATCCAATTTTTCCAATATCATTTAAAATTGAGAATTTCTCACAGCGATGTTCCGAGAATTTCCAGAGGCTGTAAAACGTCATTTATGGCGTCAATCAGTAGAACATATTTATTGTGAATATTGTGATGGATGAGAACTCCAACCAATGGCGACAGTGGATGATGCATCGGTGTTTACATTACAAGAATTCATATTACAAATGTGTTTGAAATGAAAAAATACAAGTTTGTTATCACGCCAGACGCCTGTACAATTTAAATATGACAAAACGTTAAAGTAGGTACCTACCTACCTATTTAAATGTAGTTTAAATTTTAGATAAGTATTCTGCATAAAAAATTAAAATTTTCTGCATAACCCAAAGGTTGGCTGGTAGATAATGCAGCACCTCCTATTGTAGGTACGTTTACTTTGTATTTTTGTACAATAAAGGTAAAATAAATAAATTTTAGAAATAAAATATCAGTTTATTTTGGAAATAAAATTTTAGAAATTAAAAACATTTTCTTATAGGGTTTCGATTTCGATGATAGGTTAATCTACTGAAAAATATCTAAATATACAAACAGTCATGACATGGAGGACATGATTAGAAAATATATATCTAGTCGGTAGGTACTATTTATAAGTGAAGTGAAAAATTTAGAAATTTGAAAAGTTATTTATTAAAAAATAAGTAAGTACCAACTTATACAAATATAGAAAACAGGTTTTAAAATATAATTCAAATTTATAACAATTGCAAAATAAATTGGTCTTATTTTTGTTGAACTCCATGTCCATGAGTTAAGATAAATGTTTCCAATTCTGCTTACAAAATTTAATTCGGCCAAACACACAACATTGCCAGTAAAATAAAACTTAAAAAAATAAATTGAAATAAATTAACCCAACTTTGAATTTCGAAAACCCGTTTCTAGCCTACCGCCATCTTCAGTCCGCATTCTGGAACGTTTGAATTTCGAATTCACGTTTGGATTTCGAATTCATATTTGGTTCGCTTGTGACTGGTCGCCCTTGTAATAGTTGGCCGGTGATATCAAACGTCCAACATAAGTTGGCCTCCGCTTTGACATTCTTCGTTCTTCTTCCCTTAGGAATAGTGGCCGTCGCGCGATGTGACAAGGTCTTGTTGTGTTGGTTTTAAATCGTCGGCAAGTGCAGCGCGAACGAAAATATACGGCGCGCGGAGTTGTTTTGCCGCCTTATCACTTGGATCAAAGATTATAGAAGACTGTTACGCTTGAATTAAAAACCTATGATGTTAAGATTCCCAGAGGAACCTTTCTTTTTTCTTAAAAAAATCAGCCTTTTATCTGTTATTGGAAGAGTTCAATATCAATCATTCCCAATAGTGCCAATAAGTCATCATAGTTAATTTTACCATGTTATGTCAGAATTACTTATCGCTTCTGTCAAAAATTTCTTACCGATCAGGTAATATTAATCTGCAAAGTGATAAAACCAAGAAACAACAAAGTATGATTTCTGTAATTTTTTTTATTAATTCACTGTGTAATGGTGAAGGGTTTTTTAGATGGAGTATTGCGTTGAATACTAGAAACACGAAGGATCATTTTGCTATCAGTATGGACTCGCCTTTTATTGTGATGTAGATTCACATGACAATCGTCGCATAACTAATATCTTCATTTTTTTATAATTCTTGAAAAACTGTACCTTCTTCAGTTGGTTGCTCTTTGCCGCGGGTGTGGAGGGCCGCGCGGGGCGAAGGCGGGCTCTCTGTCCGCCAACTTAAAAATGCCGCCGCAGAGCCTCCGAATCGATACGACGCGCGTCACGTGCTGTCGGGCGCGACCAATAGGGGCGCTCGGGGGCCGGGCGGCGGGGGGACAGCGGCGAGGGGGGCCCGCCGCGCGTCCCAACCGCCAGTGCACGAGAAAAAGCCGCGCGGGACGGACGCGCGCCGCTCGACTCAACCGAAAACACGAGTTTCACCGAAAACCGGTCCGATGCTTCGTGTCATGTTATAGTGCAGTGCCTTCGCAATGAGTGCGTGGACGGAGGACATGCTCTCCTGGCGCGACGAGCGTCTCGGCCTCACCGAACTGCCGAGCACGACCAGGAGAAAACAACGCAGCGCGCCGTATAGGCTACATCGGCCGCATTTGCCCGCGCCTCACGTGCCTGAGTTGCCGCCGGAGCCTCAGGGAACGCATATTTCCAGACTGTATCCGGAGTTGTTGGCTTTAATATTCGAGAGGCTACCGGTGAGAGACAGAGGACGAGCGGCGCAAGTTTGCCGATCGTGGAGAGATGCCGCTGACCGGAGATCCGTTTGGAGAGGAGTAGAAGCTGCTTTACACCTAAGAAGACCTGCACCGGTTCTATTTGCATCATTAGCTAGAAGAGGAGTAAGGAAACTACAGGTACTTTCACTTAGAAGAGGCTTGAGAGACGCTGTCGCCGCTCTCCCTGGTCTGGAATCTTTATCACTCAGTGGCTGTTATAGTGTAACTGATGCGGCGTTGGCTAGTGCATTCGCTGCAGAGCTTCCAGCATTGAGAAGACTGGATTTATCCCTGTGTAAACAAGTAACGGACTCGTCACTCGGTAGAATAGCTCAGTCACTTAAGAATTTAGAAGAATTGGAACTTGGTGGTTGCTGTAATATAACAGATACAGGGCTACTTTTAATAGCCTGGGGACTGAAAAACTGCGTCGATTGAATCTACGATCATGCTGGCATGTGAACGACGCAGGTATAGCTCACTTATGTGGCGGAGGAGAAGCAAGAGGGACTCCAGACTTGGAGCATTTGGGATTGCAAGACTGCCAAAGGTTGACGGACGAAGCTTTGAAACATGCAGCAACAGGTCTTCCTAATCTTAAGTCCATAAACCTATCATTTTGTGTAGCCGTCACAGACGCAGGTTTAAGGCATCTAGCTCGACTTCCACATTTAGAAGATATCAATTTAAGGGCCTGCGATGGTGTATCGGATGCAGGAGTAGCCCATCTAGCTGAAAGTGGCCGACTTAGGGCACTAGATGTTTCATTTTGCGATAAAGTTGGTGACGAAGCTTTATCGCATGCTACTTTAGGATTATCAGGCTTGCGCTCATTATCTTTGAGTGCGTGTCGACTAACAGACGAGGGCTTAGAACGAGTCGCCAGGTTATCACAACTAGAGACGTTAAATATAGGACAGTGTACAAGGGTCACAGATAGAGGCCTGAGGGCGCTGGGCGATGGACTACAGAATTTAAAAGCGATAGATTTATACGGTTGTACGTGTATAACGCCACAAGGCTTGGACCATATCGTGAAGTTGCCTCGGCTCAGTGTACTTAACCTCGGCCTGTGGCATGTGCGGTGACCACACACACACTAGTCTGTGTCCGCGTGTCTGTGTGAGTGCGACGGCCATGTTGAAGTGAAGGAGCGCCAAGGTTGTATACTCAGGACAGTGAATAAAGAATTAACCAATTTTAAGATATTATAACGAATTATTGTTAGGATGTGGGGTTGCTTTCTTTCTAAAATGTTCTGTTTTTGGCCAGTTATGTTGTACACAATTGTTGTATTTGGATTCTGTGATTTTAAATTCATTTTCTTTGGTTGAGTTTCTAAGAAAGTTGCCCCAGCGCCTAGTCGCTATATTGAGTCAGATCTTTTTAATTCCGTTCTTTTTCCTTATCTGTTGAAACGTTTTGTTTATGTTTTTGAGCGCTGATGACGTAATGATGATTAAAATTCGTACTTCCTGTGTCTACAAGACCGAAAACATTAAAAAGATCTGTATTTAATATAATTGCTCCTTAGTTAGATAGATATTTAGCCATTCTTCAAATTGAAAGTTTTCTGTTCGACTCCATGCGACAGTTAAATGTAGGGATTGTTAATTATAAGTTTTATATTGTTATGAAGAATATGTTCAGGGAAACCAGTGTATCCAAGATGTTAGACATACGTTGTATTTTCCACTTGAAATATTGCTAACTGTACTATCCAATCAAACTACAAATACACGTTTAAGTCAAATAATAGGCAAATCATTGAAAATAACTCTGATTGATCCAAATTCTTATTAATAAAATGTTGCTAGGCAAGTAATGTTTTTTATCCACCCTAATGGTACTTAATTGGAGAAGAAGAAGAAAACTAATTGTTAATGCAAGTTTTCAGTAATACATTTATCAATAACTTCTAAAACGTAAACATGTTTCAGAATGTAATTCAATAATATTTTTCCAATTTTCCGCATATCATTCTAAATTTTAGTGTAGTATTTTCGAAGTTTTCTGCATCTCGATCAAAATTTTCTTTCCCTTACTTATTTTCTTAACCAACGCGTAAACTGTCATCATTAGTTTGATTAATATACGTATTTATAATAAGTCATCGCAAACCATAGATTTCAACTAGCATCTGAAGGCAGACATTGATTTATACAAACCATTATAATGGTTAACTATATTCGCATTTTCTTATAAAATGGTGAAACCTTGACATACTTTTTCTTCAAGTTGGGTAATTTTGTCATGGGTGAAGATTTTGTAGTTCACTGCATCAAGGGCTCTCTCAAAAAGAACTGGAAATAATGTTTTTTTTATATAATAATATGAAACCAGTTCAAAGCAATAATTGTTAAAATACATTTTTTTTATTTTTTTAAAACTTTTCTTTGATTATTAAAAAAAATAGCTTTTTATATAATCAAATGTTGCGATAGTACCACAGACCACCTACCCCACAAGACTGGCAATGTAAGGCGACTAATGTCTGTAACGCATATGTGCAAATGTTCCGATGCCGATTTGAACATGTGCGCGGCACGTTTTAGTACTGACCAGACAATAGACCCGTAAAGTGTAAGTTTACGCAACAAACAAAAATAAGAATACGACAATAATGCCAAATTGTCCTGTGAAGTGGTGTGGAAACGATAGTAGAAAAAATAATTTTAAAAATGATAATACATTATCACGTTTCACCCGTAAGTAAAACATTTATTTATTTAATAATATAAATGTACAGTAAAAATTTGCGGAGTTCACGTTATACTGGTTTTTAGTACTTGAGATTCGGTAGTAGTGATGCGGAGAAAAAGTATCGATATGCGATTGTTTCAATAAGAATTAGAAATTTAATTAATTATTAATGACTAAATATTAATCAAGTTTCAAATAATTGTCATTTAAATGTTAAATTAACACGATTAATTTTGCTTAAATTTCCTGCTGACGGAGAGAAAAAAGGAATATGGATATCTAAAACTATGAGGGGTGACGACTGGTTTCCGACAACAAATAGCGCAATATGCTCCAGACATTTTACACCGGACTGTTTTATGGAAATGAAAGGCCAAAGAAAACTACTACATGCATCATCAATACCAACTTTATACTTGCCAGTCAACACTTACACTTATTTCATTCTCATTCAATTAATTTTACTTTAGTCATAATAATCTAAAAGTTCATAATAGCCACAGTATAAACATATGATTACATTAATGTATGTCGTCACTTACTGAAGAGTTAAATTTGAAAAATCTATTTCATGTTATCTATTTTGTATTAAGAATTTTGTATTGATTATTGTGATTTCATTTACGAGAAACTCATGCTCTTTTTTCGATGGTTTATATATATCGACACGACTACATCCCTAAATGACGTCACGCGCCCCGCCCGCGCACCCTTCATTGTTCTAAACTTGGCAGAACTGTTCGCTTAGAAAATCGTAAAGATTGCCAGTCTTGTAGGGTAGGTGGTCTGTGGATAGTACGTAACTTGTTTTTGTTTACAGTAAGTTTTTTTGTTGAACGCCAATAAATGTTACTGTTCTACATTCAATAACAACGCATATACATTAGTGAATTAGGTATTATTTAATTTCATTTTCGTAGTAAAGTAATAATGACTTTCTCTAATTGTCATAGTTCGTTAGATCTTGACTACTGGACAATTAAAAGTATAACGCTATTTTTCGTCAAATTGTAATTATATTGGGAATCACGTGGAATATTCTTACTCCCTAAAAAATGCGAAAAAATTATAAAACAAAAGAAATATCGAAATTTCAGTTTGAAATTCTGTTGCAAATGTAAAATTGTAGTTTGGTTCTCTATAATATAATATAATTACAATATTATAAATATGTACTTCCATATTTTATAAATTTACCCTTTAAAAAAACATTTTATAACCTGTAGATATGTAAAAGAGTTTTAATAAATATGCGAAAAATAATAAAAAGATTTAATTTGAATGTAATTTGAAAAATACATATTTTCGCTTAATTCTGACTAGTTTCCCGTACTAGTTTGTGAATATTTTGGGCAATTTCCACTAACAAGTTTATTTGGATGATATTTGATGTTTTTAAGACATTTTTTAAGATTTGAACAAATACATATTGAAATTAAGAATAAAAAATAAAAGAAATCATAGACGGATAAATTTAAAGTAGGTGTTACCCAAAATATAATACACGATCTTTACACATTTGTATTTTCTACGACTTTCAACAGATATTTTTTAAATCCTTTATGAAGTTTTTTGACTGACTTTCTTGTTACATTGAAGTTAGTTATTAACAATCATTTATCCCAAATACGAAGATCTCGTTTATATTATACGTAATTTGATATTATTTAGTGATTATTTTGTAATTTTTTGATTAACTGACGCATGTAGTCGAACCGGATCCGAACGTTGTATACTTCAAAGATACGTTGTTTTTGTACAAAACGAATGTAATATAGGAAAAAAAATGTATTAAAAGTCATCGTTTAAGTTGATTTTGGATTTTATTTATTTTACATTCCACAGACTTTTTTCGTGTGGTAAGGAAATTCTCTCTTAGTGCTTCCCTACATTCTCTAAAGAACCTACATGCCAAATTTCAGCTTCCTACGCCAGATTTTAAGTTAGACCTTCAACAACACAACAGTGAAAACTGCATCACATTTGGTCCAGTAGTTTTTGCGTGATGCCCGTACATACAGACAGACTGACAAAAATACAAAAAATAATCGTTTTGCCTTCTATTGGCTCCTTGTTTCTTAAATATCTCTTATGTACACAGAACTGTTACAGTTTTATTAATACTTATGTATTGATTGATGATTGATTGATATGTATCTGATTGATGATGATATTGAGTCTACCAAGAAATCCAGAGCTATCAAATCGGTGCTTTGAGAGGCACAGCAATGACACAAAATGGCTTAAAAATAAAAAAATATAATGAAATTACAGTACGGAGTGCAACTCCGGGGAAAATAGTGTTTTCCTCCACTCCGCGCTGTAATTTCTGTAAGGTATTTTCAAAATACCTACGTTTCCAGACACGTGTTGTTTTCAGAATCGCAAGAATGATAACAATATCGTATCGGCGTGTTTATCATAACAAAGGGGGGAATGACACTCGCTATAGAGGCACAGTAGACAGCAAATTATTCTAGCCGAATTAAAAACATCATCTATCCTACTACATATTACGTAATATTATAAATGCGAAAGTTTGGATGTGAGTTTGTGAGGATGTTTGTTAGTCATTCACGCAAACTACTGGACGGATTTCGATGAAATTTGGTATACGGGTAGAAAAATACCTGGAATAGCACATAGGGTACTTTTTATCCCGAAATTCGCACGGGAGCGAAACCCCGGGGCGCGACTAGTTTAACTATAAATCACGCGTAAGTATATAATAATCATGCATCATCCATCATCTATTTAATTTAATCCATACTAATATTATAAATGCGAAAGTTTGGATGTGAGTTTGTGAGTTTGTGAATTTGTGAGTTTGTGAGGATATTTGTTACTCAATCACGCAAAATCTACTGGACGGATTTCGATGAAATTTGGTACAGAGGTAGATAATGACCTGGAATAGCACATAGGCTACTTTTTATCCCGGGAAAAAGCACTGTTCCCGTGGGAAATTCACGCGGGCGAAGCCGCGGGCAAAAGCTAGTAATAAATAAAAATACACGCAATACCTATATATTTAGTCTCAATGTTACAATCTTTCATTTTTACTTACCTACTTACTTACCTTTGTTGGCAATGTTAACAGTAACAGTGTTAGTACAAATTTTGGCAATGTTAATGGAAAGTTTTCATGATAGCCATACCTCGACAAATCTCAACCTACATTGCTTAGTTTTAATGAGACTTATGTATTGTCCCAAGACAAAACACGCAATGTATGATGATTCGCCTATGCATGGAAACTTAGGCATAACAGTTGACAATCGTAAACGTAAAGTATTACTGTATACAGAAATGACATTTACGTTAAACACAGACATGAAATGTTATTATCTTTTGTGATGTGGCTGACATTTACATATTCAATAGATAGTTAAAATTAAATGCTTAATAATAAAAATCAATGTGAAGCCGGGGTAGGTCGCTAGTTAGTGTACATATAATGCAATTTTTTGTACCAATAATACCAAAGTTTGTATAAAAGTGAAAGAAACCTTGTAAAGTAACCTTTAACGAAAACAGTGACAGTAAATTGTCAAACAAACAATACGAACATTTCAAAGTTATTTGAGCCTAATTTGTTTTGACAAAAGTTTAGTATTATTGCTTTTGGTTCGCTGTGATGTTTCCGATTCAAAAGACTGCAAGGACAAAATAATTTAGCTTATAGTGCAATACTAACCCTATATTCTAAACTCCGTTTTTTCTTAATTGTGTTAAAATATGTAAACAATCTTCACAGTACTTTTTTTGAATTTTGTTGAAAATAAATCAAATATTAGTTCAAACCTAAACTTTCTGAAGTAAAACATTTAACCACAAAAGTAATTTCCTAATAAGTCTATTTTAATTTATATTGTTGTAAAATCATAAAAAGACATGGTAAGATTGTTTACATTATAGGAAACAACGGACTTTACGAATATTATAAATGCGAAAGTTTGGATGTGAGTATGAGAATCTATGAGATTGTGAGGATGTTTGTTACTTAATCCCGCAAAATTTACTGAACGGATATCGATAAAATTTGGTACACGAGTAGAAAAATACCGGGAATAGCACATAGGGTACTTTTTATCCTGAAGTTACCACGGGAGCGAGCCCCGGGGCGTAGCTAATATCCTAACTAATATTATAAATGCGAAAGTGAGTTTGTTTGTTTGTTTGTTACCTCTTCACGCTTTATCTACTGAACCAATCTTCCTGAAATTTCGCATACACATATCTGGAAGTACGGAGAAGGACATAGGGTACTTTCATCTCGGGAAAAAGCACTGTTCCCGTGGGAAATTCACGCGGGCTAAGCCGCGGGCGAAAGCTAGTCCATACTAATACTAGTGGTTCTGTGAGAACAGTAGACCTCGCGAGCCCTTCCACGAAATAACCGAATTTTTACCGTGTCCCTGGCTTAAAAGAGTTTTGAAACCAACCTACCAATGCTGGAAAGAAAGTAAAAAGTCTCATATTTTACCCATAAACCCAAACATGTTCTTGTGATTGTTCAATACCACAAAAAAATTACTGAAACCTGCCTATTTTGCCTCGAAATAATATAAATAATCCTAACTAATATTATAAATGCAAAAGTGAGTTTGTTTGTTTGTTCGTTCGTTCGTTTGTTTGTTTGTTTAACTACTGAACCAATCTCCCTGAAATTTCGCATACACATAGCTGGAAGTACGGAGAAGGACATAGGGTACCTTTCATCCCGGGAAAAGGCATGGTTCCCGTGGGAAATTCACGCGGGCGAAGCCGCGGGCGAAAGCTAGTAATAAATATATACGGACAAATCACACAGATTAGTAGGTAATATATTATATATATATATATATTACTTTTTATAATAGGATTCTAATCATACAATGAAATTTTTTGATATCAGATTTATTTCAATAGGATCTAATACGATACGCAATAGCGAATTTGCGAGTATTAAAAGCTTTGCTGCGCCATCTATTGATTTTTTTGTGAACGTGTATGAGAATTTAAAGTATACGGATTTATAGCGGTTTTATTGAATTTCACTATGTTGTTCAGGCAAAAAAGTTGCATTTTAATAAGAATAACAAAAAAGTCAAATTACATTTTTGATATTTTTTTGAAATAGCTGAGATATGAGGTTTTTTTTATATATATCCGCCATTTTTTTAAATTTCGAAAAACTGGCTCGACTAAAAAATTTTATAAAATTACTGAACCTGCTCACAAAATTTCATGAGAATCGGTTTAGAAATGCCACCTGTAGGCGATAACATCCGGACAGACAAAAGAATTTTCGGCTAGTGGAAACTGAGACGCTTCGCACGCTGCGCTCGCTCGGTCGATTATAAATGCGAAAGTTTGGATGTGAGTTTGTGAGTTTGTGAATTTGTGAGTTTGTGAGTTTGTGAGTTTGTGAGGATGTTTGTTACTCAATCACGCAAAATCTACTGGATGGATTTCGATGAAATTTGGTACAGAGGTAGATAATGACCTGGAATAGCACATAGGCTACTTTTTATCCCGGGAAAAAGCACTGTTCCCGTGGGAAATTCACGCGGGCGAAGCCGCGGGCAAAAGCTAGTTATAATATAAATGCGAAAGATTTTGAGTGGGGATGTTCATTGCTCAATCACACAATATCTACTGGGCAGATTTCGATGAAATTTGGTAAACTATAAAAATACTGGGACTAGTACATAGGGTACATGTTATCCCGAAATTCAATAAGTCTCAAATAAATAGTTAGGAGGGAAATAAAATATCTAAGTCGAATCGCCAATACTTGAAAGTTACCCCCTTAGAATAAATACTTTATGCTTATGATTATAATTTGGGGATCGAATCCGGGACCTCCGGTGTGGCAGTCCGGCGTGATGACTGTTGGACAACGGAGGTCATCAATTTATTGACGATGTTATTGTTTTAATTTGCTTCTAATTACACGACTGACCAAAAAAGGAGTGTTATGTTTTTAGGGTTCATGTATGTATGTAAGTTTCTTTATTCCACATAATAAGTCCTGAACGGCTTAACAGATTTTGATGTGAGAGGTATTTTTAGATTCCTTGCATTTCTCCGAGTGACATAGGCTAAGTGAGTTGTCAGTCATGTTTTTTATATTTTAATAACCAGCTTGTATTACTGTGAATTCCATTCTGGTGGACAGCAAAATAATAGAATAATAAGCTGACACATAGTACATTGAAAAGTCAATCAAGGAATTAGGATTCTTTTCATAGGCGATGGGCTAGCAACCTGCCACTATATCTAAATTTCCATTCCACCAATAAGCCCACTATCCAGCTAAGCGTGGCCTTCGAGTCTCACGACTCTTGGCTCTGTCTACCCCGTAAGGGATAAAGGCGTGATGCTGTGTCTGCCTGCACATGATTTGACAACGACTAGAGGAAAGCACAGATAACATAGACGTTAAATAAGCCGCTAGTCGAACTCTGAACCTCGGATAAAGCAACTCGACTAACGGGCCCTTATCTCCAGACAACTATTTAGAGGCTATCCGATGACAGTAAGTATTACAAATAGTTGTGTGCCGTTCTCGACATTTTTAAATAACAAGCATAGGTACTTTCTTGGAAACTTGGAAATATTCTTGTGAACGGAATATTTTCCTAAAAAACCGAGAATTTTTAGAAATTTTTGATGAAGAAATTTTCGAGAACATGGAATTCTTCGGCGGCACATCGCAAATGGTGAGTATTTATAAGTACAAGGCGATTTGTGACAGGACAGTGTCCAAATTTTTACACTGTATTCAGTATGTACATTCATTACGTGGATGGAATACAAATACATACTTTCAAAATGCATAGTAAAAGAACATAAGTAAAATTTCTTTCTGATCGGCTAAGTTGTGTGAAGAGCTAATAATCTTTTGTCATTTTTGGACGTACAATCCTTCGAGCAATTTCATTATCCAAAGCTGCTTGCCAATGCTGCTGTGAAAAATTTAGACATTCTTTAAAAAGTCACTGGTATTTTGTAAAATTACAAAATACTACAAAAAACAGAATGTATTTTACAAATTACAGAATGTGAGAATTTTTAATCTCATATCAATTAATTATAATATTTCTTAGCAAAAATACAGTTTGAAGCAGATGCATAAAGAGGAAAGTACTTAAAATCTTACTATCCTAACTAATATTATAAATGCGAAAGTGAGTTTATTTGTTTGTTTGTTTGTTTGTTACCTCTTCACGCTTTATCTACTGAACCAATCTTCCTGAAATTTCGCATACACATAGCTGGAAGTACGGAGAAGGACATACTACCTTTCATTCCGGGAAAAAGCACTGTTCCCGTGGGAAATTCACGCGAGCGAAGCTGCGGGCGAAAGCTAGTTTAATATAAATGCGTAAATTTAGATGTAAGTATATTCTTATCCAAACACACCAAATCTACTGCAAGTATTTTTCTATCCGTGTACCAAATTTCATCAAAATCCGTTCAGTAGATACTACAAACATTCGCATCCTACTAATCCATACTAATATTATAAATGCGAAAGTTTGGATGTGAGTTTGTGAGGATGTTTGTTACTCAATCACGCAAAATCTACTGGACGGATTTCGATGAAATTTGGTATACGGGTAGAAAAATACCAGGAATAGCACATAGGGTACTTTTTATCCTGAAATTCCCACGGGAGCGAAGCCCTGGGTCGCGGCTAGTTTATAATATTAGTAGAATATTCCCTTCATACAAAAAACTTCTATGAATTCAAATTTTACCAGTAAGTATGACGTCACGATTCTAGACCTTGATACTAGATGACGAGGCGTTCAGTGCCTTGCCAAGTCAGCCGTGGCCGAGAACAATTGACAAAGTCACATTTTTTACATCTTTATTATATTATATCTTTCTTTGTAGTTTACTATGAAAGAGTTTTAATGGCCAAGTCACATATTTTGACGAAATGTACAGTTCAAAAAAATGTTTAACATAACTAGGTACCTACTTTGGCTTTTTAAGAAATAACCAAATTTTGACAAAATACTAATAAAGTTAACTTGATTTTAAGAAAAAGTTAACTGTTATTAGCCAATTGGGTTTGGCACATACCTATTGCAAAAAGTTATGTAGGATCACTTTTTTGTGTTATGGGTTGACGAATGTTTGGTTGTGAATAAGTATTTTTCAGTGTAGAATTTGTGTTCACGCATGCGCGTTTGACATCAGCCAGCGGCAGTTCTCTTCCCGCCAAAATCAACGTCACGGTAAGACCTCTATGATTTATCTATGAGCGGCCTGCCCAAAGAAGACGTAGTGTTTTTTTTCCTGTGCACAGAGGTTCGTCAAAAGAAACATACCTATTCATTATGGGTACAATGGGTAGTAGATAAAAACAAAACGCAAACTAGAAGGACAATTTAAATATGGAACGTTAATAATACAATAATCACTTTGGTGTGTCAACTGTACGGTGCGACAAGAATCATTTGGTACGTGGTAGAAAAGCAAACTAATGTCTAAGCTACTAAAATATCTAATTTAAAACGAAGGTGGCGCCCTCACGCACGTGAAAAATTATCCTTGTCGCACTGTACGTCAAGTTATCCTGTAGTGACCACTATGTGGCGGTAATAGTAGCGAATTTTCAATGAATTTGGACAGGTTTGTGTGCTGCTGACTGTACTTAATTATTCTGTGATGCGTCAGATGATACAAGGAAAATATAGCGTGTGACTAATAATACTCACCATTACAAATTGTGTACTTCAATACAAAGTATTAATATCTAACAAGTTGGGAATTTCGGGATAAAAAGTACCCTATGTATTTTTCCCAGTATTTTTCTACCCGTATACCAAATTTCATCAAAATTCGTCCAGTAGATTTCGCGTAATTGAGTAACAAACATCCTCACAAATTCACAAACTCACATCAAAACTTTCGCATTTTTTATAATATTAGTAGAATAACAATTTGAGGGCCGTGGCTCCGCTCCCGTGGGAAAATTGGGATATAAAGTATCCTATATGCTTTTCCCAGTATTTTACTAACCATGCACCAAATTTCATCAAAATCTGTCTAGTAGATTTCGCGTGATTGAGTAACAAACAATACTTACAAAATCACATCCAAACGTAGGCTTCTTCTTCTCTCAGCCGAAAGACGTCCACTGCTGGACAAAGGCCTCCCCCAAGGATTTCCACAACGACCGGTCCTGCGCTGCCCGCATCCATGCGCATCCCGCGACCTTCACCAGGTCGTCGGTCCACCGAGTGGGAGGCCTGCCAACACTACGCATTTTACTCAAGATTTTAGAGTTTCGGTTTTAGATAAAAGAAAAAATAACACCAGTTTTATATTAATTAAGTATATTCATTAAAACATAAGGGCTAATCAGATTTACCCATTCTAATCTTATCTTTACAGCCACATTGCGAAACAATAGATAGGTAGGTAGGCGACGAGTGGGCAGAACCGGGTGTATTGTCTTGTCTCGTCCTAACCTTGCCTCTCATGTCAAAGGTGACATGAGAGGCGTTGGAAGTAAAGTTTATAGATATTTCAAGGTATCTAGGCTTTGATATTTTTGTTTATTAAGAATTTTGTCATTTTGAATTATAGAAAATGGAGTGAAAAATGTTTGTCCTTGTGAGGACAAACATTTGTGTGTCATTCAGTGTTCAACACAGTGTCATTCAGTATGTATATAGTATACTAGCTGTTGCCCGCGGCTTCGCCCGCGTGAGTTTCGCTTAGATAAAAAATCTTTGTGAAAAATATGGTATAGTATAGTGTAGCTGGTCTCTTGGAGTTATTTATCAGATATTTTAGATATTCAATTTTTATACGTCAGCAGAAAATGCTCATCAGGTTGAACGACTTTTAATAAGGCGCCATTTCTATATATGTTATAGTGTAGCTGGTCTCTTGCAGTTCTTCATCAGATGTTCCAGATCTTCAATTTTTATACGTCAGCAGAAAATGCTCATCAGGTTGAACGAGTTTTGTTAAGGCACCATTTCCATATTTCTTATAGTTTAACTGTTCTGTTTTGGTTCTTCATCAGGTGTTCTAGTTTTCAAAATAAATTATAGCCTAAATGTTGCCCAGGCTTAATAGCTATACAACAAAAAAAAAACATTCAAATCGGTTTAGTAGTTTCGGAGATTAGCGTGATCATACATACAGACAGACAGACAAGAAATTCTAAAAAATATATTTTAGTTTTTATTATTCTTTTTAAGTGTCCCTCTATCCATTTCAGCCAAAAATACTTAATGTACAGACAAAATATTTTTACTGTTTTATTATATGTAAAGATAACTATCGTATGTCCTTTATAATAAGAACATAGGTTTCTTATAGTGCCCCACACTATGGTGTTTTGTTTGTTTCTGTTGTCTCTGTTACAAGTTAATGAAAAAAAGAGACAGCAAACATTTTATAACTGCCAGTGTGGGACCACCATTAGATAAAAATAGTTTTTGTATTTATCCGTTACACGCAAATATGTATCCATCAATATTCAGCTAAGGGTGGCTTTCGAGTCTCACGACTCTGTCTTCCCCGTAAGGCATAAAGACATGATTCTATATCTGTATGTAGTTATTAAAAGCAACTTACATACAATCACCTTTCATTTTATTCATTAATCAAAGTACATGGATATTTTCATGTGGTTGGCAACAAATTACCGCCGATAGAGATATGTATAAGGAAGAAAAAAAGGGCCTTTGCCCAGCAGTGGGACACATCAACAGGCTAATAAAAAAAAGTACCAAAAAGTAGTAGTAAGTAGTAGTATTTATCGCCTTCTTATAATTGCCTATTTCGTTACCAACTTTATAACTACAAACACTTATTTTAAGTTCCAAAATTGTATTCAGAGTATTCATGTGTTCGTTTGGCTTACACCAGGTACCTCCAAAACGTCCCTAACGGTACCATTCAAGTCTTTGTCGGTACTTTACTGTAGAGGTAGACAATTTTTTTTCAAAAGGCGAAAGCGGCTGTATTTGGGACCTTTTTGTAGACGAATTTTATAGTTGAGGATATATATTTTTTTGTTAACGTCGCATGCTTTGAAGTATAACGTGGAATAAAAATATGTATCACAAATCGAGAAAATCAACAAAAATCTAAAAAAGAATGAGAAATGTATCTGTGAGTCATTTTTTTTTTGTAATGTTGCTTTCCTAAATCTTTGAATTTCATATATTTATGGAAATCAAATAAAACGGAATTTATTAATACACTACGAATTACTATATCTAGGTAGAACATACTATACTTCGATACTATACTAAAATAAAAACGCATTTAAACAAGTACCTACTAACACGAAACAAAATGCAGAAAAAATGAATAAAATGCGTGGTTGGTGTCAATCATTTTAATAAACTAGACAGATGGTCTAACATCGTACAGATGGTCGAAATTCAAAAGTTAATGCAATTTCTGAAAGTGTACAGCAATTTTCATTCGCCATATATTTTTTTCATATACTTTCTTAGTGGCCAGCTTCCCAAGAAATGTCCAGCCAGTTTCTCTAAACGCAAACGCAATACAAAGTCACATATTCGAAGTCGGCGAGATAAAAGGCGGTCCCTTTTCTGGATTTGAATAGAGAACTGTTTATTTAAAATAAAAACTAATTGGGTAATTAGAATTTTATGATGGCAATCCTGTCATTGCAATGAGCGTAATGTTTCGGTAATTTCACTTTTAAGTTGACAACAAAGGACAATGTTTTTGGAATTTTACTTCTTATGAGCATTATTTTTATGCCTAATACCGTTACATTTTAACCTTGACAACATAGGCGCGGCTTGGCAGTAAAATCGACTCGAATGCTGTGACGGAAAATGGCATGATGCGCACATGAATCATATGATACATACATGATGCGTCGCGCGTCGTGTGCTACGATGTTCATTTGAAAAAACATCTGTCGGGCGTCCCATAAATTAAATAAAACAAATAAAGGTTAACTTTCTTTTCAAATTAACATTTTTATTATTATTTTATTTATATATATTTTAATCTAATCAAATATTTTTTTATTTTTTATTTAGCTAATAGGTCCCACTGCTGGGTAAAAGCCTCCCCCTTAATAAAATATATACATATTTTTTTTTTATAATCAAATATATCTAATTATAATCGTAAGAGATAATTAATCATACTGAATCAAATTACAAACAAATATTTTTTGATTATTCTATTAGGTACTTTATTGTAGATGTTTCATATGATAATTTCACTCAGACGAAGTTATTAATTATATTTTTTAATGATGGGTTCAAGACATTCGATGAAAAGGTACAAACATGAAAAAGAATTTTGACTATTTCTAATAACAGTTTAGCTGCATTGTAAATAAGGATTCAAAAAGGTTTATAACAAAATATATAATACTCACATGTTTAGACCTAATATTGAATGAAAAAATTACAAGAAACAACTTACTTAGCCCATCAGTGGGGCAATAGAAGTTGATAAAAAAACAAATGATTTTTTTGTCGTTTACGGCTAGTCACATTAAATAAATAAATTTAAACGAACAAATCACACAGATTGAGTTAGCCCCAAAGTAAGTTCGAGACTTGTGTTATGGGATACTAACTCAACGACACTATATTTTATAACAGATACATATATAGATAAACATCCAAGACCCAGGTCTTCTTAACTTTTCCTGTATCTTTTCAAAGGCCAGGCCTCTGAAGGTGATGTAACTACTTATAATGTCACGGAAATCCAAACAAAAAGTCACTCCTTACCTCCCATGAAAGAATAGACATTTATGCAAATAAATGATTTGAATTGAACCAGTTTAATTACATTTATAAATCCATGATGGCATGAAAAGGTTGCAACCAAAAGAAATACAAAGTTTCTTTGTAACTGTAACAGTTATTAGCAGCTAGAGTTATTAGTAAGATATTGTAAACGTTTTAAGGGTAAGTTTAATTCAAATAAGACCATATATTTATGGTCTTAACTTTGAAATTATAATAAAAAAAATTTTGGCTAAATTTGTTTATTGAAAATAGACCTTTATTCACGGGCACTTTTCACGTTAATTTTATATAATTACAGAATTGAAAATTGTATTTAATACTATAAATCTCAAAGCTACAAACTACTAGCATATAATATATGCGCATTCTCCATTGGCATAACAAGTAAAATTAATTTTATGACTAGCCGCGCCCCGGGGCTTCGCTCCCGTGGGAATTTCGGAATAAAAAGTACTCATTGTGGTGTTCCCGGTATTTGTTTAACCATTTACCAATTGAGTTGGGTACGAAAGGCTGAGATATGGTCACATTTACGCAAACCGAATATGAAACGTACACAAAAGTTTAGGAGGCGCTCAAGTTTATTAAGTTGCTCTTCAGTGAGATCAAGATAGCAGCAGTCTGCATAGTCAAGTATAGGGTGGAGTAAGGATTGTGCAAGCGTGATCTTAGTCTCAGTGGGAAAGAAATTTTTGATCCTCCTGATAGAACCAGCAGCAGCGAATAATTTTTGTTAACCGCTGCAATTTTCGGAGCCCATGACATATTTAGTAGGATTACTGAGCATATTTTATTTTTAAATTATTAATTGTCATAGACTGAACTTGCTCTTAAAAGGTTATTAAAGCTTTGCAATAAATTTGATATAAAAAGTAATCAAACAATTAGACTTTTTATCCTACTTTGTTGCACCTACAAATTAAAGTTGACGGTGTCTGGCACATTATGTAATCGCTTAGTTATTCAAATTTATTGAAATGGCCTATGTGAGTTATACTTCTGTATTATCTTTATTTTAATTTTACTCATTATCTTTTCAAACTTGACAGCCGATTGGCACGAAGGACCTCCAACTATCAATTAAAAAACAAACTCAAAGAGATTCAGACATTAAAAGGCTGCCAAGATAAAATAGAATTTAGTATAATAATGGTTTCGCTGTCAACTGCTCTAATTATTTGTTTTTCGATATCATTATAATTCTGGCCGGTAAGAATAACGCACAGTTTAACAGTTTTGAATTTAAAAATATTTTCTGAAGCCACAGATTAAGCATTCATTATTTTAAAAATAGAAAATTAAACTCCTCACTGTAATCCAAGGCATTCTAAGGAAGTCATTGTACAATAATAATGATAACCATACTTGATAAATGTATTATTACAGGAAGTTATAATGAAACGTAGTGATATCCAATTGTAGTGATAAGCTATTGTGATAATAGAGAAAGAAAAGACATTACTCTTATTAGACACATGATCGTAGAAAATTATTATCACAAGAGAATATTTAAAATGGTAACACCTCATGATATGAGGTTTTTGAAGAATTTCTAAGAAATTTTCATTATATTTTATGGAAAACATACTCTATAAATCTAGTAATATGGCTCTTACATTCGAGGGCACTCTGAAGCGAACAAAAATTGCTTTGCTATTATCAGGAATCAAGCTGGAAGACGTGAGGTTTGGAAGAATCGTCGAATTCCTATTCAGAAATTTGTTTTACTTCAACTTTCTCTGGCTGGGTACTGATTTGGTGGCGGAAACCTTTGGTTTCATTGAAGGAGTGCAACTGGGGAAGAATTTCATTGAACTAGCTCTGACAGCTCCTTGTTTTTCCATCAGCCTTTTGGGAACAGCTAAGACCATATTTCTGTTCAAACATCAACATATTGTTTACAAAATTATACTCAAATTGAAAAATATACATCCCCAAACCGATGAAAATGATCGAATTAATGCTATTGATAATGATGAAATGAAACTTAATGAACATGTGAAAGTAGTTGTTAAATATGATGATACTAATTCAAAAATTGTTGAAAATTCCATGAAGATTCTGAATATAATCAATGCAGTATTCAATTTCCTTTGTTCGTCGGTAGTTGTGGCATTCTGCTTGTTACCCGCTGCTTCAATGGCTTATACATATTATTCTACAGGAGAAATAGTCTATGAGTACCCTTATTTGACTAAGTATTTTTTTAATCATTACACATTGGAAAGATGGCCGCTTGTGTATTTTCATCAAGTTTATTCTAGTGAGTGTATCATGTTATTGTTAAGTATGTACTTAGATATTTATTTTGTTTATGATTTTAAAAATTAAATTACGATGCGTTTGATTAAGGTACTACTTATCTTGTACTAATAAATTAAAAAAGTAGTATGCATGTAAATTAATATGAGTCGTATAGTAGCCTTGTTCTTAAATTTAAGAGCTATGCTTTAGAGCTTTGCTTTATATTGTAAATACTAGCTGCGCCCTGGGGCTTTGCTCCCGTTGGAATTTCGGGATAAAAAATATCCTATGTGCTACTACAGGTATTTTTCTTTCCGTGTGACAAATTTCATCAAAATCCGTCCAGTAGATTTTGCGTGATTGAGTAACAAACATCCAAACTCTCATCCAAAATTTCGCATCTATAATATTAGTATTTTAATTATTTTTCAGCCGCCATAGTAGCTGCTAATCTGCTGGGAGCTGATTCTCTTTTCCATGCTCTATGCTTGTACGTAGAGATGCATTTCCAAATATTGTGCAAACGTTTCGAGAAGTCAACAGTTGGGGATGAGTACACCGTTCATAAGACCTTCATGGAATGTGTGGAGAGACACCAAGAGTTAATTGAGTAAGTATTTTTACATATAAGCTTTCATGTTGTTTACATTAGGAGACTTGAAAAAATCTGACACCAGTTTATATCTATAAAATATAGATAAGAAAGAGAAATTATTTGGGTGTCTTTGTGCAACTCTCCCAATTCAGTATTTCTGATGGAGCGAATGCTTAGCAAACTTATAACTGTAAATAAGATACTATGGACAGAAAAAAACATTAAAAAAAAATTCTTCTAACTTTATAGTCTCAATGATGTTCCAATAGTATACACATGTAGTTTTTATAGAGCTGTCGGAAGCTCTAAAAGTTCATATTAAAATGACAAAATCGCCTCTCGTTGATTCGTTTTAAAACAAGGATTAAGATACTAGTCAATAATTTAATCTAACACTAGCTTTCGCTCGCGGCTTCGCCTGCGTAAATTATACACCGAAACCACCATGACCCACCCAATCTATTGGTGAAAACCGCATGAAAATCCGATCAGTAGTTTTTGAGTTTATCGCGAACAGTCAGACAGGCAGCGGGGGACTTTTTTACAGATACAGAATCACGTCTTTACCCCTTACGGGATAGACAGAGCCAAGAGTCGTAAGACTCAAAGGCCACGCTTGGCTGAATAGTGGGCTTCTTGATGGAATGGAGATTCAAATACAGTGACAGGTTGCAAGCCCATCGCCTATGAGTGAAGGAATCACCAGTTTAAAGCCCTTTCCTGGTTGATTTTTACAATCGTCGCGGGAAGAAAAGCAGCTGGCACATTCTATGTTTTTTCTTTGTTTTTTCCCGCCACCATGGAAGCATACACCAGAATGGAAGTTGACTTTATTTTACTATATTTAATTTGGATTCTGAAAAACTTGTATATTCACAGATTGGTGGATAACATGGAGTGCAGTGAAACTTACATGGAGATATTGTATACAAAGTCAACACTTTTCAACATTGTGATGAGCTCCATACTTATTTGCCTCAACGGATTCATCTTAACGGTACTTTGCTTATCCTAATAAATATAGGTAAAGGGTTATTTGTAAAATGGCTGTTCCACACATTTTACAATATCTCTCGCCCAAAAATTTGTAACAGTTGATTTGTTTTTGAGATTTCAGAGTCGGTCCCATACAAAAAGATGCTCATATTTACGAGTACTTTCACCCCTAGGAATGTTGTTAGTGTTTTACAAATAACCCTGTATACATGCGAAAGTTTGGATGTGTTTGTGAGTCTTCTTCTATAACCATTTCTCATTTATTAAGAGTCAGCACAGTATGTCAACTCCATAGACAGAAAAAAAATTCAAGTAAAAAAAAAAAATCTAGCTCTATGGTCAACTCCTTCCACTTCGCTCTCTCTTCCGCCATTTCACTCTCCACTCTCTTTCTATTTATGGTGTACTTGACGAAATCCATTGTGAGTCTTTGTTACTGCAAAATTGTCTAGTCGGATTTTGATGAATTTTGGTATACCGGGAAGAGCATAACATTAAGGGTAGTTTTTATGCCAACATTCCCATGGGATGGAAGTCACAGCACAGCTCGCCTTAATTTAAAAAAAAATTGGTTCATTTGTTGGAGTATGTGGAAATATTTCATACATTCCTCAAACTCTGTGTATAAATAAACATCCTAGACCCAGGTCAATCTGAAAAAGATCATTTTACATCTTGATCCGACCGGGAATCGAACCCGGGACCTCCTCTAATGTGAAGAACTGGCTCGATGACCTAGGCTAAAGAGGTCGTCAGAATAATATTGATAAAGTTTAGATATATATCTATATTCTTATACTAGCCTGTACCCGCGAATTCGTCCGCGCATATCTCAGGTTCTAAGCGGCGTATCAAGATGAAACTTACGTCAGATTTTAAGTTAGACCTTCTATAATACAACAGTGAAAACCGCATTAAATTTGGTCCAGTAGTTTTTGCGTGATGCGCGTACAAATATACAGACAGACAAAAATTCTACAAAAAATGGTTTTGGTTTCTATTGGCCCCCTGAAGACTTCATAGTTTTTTTTTTTTAGTTTTTTTATAATTCTTAAAAATCTATGTACAGACCCGTTACAGTTTTATTATATGTATTGATTGATTGATGATGATGATAATATGTATTTTATTAAATAACTATTTTGAATTAATTTATTTGCATGGTATTTGCTTGTTTCAGGTGACAAGTGACGTGACGACTATGATAATGTTTTTGACATTTTTATCTATGAATCTGTCACAAATATTTTTACTATGTTATTTCGGAGACTTGATCATGAAATCGGTAAGTTTGAAAAAAACTTAACTGTTATAAGAAAAGATACGAGGATTGATAGTGCTAGTGTAAAAGATTATTTTTAACTAGATTTTGCCCGCGACTTTGTCCGCGTGGAATTTACTATTGTTAATATCTCAGGCTTCGATCAACTATATCTCAGGAAATTGGTTCAACTGTGAAAACTGCATTTTTCAATACAAAACTTTATCTTTACATACCCAATATATTTAGAGCCTTATTATTATTGTATTATTATTATTATCCATCGAGATATCATGTACTAACGCACGTAGTTGTATTTCGATGTTATTCTATCTATTGTATTTTTTTCAGAGCATGGCTGTAAGTTCAGCCATTTATAATTCGCCGTGGTATAACTCGAACAGCAGTACTAAGAAAAATGTACTCTTTGTAATTAAGAGGTTATAATTTATTTTTTCTTTTTCTTCAGCCCTTTTTCTTATTTTGAAATAATGAGGGATTTTCCATGACACAAATTAAAAAAAGAAATAGTTCCATATGACTTCATAGAAGGCGCTTAGTAAAAGGCGAGAGAAAAAGTTCCATACAAAAAGCAAAAATTTCACGGGATTGGCATTTAAAAAAAAGAAACTTAGTAAAAAAAAACAACTAAAAAGTATCTATATTGTGATTTGTGCAACTGTCAAACTGTTATGTGATTTTTTTTCTACCTCTGGTTGACAAAAAAAAGCGCACCATATAGGTTCAGCCATTATTACGACTCGGCTTTTATAAAACGCTATCTGTTGAGACTTTTTTATACTGATTTTTTTTTCTTAATTAGCTGTCAGAAAAATC
The DNA here is from genome assembly GCA_018467065.1 of Ephestia elutella. Classification (NCBI taxonomy): domain Eukaryota; kingdom Metazoa; phylum Arthropoda; class Insecta; order Lepidoptera; family Pyralidae; genus Ephestia; species Ephestia elutella. The sequence continues at coordinate 10,815,771 of CM031591.1, read as the reverse complement.
GCTCATTGTCATGTGAATTTGAAGAAAGAGTTTAGACTTTTTTTCGATTATGTGTATGGTGCTTAAGTTATGTTATATAGATGGCAGCCAATCTTTTTTCTCATTTGCAAGCATGTAAAAACATGCTTGCAAATGAGAAAAAAGATTATATACCAAGCAAAAAAGAGCTTAATGTGTGCGTTTGTGTCGTAGCACTCAAATAGTAGGTATCTATTACCTAACATTTTTCGCTTGTTTTTTTCACAATTCTGATTCTGTTACATTAATTTTAGGTTATCAATCGAATTTTTCAGGTTTAAGCTACTACTCTGTTACAGTAATTTTGGATTTTCGTATTTTTAGGTTATTAATTTACTTTTTTTTCAGAGCACAGAAGCCGTGCAAGCTGACAGCATGCAACTTTGCAGATCTGAATCTAAATGCATTTGCTACGGTAAGGATATGTTACATTCATGTAAGTAGGTATTTAATTGCAGGAGTTTTTTTTTTTTAATAAAGATAAATAAATATTTATTTACCATATTGTGATATATAAAAAATGCATAGATGTCACAGAGAGTGATGTAGCAACGTTAACTGTTGATCGGTGTTCAAATTCATTAGTCAGATGGCTTGCTGCAAATATTTTAAAATATTACTATAATCACTTATTAATAATAAGTGATTATCACTTATTAATAATAAGTGATTATAGTAATATTTTATTATTCTTTATCCTTTACGGGGTAGACAGAGCCAAGAGTCGTGAGACGTGAAGGCCACACTTAGCTGGATTTAACGTGTTTTTGTTACATTTTTGCAGATACTAAGCAGATCGTGGTCCTATTTTGCATTACTTAGAAGTATGTACGACTAGGCGGATCCAGGATTTTTCTGGGGAGGGCCAATTAGATTACATACATACTAGTGGTTTTTTTTAATAGTAAACTTCGTGAGCACCACTGGCGCTGACAAGGGCGGATCCAGGATTTTTCTGGGGAGGGCCAATTAGATTACATACATACTAGTGGTTTTTTTTAATAGTAAACTTCGTGAGCACCACTGGCGCTGACAAGGGCGGATCCAGGATTTTTCTGGGGAGGACCAATTAGATTACATACATACTAGTGGTTTTATGAATAGTAGACTTCGCGAGTACCACTGGTGCTGAGAAGGGCGGATCCAGGATTTTTTTGGGGAGGGCCAATTAGTGGAAGTGGCTTTTTGATAGTTAACTTCGTGAGCACCACTGGCGCTGACAAGGGCGGATCCAGGATTGTTTTCCAGGGACCACAAGGCAGTGGTGGACTATGCAAGCTTAGCACGCCTTGAGAAAGACGGTGGTGGAAACAAAAAGGGGAATGTCCGCCCTGTTAAAAGTGGCGGATAATGTTTTTTGACCAGATGGGTAAACAAATCAATAATAACTGTTAACACAAAAAATTCACTAAATTCTGTTAGGTATATAATTTGATATGTGCTATTTTTGAATCTCCCTCCTGTACAGTACCATCGACAAAATATTACAGTACACATGTAAGTGTGTATTGCCTCTCTCCACAATAGCTACACAAAATAGCAGTCTGGGAGGGCACGTGTCAAGATTTAATATTCATAATTAATGTCAACATACATACATATTATCACGCCTTTTTCCCGTGGGGGTAACAGCGACTAGCGATTTCCACTTGCTACGGTCCTTACAGATCTCTCTTGCTTCCTCTACACTCATCACTCTCTTCATACATGCTCTCCGGTTATGGCGTGCTCCTAATATCTCCCTTTTTAAGGAGATCCGCAATCTGCGTTCTTCGAGGTCGACCTTGACCAACTTTTCCATTCACCTCTGCATTATAAATACCTTTCGTCAATCTCTTTTCATCCACCCTCTCAACATGCAAAACCATCTTAACATTCCTTTTTCCTTTTTTAATGTCAACATTTCACAAATATTTCAGATACAGAGAAGAAGTTCTGTCTCTTTCTGTTTGTTCATCGATATCCATGAAACACAATTTTTTTTTAATGAGTTTATTATTTGGGCTGCGCCAGGACCAGACATAAATTAATTCAAAGACTCTGTATATATGTCGCAGTCGGATTGTATAATCCGTCGTATTACATTACGGCTAGCCGTTTTACAAAATAGCGCCGTTTTGTAATGCGGCGGTTCAACGATTAGCCGGATTGTCACTGCGATACGTTCTCCAATATGGTTGCCCATGTTAAGCCGTATCGTACTACTAATATTATATATATTATATATAATAGTATTTAGAATGTAGGGTGACCATACTTACAAAATAAAACTATGTTTAAATGAAAATCTATTTTAATAAGAAAATGCTAACAGATTTTCTTTTTACGATATTCTTTAGCAATCAAGAATTATTATCATTAGTTATACTCCATCGTTGTTGTTACGTCAGGCAGCGCCACGAGTGTAAAAAACCGGAACTAAAAACTTTCAAAGTGGCGGCTAATGACTCGCTATATTACATAACGGCTAGCCGCGTTGAAGAGCGCATGGTGCCGAATTCATTTCGGCGGATTTTCATTCAGCCACATTCAATTCGGCTAATCGTTGAACCGCTGTATTACAAATCGGCGCTGTTTTGTAAAACGGCTAGCCGTTATGTAATACGGCGGATTATACAATCCGACTGCGACACATACACTACACACACTACACACTATACACACGCTATACACTCTCTATAGATATTCACTTATATTACCCACTCGTGCAATAATCGTATTGATAAATCACTTTATTAAAATTAGAGATACAGTGGTTACTCTCACTTATTATAAAAACATTAGGTTTCTTTGTGGTTATAGACCAAATATGAAAATTCTTTGTGTCATATTATGTTTCAAGAAACACCAAATAAAATTAATAAAAATATTTTTGAAGTTTTCTTTTACTTGATCGATATCCACATTTCCATACATGTATGAATGCAAAATCAGCTTGTTACATTTTGGTGCTGCCAGTATACCGAAACTGCTGCATCGATTTCAATGAAATATGGCGAAAATATAGACTTCATTCAGGGGAGGAAATAGGTAAGTATCTATCAACGTATCTATACATTTATTTTTAAATACTTCAAGATTAATAATAATAGTTTTAGTTTTTTAATTACTTTGTTTTGCCTCTGTAAATAATTATAACCAACTAGCTTTCGCCCGCGGCTTCGCCCGCGTGAATTTCCCACGAGAACAGTGCTTATTCCCGAGATGAAAGGTACCCTATGTCCTTCTCCGTACTTCCAGCTATGTGTATGCGAAATTTCAGGAAGATTGGTTCAGTAGACAAAGCGTGAAGAGGTAACAAACAAACAAACCAACAAACAAACTCACTTTCGCATTTATAATATTAGTTAGGATATGGTTCTAGATGTGAAAACTTTTAAGCTGCTTACTGTTGCCAATATTGTTGTTACTGTTAGTAATCTTCATATTTCAACTGTTATCAAGCACCTATTTTTTGGAACAAGGGTTGTGTGCCAATAATTATGTCAACAGACCTTGTCATTTAGAGCTAATTTATGGACCTTTGAGTAGTTCACATAAATAAGAGTTTTTGTACATCGAGGGTTCTAACGGTAGAGATGCCAGTTAACATTCAGTTCGGTTATAATATTCAACTCGTGTGGACATCCTAGATTGATTTGTACTAATTACCTAAACAATATAAATATTTAGTTGTGTATTCGGATAATAACTCAAAGAGCTAATTCCTATTAGAATTATTTTATGTGACAATGTGATTGACAATATTAAATTAATGATAAGAATATCAATTCAATTTGTATGAACAATTCGTAATAATAAGTAATTTGAAGTGATTGATAAATCTTTTATTTAACTTTATCAGTGTTAGCTGATATTACTTTGTTTTTGATTGTAAAGTCCTAGTTTTAAAAAAAAAAAAAAAAGTATAAACCTCTCATCCAGATACTGTTAGTACATTTATCTAGATGATGCCATTAGGCAGGTAACTATTTCATAGAAAAGAGACTTAAAACTATATAAAAAGTTAAAAACATTAAAAACCAAATCGAAAGTACCCATTGCCAACACGTACTCTATATCGAATAGAGAATTTAGACGTGCCTAGTAAAAAGCCGATAGCATTTCAAGGGTTAACAAACAATTTTACACTATTCACTGAAAATATTCTTACATCTCAGACAATAAGGTTCAAAATTCTAATAGCCATCAGCTTTACAAATTGGCCCGTACTCTGTATTCCTACCAAAATGTTTATGCGATTGTAATAAACCTTATTTCTAGAAAGTTAAGGTTTATTTCGTTTGAGATAATTGTACGATTCGTGTAGTTCTAAACACGAAGTTATAAGAGCGATTTTCAAATTACGAAACCGGGCTGCCACCGTCTGCCAACTTTTGAGTGCTGTCATAATAAACTTTATTATCTTGTGATAAAGGTTATTTTCCTATGTTTCGTATGTATATGTAAGTTGACGGCGAGACATGACAGCAGGTACTCGTGTGCGACGGTATGCAACGCTACTGGTATACAAGAGATAGAACAGAAAGATATGAAAATATTAAATGGGATTTTTTACAACAATGAAATATATTCTCTAGAATTAAACTTTTTCATATAAAATGTTTCCAAGACGAGAGTCAAAAAGTTATCAGATCTCATGTGGAGAATTTTCTAACTCTAAACGCCCTAACTCTACAAGTCGAAAAAGCTGACTTCACAAACTCTACACTATAGTTCTTTCCTGTGTTTTTTTCATTTTCATAGCAAACTATTTAGTAATCTGTGGCCATAGTCAAAATATGTGGCTGGGCCGTTACAAGAACTGTTGTGGAAGTAAAATACCTAATTGACTATTTTTTAATTAATAAATAAAAAAATATTCAATTCACCTAATTGAAGTGAATATTTTTTTAAAAAGCTTTTATTTAACTTGCATTGTAAGTTAGTATGTTCGTTCGGGTGGAATCTTAGAACTCAATTTTGAAGTCTATATAAGTATATATCTTTAACCGATTGAGCTGAAATTTTATACACACGTTTAGTTTGGATGACAAAGCATAAATGCTTCTTTTTTTAATTTTTTTACAATTAATTTATTTACCTTTCGCCCATGTGACGGTAACTAAACTTTAGATGTTGAAGTATCCATAAGATTTTTCCCGATTTTCACGCAAAATGACCAAACGAACTGAAGTTATAAGAGTAAAACCTACAGTCCAATTAGAATCTCAACTTGGGTTGGGCTGTAACAACTTCACTCTGGTCTCTTTGACAAATGTATACATTTACACGTAGTGAAGTTAGTTTCGAATGGTATGAAATGGTTTTGGATGACAAGCTGACAACTTAACAAAAATAACAAAAACCGATAGAATATAAGTAAAATAGAAAATAAGAGCATAAAATAAATCGATAAACGAAATCTGAAGATTCGAAATTCGAGTTTGCGCTACGTAACTCCCGCGCCTGATAGACATGAAGCAGGCGGATCTGCTTTTGTTTTTTTTTTTCGAAACGCACCGTCTTGGACGCGTATCGCACGGAGTTACATTATCCGCATCGGGGGTTTAAAAAAATACCCCTTCTAATTTGATCCTTTCCGCCTGATCAAATTGAAAGGGCCTATATTTTGTACTTTAGAACTATCGGCATCGGCATTTCATACTTTGGTCTCGTAAACTTTCGACTTTAAATAAATAAATCATCATCCTTAATACATATAATAAAACTGTAACTGGTCTGTGTCTGTACATAGGAGATATTTTATATTATAGGGCCAATAGAAGCCAAAACGATTTAAAAAAAAATATATCTGTCTGTCTTTCCGTCTATATTTACTGTTACTGCTGCGGTTTTTACTGTTGTATTGTTGAAGGTATAACTTAAAATCTGGCGTAGGTTTCATCTTTCATCATCCGATACATGGAACCTGAGATATTAACAATAGTAAATACGCGCGGACGAAGTCGCGGGCACAAGCTAGTAATATAAATAATGTGATTAAAATACATATATTATTATTAGTAACAGGAAAATTAAAATTAAATATTGTCAATTACAAATTATTATCAGCAACACAAACATATATAAATAAATCTTAATTTGGGATTTTGTTAGTATACAATAAAATTATTCTTAAAAACTAATGTTAGTAACGCTTACACACATTTGGTTGTACACGCCTGTATGCATAAGCGCATCCACCCATTTACTTACATACTTTAGCATTGGATTACGTAGTATTAGGATAATTTAGAACTAACGTGCATCGTACCGTACTCGCATACTTCGACATTGGATACTTTAGAACTGATATACATCTGTATTTCATACTTCGACCTTAAGTAGCGGACTGCCGAGTTGGTACAGCTGTATTTTATTTTAAGATTTTTAGGCCTGTGTAGGATTTTCATTATTTCAGTGACTTCATTTATCAAAATACTAGGTGAAAGCCAAGCTTTGGCTGTCCATACATTTTGTTCTACAGCAATGCTCTAAACTTCGTTAATGATTCTCATAATAAAATCGAATTTCCAATTCTTATGAAGTAATTGTGCTCTCATGTTGAATTTAACAAAGTAATGTATAATAATTTACGAGAAAAACGGCATTTAAAATACGACAAAAATTGAGATTCTTGTTGATGTGTGCGTAATATTTTGTGACATTTAGGGGCGACGTCTAGCAGATTTATTACAAACTACTGACTACTACTATTTATATAAAAGCACTTTGAGACCTAAATGCATGCTACCTCGATGTTGCTTGCCTTGACAGCGCCATCGGCTGTTCGTGAAAAACAAAAGAAAATCATGAAATGCTAAAAAATTATAAAATAGCAAGTTTCAATATTAAATTCAATTTAGGGTTCAATCATATTTTTATGAAAGATTTTTTATGGTGAAATTTAAATTTGATTATTGGGACTTTTGGATATAAACACAGGCTATCTATCCAGGCTATCCAGGACCTATCCCCTGGAAATCTGGACTTTATGTCTTCAAATTTCTTCATTCCCACACGTCTTCAAATTCATATGTAGGAGATGATCTCATGGACATCTGGAAATGAAGACCTGGGCATGTGGAGCTGAAGACCTGGACATCACCAGGTGATGTCCAGGTCTTCATTTCCAGATGTTCATGAGATCATCTCCTAAAGCTTTGGTCTTCATTTTCAGCTGTCCAGCATTTCATATGCACATGACCAGACACCCAGGTCTTCACATCCAGATGTCAAGATGTCATATTCAGTTATCCCTGTCTTCATATCCAAAAGTCCCAGTTATCAAATTTAAATTTCACCATTAAAAAAAACATAAAAATTCGTACTGAACCCTAGATTTATTATTAAAAGCTTGCCATTACGTATATGACTGGATTGGAAATATTTGTGCAAATTCATCTCAGACAGAAATCCAGCCAGCTCGCTTGCGTGTAGTTGCCGTTCTGTGCGAGGTGAAAAGATGGCAACGCTGCTTTTTTGTTAACCCAAAACATTGACGTATGATAAAACAACAAAAGATATTTCTTTCTATCAATATGAGTTCGTTCTGAAACTAAAACAATTTATTTTTGCAAATACATTTATCAAAATAAATTATAGTAGGTCTAGGTAGGTATTATACAAGTATTCATTAACAAAAAAGAAAGTATAGTAATTTGTGCATACATTTATATTTAGTATTAAAGTAAACAAATATTACTGATAAATTATTTTTTAGTTTTTAGTTTGAATTTCACAACATATTTTCTGAACGTCTAATTTAATCCTATAACTTCTAGGGCACGAATTATCGATATTTTGAAGTATCGATAGGTATTGGCTCTGTGATTTATTTTAATAATTTTTTTTCCGATTTTCTTCATTTTATTTAAATAAGTGCTTATTACTTTCATGATTTAAATACATTTCATTGTGTGATTAAGTATGTATTGACCGTTGGCAGTGCGGAAGCTAATCGATCAGCTTCGGATAATTTTATTTTATATTATTAACAAATTATCAATTAAAATGTAACTAAAGGTACCTGTGTATTACTTTCGTCACTTTATGCATAAAATACGCATTTATTATTTGCAGATTTATTTTTGCATATTTAAAAACGATATTAATAATTTATATCAATAATAAAAGATATCGATATTCGTGGTGGTATCGATATAAGTCTACACTACATAAGTACATATCTATCTATCTCGGACGACGCCGTCGCGCCGCGCCGTGTTGTATTGTTGTATGGAAGTTTCTTTTTTTGCAATAGATTTTTTCAGCTAGGTGTGTTACGTTACGTACGTACGTTATTATTTATTGATAATATTAAAGAATATTGGCTACTAGATCTGATAGGAAGAGATATCAGAGGCATGTAGGTATATTTTGGCCCACCAAAGACTAGGAAGCGAGTGCTTGGAGATTTGAAACGATATACAGATTTGACGTAAGTAAGTTAAAGTCTTATTGAATAATACATTAAAAATGCAAAGACATAAATATATCACACACGTATATATCACCGCATTGTAAAAGAATTAAAGTTTGGCATTTATTTATTGAAACTGTTAGTAGATACTTATTATCACAATTTGTTTCAGGGACAATAATTATGTGGCAGGAAATGCACAGCACAAGTGTTTCTTTATACAATAATTCTGTAATACAAATACAAAAACTGTAACGGAGGTTTGTCGTGATGAAGAATGTTTCATCATCATCCATCGTTCCAAGCAATGAAGGAGTCATCGTGCACAGAATAACGACTGCAATATTTAACAATTTATGTGGGAAAGGAATAACTATAATCTTTTTTGTTTTCTTTAATAAATGAAAGTTCGGAAAAGATCATTTCATTACTAAAAATAAAAGTCAAAAATGTGTAGGTATAGCATTTAGTTTTATTTAAAAAATATAAACCTATTCATACAATGCAATAGGCAAAAGTACATTATGACCATGACGTCTGCGGTGATATTTCCTGCTACCAGTCATGGTATCAAGTTAGATTGATTTGAGAAAATGGGTGTTCGAACTATTGATAGATTTGTGTTGGGAATCTAAGAGTGGTGAAATTCAAACTGCTGAAACTATTGGTAGATAGGTATTTGCATTATGTTGTTCGTGAACTAATTAAATTACAGTTTATTACTAATTATGATTTTGCACTATTGAACTTGAAGTTCTTCTTCTTGTAGTGCCTCTCCCTTACTGGAGGCGGCCGTCAGTTTCGCAAACTCTTCTCTGTTCGCCGCTATGCAAAACGGCTCCTCAACCCTGGTGACTCCGGTCCACTCGCGTATATTACTCAGCCATGATTTTTTGTGTCTTTCAGCACGTATCTTGCCTTCTATTTTGCCCATCATAATAAGTTGAAGCAGCTGATATCTGTCGTGTCGTAAAACGTGTCCCAAATATTTAACTTTGCGCTTTTTGACAGTTTGCAACAACAGTCTAGACATTGCAACGCGCTGGAGAACTTTTTCGTTGCTGACTTTCTGAGTCGAATTGATACGAACTTGAACTATATAGGTATTAATTCTCATAAATATATTTGTTTGCTTTCTTACAAAATATGACAATGACAAGAAGAAATTATAGGTTATTTTTCGCTCTTTGTTTTTCTCTTTTTTAAATTTATTTTTCTTTTTTCTTATGCTGCCAGCCAGTCCGATTGGCATTATTGTAGTTAGACACTCTTTTTAAATAAGTGCCATCTAGTAGCGTATTTTTAAATTTATAACAATGCTTTGCGCCATATTTAATGTCATTTTGAAAGCTCTCGTCGTAGTGTGAGTGAGTGTAGAGATACGAAGATTCATGGCAGATTCTATTCTAAAGCTTTTTTTTCATTATGTTGACTGAAATAAAATCGTAGGCCATAAAATAAATAAAAGAGTATGTTTCCCGCTCGCCAATTCAAAATGTTTGCCTATAAGTACTGCAACAACGCAACAAAAAAATAAAAACGGAAAATGTTGCTATCAACGCCATCCAGCGGAAATTGTTTAATGAACAGCCCTTCGCTTTATCCTTAAGTTGCAAAAAAAAATATGGTATACCTATTGCGAGTTTGCCCACTGGAGTGTATAACTTCGAAAATTCTTTACTTTTTAACTTTTTCATGTCAAATTTTATAAATTACATCTTTTTATAAATCTCAACGCTACAAACTACTAGCATGCTACTGGCAGGCAGTAAGTTGTTGACAGTAACAAGTCTTTCAAAGTACGACAAATGACATTGACTGTAGCACAATGGTAACAGGTGGTTTGTTTACTGCATGTGACGGTGCCGCCATCTGCGTTTAGTTATGCGTATTACTAGCTGTTGCCCCGCGGCTCCGCTCGCGGCAAAAAGTATAACTTGTGTGTTTTTCATATTAACTTTGACTTACTATTTTAGTTCCTAGATGGTTGAATTTTGAAAAAAAGTAGCCTTTGACCCCGGGTCTTCAACTATATCCGTACCAAATTTCATCAATATCGGTCTAGCGGTTTAGCCATGAATGCGTAACACACAGACGGACTTTCTCATTTATATATATATTTTTTATTAAATACGGGTTTGCTTTTGACTACAATCTTGCCCGAGGACAGAGATGAGGTCTACGATGTAGCGAGCTTACCCAGAAGCAGCCTATTCACTCTGGTTTTAAAAAAGCGTCAGGTTGTATGTGCTCGGGAACACAGACGCAGTTTAGTTACAATTTAGTTAGGACATGTCTTTTTCAAAAAAAAACAGCCTTCAAAACTAGCTACCTACTGCGAGTAGTCTGACAAGTCTAACATGACAAAGTTGTGCTCCGATTTGCTTGTTGTAGGTAGCTTTATTATTTCTCGATAAAGGCAAAATTCCAAAGATTAAAGTGAGAATTTTAGAGCATTTTTCACACGCAAAAAGGGAAGCACAAATTCCGTAAAATTAAAAAAGGTCGCATATGGCCATAAATTAAAACTATAGTGGGTAAAGTGACAGAAGTACCCCACGGAACAGGTTGGTATAATTTATGTGTTGTCAATTTTTTGTCTGTCTGTGCGTGTGTGCAGCCAGCAGGGGGCGCGGTGGCGGACTTGGGGTGCGAGTTAATTATATAGGGCTGTCCCATTTCAGAAATATCTTCTTTGTATTCTGAGAAATTGTTTTTTTTTGTTTTTTTTTCCTTACCACAGATGTTATAATCCAACTAAAAATATTTTTATGTAAATATTGCCAAGAGGAGACCATATGGCTCGCACTGTCAAAAATTTATCAGATCTCATGTAGAGCCAAGCTTCTCACTTAACCACCCTGACTCTACGAGCCCTAACTTCACAAACTATTCACTCTATTCCACTACTGTACTAGGGGTGGTACTTAAGCAGAAGTACCACCACCACACCTTGATGGCTGGTGTTCAACCACCTTTCGTGTTTCGCGTAGCTTTTTACTGCCCTGTACTAAAATATGGAATAAACTTCCCTCAGCGGTGTTCCCGAATAGGTTCGATATTGGGGCCTTTAAGAAAAGAGCCTATCTCTTTCTCAAAAAGTCGGAAACGCATCAGTGACCTTCTTAGGGTCGTTGGTGTCTATGGACTGCGGTGATTGCTTACCATCAGGCAACCCGCATGCTCGTTTGCCTACTATTCTATAAATAACTACACACCTTAGTCAAAATATGTAGCTTGGCCGTTTTTCTACCGTCGTAAAGTGAAAAATCTGTTCATTACTTTTCTGTTATACATTAGTTCTTGTAGTAACGAAACGGCCAAGCCATATTTTAACAAAAGTCTAAAGTTTGTGAAGTAAGGGCTCGTAGAGTTAGGGTGGTAGGTATTATTGTAATTAATACCTAACGCCAAACGTTTAGTCGTCTGTTTATTGTATTGATTTTTTTAAAAGCCTGAGATCCTGAGATAGACTATGCATCTAGTCGCTTTTACCATGCAATTAGACTGTAACAAAAATGCAGTTTCGTACGAACATTTTTTTTTCATAAAAACAAACTATCTTTTGCGCGTTTCTTTGCCCGCGTGAATTTCCCACGGGAACAGTTCTTTTTCCCGGGATGAAAGGTGTCCTTCTCAGTACTTCTAATTATGTGTATGCAAGATTTCAGAAAGATTGGTTCAGTAGATAAAGCGTGAAGAGGTAACAAACAACCAAACTCACTTTCGCATTTATAATATTAGTTAGGATAGTTTTTTAAAATATTTTTTTAGAGACAGCCCTGCGCTTAGCAACAGCCAGCGCAGCAGGGGTTGAGCCATACGACACCACACACACTTATCTCACACAATCTAGCGTGTGTGTGTGTGTGTGCGTTAAATACCGATAGACCGGTACCCGACTGGGAGCATGTGCAGGCAAGTGGAGCATGACATGACCCTTGCATTTACATATAATGCAGAATTAAAATTTCGAATTTACAGTTTTTTTAAAAATGTAGGTACTGGTCACCTTACACGTACATTATAAGTATTCCATTTGTAATAATACGAAAAAAAAAGAAAAAGGTGAAAAAGTTAGATGTATTCTATAGGCCCACTACGGGACGGGACCGTAGAATATAAGTAGGTACCTACATCATGGTTTTTTTTCTACGCCTTTCTGGCGGCTACTTTAGGTAGGTATAGGATGGATAAATTCAGATAAATTACTGTCATGAGTGTAGTTACCAAGAAAAAAGATTCGAATTCATAACTCGCTTACATGTACAGGTTTATATTGGTTGGTGTATAAAATTTTATATAGGTAACTAGCTTTTGCTTCGCCCGCGTGAATTTCCCACGGGAAAAGTGCTTTTTCCCGGGATGAAACGTAGGTACCCTATGTCCTTCTCCGTCCTTCCAGCTATGTGTATGCGAAATTTCAGGAAGATTGGTTCAGTAGATAAAGCGTGAAGAGGTAACAAACAAACAAACCAACAAACAACCAAATAAACTCACTTTAGATTAGGATAAGTCCTGAACGGCTTCAGGAAGAATGGTTCAGTAGTACAAAAATAAATGAATTATGAATTAGATAAAGCGTGAAGAGGTAACAAACAAAGAAACAAACCAACAAACAAACTTACTTTCGCATTTATAATATTACGAAGGATTGTACATGAACCCAGGCAGAGTGTTCCAAGTTAGTGTCATTCTTTATGGATGTATAAAATCACTAAAGTTTTTCACCATGTATGAAAATCATGTACAGTCAAGAGTCAAAAGTGAAGTCAGAATTTACAAGGCATTATGATCATTAAGGCTAGGCAATAAGGTCTTAAAGGTATGACTGCACTTATGACGCTTGACTGTACCTAGTTTCTATGGGTTCGTGGCGGGGCCTTTAGTTAAAATAGATATGTAAACCTGTTTTACTATCCTGTTGAAGTGTCCCACTGACAGGCAAAGGCTCTCCTTTCTCCTCCCACAATTCTCTGTTGTCAAGAGATGCCCGCTTCCACTCACGAAGATAACATTCAATGTATCTCGCCGTCTCATTCGCGGTCTACCCCTAGGCCTACCACTTGTCTACCATTTTACTTCTTCTCTCAGCCGAAAGACGTCCACTGTTGGACAAAGGCCTCCCCAAGGATTTCATCCATGGAGGGTTTTGCCGTAATCGCCACGCTTGGCAGGCGGGTTGGCGATCGCAGTGTAATGGCATATTACGCGGAAAGATGCTGCTGCCCATCCTCCGGTATTTTAAATCCCTTAGTCGCCTCTTACGACACCCACGGGAAGAGATGGGTTGGTGCTATTCTAGGGCCACACCACAGACCACACCATTTTACTAAAACAAGCTAATTATTTAAAAATAAAAACACGACTGGCGACTTACATAACCTATGTCATTCGGAGGAATGCAAGGAATCCAACAATACCTCTCACATCAAAATCTATTAAGCCGTTCAGGACTTATGGTGGAATAAAGAAACTTACATAGGTACATACTTTAACCCTAAAAACATAACACTCCTTTTTTTGGTTCAGTCGTGTAATAAGAAAGACAGTTTGCTATAATCAACAGACTGAAGTACTCTTAACCAGGTAGGTATTTAAGATTTTTAGTTAGTCTTTTAAAAATACAAGTGTGAAAACCGCATCAAATATTATTCAGTGGTTTTCGTAAGAAGCGCGTACAAACATATATATCTGTATATGGATTAAAATTAATTAAAATAATAGATTTTTATTTTATATGGACAAAAATACTCTTTTAAAAAAAATAAGGCTCTACCTCGGCCTTTTCCTTATTTTCCTAAATATCTCCAATGCACTGTTCTTCTTCTTAACGAGTCAAAATGGCTGTCTATATTGTTATAAATGTTATAATGCATATCATAGTTATGTATGTACTATTGAACATACATAACGAAATTGTAACTATAAAATGTAAACTAATTAAATTAAAAAAACTCGTACAAAAAAAACTAAAAATAAAAAATGTCACGCAAGTAATATTTAATTACATTATGGCTATTTCTTTCAAACTTTGTTTTGTTGATTAGATAATTATAGTAATTAAGTTAAATACTCATGACTCAAGTTTCTAAACAAAAACATATATAACATAGTTATAGTTGAATTACTTTTCTTGTTTAGTATATTATGAACGTACGTACCTTACCCGACTGCAAAGGAAGGGTCATGTTTTTCGCTCGTATTTTGTTAGATATAGATTTCTTGAAAAAATGATGATTACTACCTACTAACCGGCTAAACATGAAAAGCGAACAACGCTTAAACTTTTCACTCAACTTTACACTGTATTTACATGACATTATATATTATAATCATAATAACATAAGGTTGATTTCAAAAAATCCGCTGTACGCTTGGTGTAAAAAAAAAACAAACGTCAGTGTTGCCACTTTTTTTCGGAGAAGAGTCGAGGATCGCTCGCAGCGTGCGGAAAGTGAAACTACACCCGGTCTTTGTTTTTTGTTTATGGGCTTTCCACACACAATTTTCACTTTCTTTCGACGGCAAAATAGGAGTCCCTTGCAGCTTTGTCACTTATTTTATTTATTTATTACACAACTGACCAAAAAAGGAGTGTTATGTTTATCTATCTTCTTTTTATAATGAAATTGGATGCTGACTGACATTGGTATATCAACGCAGAGACGAAACCGCTGAAAGTAACTTGACATTTTTCAGTGAGGTTCTGTAAGTGAGCACTAAGGGAGTAATTTTGTAAATTTCATTACTAAGGGGGTATAATAGGTTAACAATAAATACACGCGGGCGAAGCTGGGTGCAAAAGCTTCACAGTTCTAATTGGCTCCTGCATTTGATAATTTTTTTATTTTAAAATAAAGCTAGTGAAACTCCATTGTCCGAATGTTCCCAAAATCCAAAAGCTAAAGTCGAATCCTACTATGTAATAAATGCGAAAGTTTGGATGCTACTTTGTGACTTTGTGAATCCGTGAGTTTGTGAGGATGTTTGTTACTCAATCACGTAAAATCTACTGGACGGATTTCCATGAAATTTGGTATACCGGTAGAAAAATACCGGGAACAGCACATAGGGTACTTTTTATCCCGAAATTCCCACGGTAGCGAAGCCCCGGGGCGCAGCTAGTCCTAAATATGTAGTGTCACGAAAACTCGCTTTGAGTCCAGTGAGTCTATTATAAAAGACTCTAGTCTCGAGACTTCATAACTCATCAAATGAAGCGGGTTCGCATTCCTGCAACTCTGGGTTGAAAGCGAAACAACAGAAACAATGTCAAGCGTTTCAAGTATTCGTTGCAGTCACAGAAATCGAAATACTACTAAAATATGCGTAAGTTTGAATGCGAGTTTGTATATTTTTATCTCTACTCATCAATCACGTAAATTGTATTGGACTGATTTTGATTAAAGGTGTACGTGTAGAAAAATATAATAGGGTAACAGCGCAAAGGGTACTTTAGTTTGTATATTTGTTACTCAATCACGCAAAATGTACCTTCTGGACGCATTTTGAAGATGTAGAAAAATATCGGGAACTAGCTTTTGAACGCGTGAATTTCCCATGGGAAAAGTGCCTTTTCCCAGGATGATAGGACCCTATGTCCTTCTCAGTATACTTCTAATTATGTGTATGTGAAATTTCAGAAAGATTGGTTCAGTAGATAAGCGTAAAGGGGTAACAAACAAACTCACTTTCGCATTTATAATATTAGTTAGGGTATGATTAGGATAGTGCCTTTATCCCGAAATAAACCGAAGCGAAGCCCCGGGCATACAAAACTCATAACAAAATTTTGTATAGTATTAGCTGTATTTTATATAATGTGATATTATTGATATTTCAGGTTTTAAGCAGATTGACAAAATTGAAAAAAAAAAAAAAAATTTGGCTGAGCACTTTGTCGGGAATACTCAAATTAGATCCCAATACCAAGAACTTCGAGAAATACGATTCGATTAATTGTGTATTCAGGTGGCGGCGACTTATGTCTATGTCCATTCTATTGTCGAATAGGTATATTATTTCTATTTCTGTGGTTGCAGTATTGCACGCGCAACAAGTGGTAGGGGTGTGAGGGAGTTTCAATTCGGTCGCCGAGTTTTGGTGGATTGTGGGAGTCTATTAGAATCCATGGACATGATATATTATGATTTTGGAATGTTTTGTGTGCAAAAGTTAGCTTGTCATCCTACAAATGCGAAAGTTGGATGTGAGTTTGTCAGTGTTTTACACGCCAAATCTTTGGACGGATTTCGATGAAATTCAGTCAGATGAAATTCGATGTAAACGGGTGGAAAATTTGACTAAAATTTAAAATTGTTGCATATACGAAATGAATATTAAAAAAAATAAATACGCGTTCAAGCGTATACTTGTTGAATATTATTCATTTAGTAACTCTTTTTTTGATACCTACTAATTAAATTAAATTAAATATTAAATATATACGGACAAATCACACAGATTGAGTTAGCCCCAAAGTAAGTTCGGGACTTGTGTTATGGGATACTAACTCAACGATACTATATTTTATGACAAATACATATACATCACAACAACATCCAAGACCCAGGCCAATCTGAAAAAGATCATTTTCCATCTTGACCTGACCGGGGATCGAACCCGGGACCTCCGGTGTGGCAGTCTGGCGTGATAACCGTTAGGCCACGGAGTTCGTCTTGTTAATCGAATTGTTAATTATTTATGTCATATGTTTGTCAATCATACTAATTATAATATTAATAACTTATGCTGACGTTAGAGGTCTTCACCTTAAGTTATTAACATAGATGAAATCGTTGTCAACTTTGATTCTACCATTGTTATCTGCATACGTCAGTCTTTTCTTTGCTTCTAATTAGAAACGTTATTTAACTAATTAACACATAATTGCTTAAAGTTTTTCGTTGAAAAAAACTTTTTTAATTACAACATTATCAATTGCTAGCTTCTGCACACAGGTTTGTCTAAAACTTGGAATGGGAACACTAATTTTTTTTTTTTAATATAACATAGCGGCAAACGAGCAAGCGGGTCACCTGATGGTAAGCGATCACTGATAATATAATAATTATGATAATATCACTAATAATAATGATAATTTCAATATTTCTAATTTTTTCTGCAATATTTAAAGACATGAACGTGAATTTCTTCTGCAAAGAAATTGATATCACTATATTTTAAATAGACGACAGCTATATGTCTGTAGCTCGAGAACTACTGTAGGGTTTTCGTTCGATTTACACCAAATTAATAAACATGGTATAATATTTTAGTGTATAATTTAGAGTATAATTAGTATGAGGTTTTAATGTATAATTTATGCGGGCCCAGCCGAGGGCGAAAGCTAGTTATCTATATGAATATATACGCCAGCGTAATGTCAAGTAAAAGTAGTCAAAGTTATGCATGCAATACCTCTATAAAATTCGTATGTTATAAAAAATAGCAGAAAAACATACACTAAGACATTTTTTAATGTTGGTATTGATATTTCCATAGGTTCATTAATTACTTTTAAAGAAGAATACTTTTGCTTTTTTAGTATTGTAACAAGAAACGGCAATCGAAATGGACGAAAAGGGAAAATTATTCAAGGAATCTTTAACAAAAATCCAGCTACCGTTCAGACTGAGCGGTCTGCCTTTGCATAACTCTGAAAAATTCACTTTCAAATTGCGTGTGATATTTTTTTGCCATTTTTTTTTCATTACTACTGGCGTTGCGGGCGCTTTTCACTTCGTCTGTATCAGTGTTGCACAAGGAGATGATTTTACTAAAATAACATTCATGGCTCCTTGTATGTGCTTCAGTGCTTTGGCTAACGTTAAAGCATTCTCTTTAATTCTAAATCGCAGCAAAATTTGCGAACTCATCGACGAACTAGTTGAATTGGAAGAAAAAACCAAGAAGTATATTGTAGACGAAGTTTATAATATAGAACGGAATTCTTTGCATAAAGTTATTAGGTATTTTAATGGGGTGTATCTCTCTGTGCTTATTGCATTTTCGTTGTCACCGTTTTCTATAATGGCTCTTAAATATTACGAGGGGAATTTTGAGCTGCTCTATCCTTTTACTATTTCGTATCCATTCGATCCTTATCGCTTGGAATTGTACCTTCCAGTTTATCTTCATCAAGTGGAAACTAGTAGGTATTTTTCTGAATATGCTAAAGAAATTCTGAATCGACGATCGTTACTAATTTGTCTTAAATCATTGATTTTAAAAGTAAAGTGTACAGCTGCAGAGAAAACTGACATCTTACTTACCGAATCATATCTCGGTAAGACATATGTAGTAAAGTGACGATGTCTTTGGAGAAAATGCAGCAGTGGAGTTTGTTGCGCCGCCTCTTCCGTAACCTTAGCTTCAAGTAATTTTATGGCGTCAACTAACTTAAAAACAAGAATATGATGATTTAAAAGTGCTATTTTTTAGCCTATTTATATAAAATCATTTTCATTCATTTCAGCTTTTCATGAACCACTGCTGGGTGTAAGCCTCCTTTTGTCAGGCCAACCTTCTCTATCTGGGGCATCGCAATCCAGTTCTTGTCTATAAGTATTGTCAATCTCTCATCATCTTCATTTCAGTCGTCGTGGTATTCGTGTACGCCGGCGCAGCAGACTATTTCTTCTATACCTGCTGCGTGTACATCAGCAACCAGTTCAAACTGCTTCAGCCACAGTTTGAGAACCTCATTCCTGTGAACGGATATGTCAGAGTTATTACGTTTGAGGATGTGGAAGCCAAGTTTGTTGAGCTGGTGGAGTGGCATCAGAAGCTTATAAGGTGGGTATTTATTTTTTTATTTAACTACTAACTTTCGCCCGCGGCTTCGCTCGCGTGAATTTCCCACGGGAAAATTGCTTTTTTCCGGGATGAAAGGTACCCTATGTCCTTCTCCGTACTTCCAGCTATGTGTATGCGAAATTTTAGGAAGATTGGTTCAGTAGATAAAGCGTGAAGAGGTAACAAACAAACAAACCAACAAACAAACAAAAAAACTCACTTTCGCATTTATGATATTAGTTAGGATTATTGTACAAAAAATACAAAAGCACAATAGGAGGACTTTGTGCTAAAGCATTATCTGCCAGTCAACCTTTTGGTCATACAGAAAAATTGAAGTGGATGTATGTATACCCCTCCAGTGGCGGCTGGGTGGAATCCACCGTGCGCTGTATATACGGAAAGTGGCGGACTGGTGGAATCCACTAGACCAGCTGGCGCGAAATTACACGTATTGGAGGCTGTCTACTGTATACTCATAACTGGAAACTCTATTGCAGCTTGACGAACATGTTGGAGGCTGTCTACGCGAAGTCAACGCTGTACAACTTCGTCACCAGCTCGTTCCTCATCTGCCTTACGTTATTCGATGTCACGGTAATTTAACTATCCTTTATTGTAGGCCTTGTTACCGGTTTGTACCGGTACCAAACTCTCATACAAAGTACCGGAAATTAGCAGTGCTTTAAGTAGTTTATATGGAAAACTAGCTTTCGCCCGTGTGAATTTCCCACGGGAACCGTGCCTTTTCTCAGGATGAAAGGTACCCTATGTCCTTCTCCGTACTTCTAACTATGTGTATGTGAAATTTCAGGAATATTGGTTGAGTTGATAAATTATGAAGAGGTAACAAACAAAAAAACTCACTTTCACATTTATAATATTAGTTAGGATTAGGATTTGGTACTGGCATCAAGCCCTACTTTGTGATCATCATCTGCGTGTAGTAGTACGGTCAACAAAAATGTTCAGTATCCAGGAATTTAAGTCCCAAATCAAACGGTTCCTCGTTTGATTTGGGACTTAAATTCCTGGATACTGGCTAGGCAAAGAGAGAAGGAGATCCAGGAATTTGAGTCGCTGAATAATCTTTGTCACCTCGATAAAGGTCATTATAATAAATAAAAAGCTTTTTTTAGATTCCTTACAATATTACGATTTTCCACATTTTAGATAAAGATCATTGTGACTTTTAACTTTATGTATATTTAGAGACCTGGATATCTAATTGCTATTCTTAATGACATGTCTGGGGAGTGAACGTCTGAAAGCGGTAAACTATAGCGCCGTCACATTATTTGCCTATTTGAGGTCCTCTACCGCATAAGAAACAGAACTGACGTGGCAAATGTTATGGCACGAACAGAGTCGAATGAAAATTTGTTGATATATACTCGTAAGTGCCAAACGTATTAAGGATGAAAATTGACAAAAATGACTTAGTTGCACCAAAATTGGTAATAACTTCTAAAATTATAATGGTTAGTGTAAAAGTTAACAGTAACACTAACTTTTGACATCTGGTCACAGAATTAACATAAGTACTACGTACAGAAAGGAAACTCCCTGCCACTCCCGCAATATGGCGTACCATCTGCATACCCCGCACTTCTCCCCTGCTGTTTTGCGGATTGAGACGCTATGACTATGAAAACGCACACATTGCTGTTTTCACGGATGTACAGTTTCATTTGTAGTAGTAGTAGGTATATATAACGCCCCGTCCTATGAAGTTTCCACCCTGTGATCTGGTGCAGCTTTTGTTTTATCTAACGGTTATTTTACTGGATTTTCGATTCGGTTAAAGTTACTGTTACTGTGCAAGTTAACGACAAGTAATTTCTGCGTTACAGGCGATCAAGGACGTAGCATTTGCCCTGACTTTCCTCACCTTCTTAAGCATGTGTTTGGTGCAAATTTTCTTGTTATGCTACTTCGGTGATAAGGTCACTCAAGCGGTAGGTACTCTTCAAAATGTAATAATACTCGTACCTATACAATGTGTCCCGTCATCAGTGTCGGAACCTTTAATAGTACTTATGTTATATGGCATTTTTTATGGACAAATCACCACTTAAAACTTTTTTTTTCTTTTTTAACTTTCGTTTTAAAATAAAAAATAAACATTTTAATGGACTAGTTTTTTTCACAAGCTAATAATAATTAAAAAAAAACACAAAAAAAAAATATTTTTGCTTTTTTATTTTATTTTTTTTTTCTTTCATATTGAAACATCTTTCTCATTTTATTGTTGTCTACATGATTAGCTTTTAAATGAGACCTATTTTATATCGATAGCACTTTTTTACGAGTAGTTACGATTGAATTAGTATAAGAGCCCGAAAAAAAAAAACAAAATGGCTGCCATTTTACTACAGTAGAAGAAAAAAAGTTTTGGGTGATTGGTGAACATTGATATGTTCCTAAAAAATGTCATATAACATACCATTAAAGGCTCCGACACTGATGACGGGACACATTGTATATTTATTTAAATATCTTACTTAAAGCTGAACGTTAAACTTGAAATTTTGCAGAGGTTTATTTTGGATTTCTAAGAAAATTGAAACTTCTACTTACAGAAAAAAGCTATTATTCATTGAACGAGTTTTTTAACGATAAAAGCATTGACATTCCCAAATAAATTGTACTCGGACATTCGTTATATACTATTTTATCTTGTACTATAAATTCTTTGACTATTACAATTATCGTATCAAATTTCTATCAAATTATCTATTTGACTTCATTATAAATTGTAATACTCAATTTAAATTAACACCTAATCACAAATTTCTTATTATAAATCCGCCTGCCGTTCCATCTTTCTACATTTGCTAATACCCGACAGGGTTCATATTGTACCTACTCCAACCAGTTACTGTACTAGTAGTTATAACTGAATGTATGATATGAAACGCAATAAATGAATTGAATTGAATTGAATTGGATTTTTGAGCATCTCAGATGCAATTATTACTAAAGTACTCTCATATAGAAGTTGCAAGTTTCCACCTGCTCGCATGGAATTTTTTCACCATATCTAATTTCTATATGAGAGACTTTGCAGAGGTTCTTTATACCTTTGTAAAGTTATGAGTTATGTGCACTTTTTTGGAAATTCTACCCCTAAGGTAGTGAAATGGATAAAAAACGAAAATCGAACGAATGAAGCCATATAGTTTATATAATTATACAGTTTAATAAATTACGGGTTAAATAAAATACATTTTTTTCAGAGTACCGAAGTCAGTCGAGCTGTTTACAACAGTCTGTGGTATAAATGCGATTCTTCAGTTGGGAAACATTTGCTTCTCGTTCTAATGAGGTAAGAATGATTAGAACAACAATCGACGACAGCGATACATCGTTTAATTTCAAAGTCGGAGAATGTTGAGGTCAAAGTCTGGAAATGTCAAGGTTTATAGTCGTAAAATGTCAAGGTCTTAAAATGTCGGATGAAAAGATATCAACGAAAGAAATTTATAAAGCAGATGTGAATGGAAGAGTTGGTCAGGTTCCACCTCGGAGAACGCACTTTGACCAGATTGCGGACCTCCTTAAAAAAGAAGATAACCGGAGAGCGTATATGAAGAGAGTGATGAGTGTAGAGGAAGCAACAGAGAACTGCAAGGATCGTAGCAAGTGGAAATCGCTAATCTCTTTTTTTATTTTTAGTTATTACACAAAAATTGTACGATTACTTTTCACATATTCTGCCAAACTGTGAAACAGTTTGTCGGCAGCCCTGAAATAGTTTGTCGGCAGCCCTACCACGGGCAAAAGGCGTGATAATGTATGTATGTATTAAAATGTTAAAGTCGTAAACATCTACCTGAAGCGGTGGTAGCCGAGTGGTAGGGCGCCCGCCTGTGGATACAAAATCCCAGGTTCGAATCCTGCCCGGGCTACATAAGTTTGTATACCAATCTGACTCATGTAAGTTTTCATCGACCACCACTTGCTTCCGGTGAAGGAAAATATCGTGAGGAAACCTGCACTCTGGTTGATGATTATCAGCTAGTGTGTGAAATGGAGAAGGCAATGACAAACCACTCCATTAAAATTGCCATGAGAGTCGTTGTGTGTGTTTCATTCCATATAATGACCACGACCCTCAGTCATGAGGAAATACGACTAAAGAGAGAAAGAGAAACATCTACCTACTAGTAGAAATTTTGTTGTGAGTTCTATACAAACGCAGAAACCATCTAGATCTATAGACAAATATTTTTGATAAACTAGTTGCAACCCGAAGCTTTCCTCTTGTGGGAATTTCAGGATAAAAAGAACCTTATCTGCTATTCCAGGCTTTAGTCTACCCGCGTACAAAATTTCATTAAAATTAGCTTAGCGGTTCAGGCGTGATTGAGAAACAAACATACACATATCCAAACTTGTATAAAGTAGGAAGTAGAATAAAGCATTGTTTACAAAAATATCTTTCAAAATAGAGTATAATAATTCGATTTTTATAGCATCGACTGAAATGTAAAGTCATCATTACAACCGCAAAATATCCGGATAAAGGTCTCCCCCAAGATTTTGGGGGGATTTGCCATACTCACCACGCTTGGCAGGCGGGTTGGCGAGCGCAGTTTTTTTTGGCTTTGTGAGCTTCCGACGCTGCTGCCCATCGGAAGCATTTCCCTTAGTCGCCTCTTACGACAAACATGGAATGAGATGGAGTGGTCCTATTCTAACCCGGGAACCACACGGGTTCCGGGAACCACACGGGAAATGTAAAGTAAAACAATTTAAAAATACATAAATGGCTTTCATTTTCCGTATTTAGTCTGTCTTCTTAGGTAAGAAAAAAATCAAAATAACCACAACGCAACGTTTTATTTTTACTTTCCTTTGAAAACTTATTCCTGTCTTTGAAATTTTGCAACAATTTCAGGTCACAAAAGCCTTGCAAGTTGACCGCTCTGGGCTTCGCTGACGTCAATCAGAGAGCTTTCATGAGGGTGAGTGCTTATAAATAGCTTTCAAGTTGTTGGAAAAAATGTGTAACCTGTTTTATTTTTATTATCGACTAGCTTATGCCCGCGGCTTCGCGCGCGTGAATTTCCCACGGGAACAGTACTTTTTCCCGGGATGAAAGGTACCCTATGTCCTTCGCAGTACTTCCAACTAGGTATGAATGCGAAATTTCAGGAAGATTGGTTCAGAAGATAAAGCGTGAAGAGGTAACAAACAAACAAATAAATAAATAAACAAACAAACAAGCTCACTATAATACATTTGAATAAGCTTAAGGTTACGTTAATTTTTTATTAATAAGACCCAAAAAGCACAACTAATTATTTATTTTTTTCAGATCCTGAGCAACGCCTGGTCATACTTTTGCTTTATTGAAGACTATGTATCATTAAAAATAATAATTAATGTAACATATATATATATGTATGTATATTGGGTCACTGAAAACCTGTAGTAGGATTTACGCATATTACTAATTATTAATTCAAACTGAACGCTGAAAGACCTATATGACGCAACAGATAATGCTGTATCTGTAAATATAATGCTGTATCACAGATAATGCTGGCGTCATATTGGTTTTCACAGATACGTCACCGATAGTCGACACCGCTAAGAAGAAGAATTTCAAACTATTTAATAACTAACAAACAACTGGACCGATTTTGAAGTCCAAAGAACTTAATTTCACCAAAATTGTTATTTCAAATGAAAATGTATTTTTCATTACTCATACTCTGAAAGTAAGTGTGAAGTTGCCTGAGGAGCGTGGAGAAAGTAATGCTTTTCAGCCCTAGGGAGAATCGTTATTAACTGACAGCTGTCAAATTATTTAAAAAAAAAACTAGTTCTATTTTCACGTTAAGCTAAAGCCGTAATCCGACATTTTTTTTTTCAAGTTTAGAGTTTTGTTTATGCTTCCGTATAATTCACTCATCATTTCTTTAGCTAATTCATGTTTTAATTTTCACTTTCCTTGTATTCGTAATGAAAAGCACAGTGTTTACCTCGGGTGAAAGACTTTTTTAAGTCCCTCGAACTATTGGCCAAACCCCATCTCGGGACATAAAGGTACTTTTCATTACTCATACTCAGAAAGTAAGTCTGAAGTTGCCTGAGGAGCGTGGAGAAAGTAATACTTTTCAGCCCTAGGGAGAATCGTTTTCAACTGACAGCTGTCAAATTATTTAAAAAAAAAACTAGTTCTATATTCACGTTATTCTATTGAACCATATTCCGACTTCCTATACAGCCATTCAACATATTATGTAAAATTGAAATAACATGAAGTTAAAGACTATATATTTTTAAATTTTTTGTAATATAGATTTTTTATCATTTTTTCAATGATGGAACCAATTGAAAAGAATCTTATAGCTAAATAGTTGGTTGGCCACAGAAAAAAAAATATGCTGGAAGCTAAAGCCGATCATTTTTTTTTCAAGTTTAGAGTTTTGTTTATGCTTCCGTATAATTCACTCATCATTTCTTTAGCTAATTCATGTTTTTATTTTTACTTTCCTTGTATTCGTAATGAAAAGCACAGTGTTTACCTCGGGTGAAAGACTTTTTTAAGTCCCTCGAACTATTGGCGCCCTCGCTACGCACGGGCACCAAACCCCGTCTCTTTCACCCACTCGTTAACAATGTACTATTCGTTTCCAGTATGAGAGAAATTTATAGACCTCCTCGCTTCGCTCGCTCGACTTCGAATTAACTACGACAAAAGATATTGTATACATTTTCATGTAAAATGTTGCCCAGACGAAATCATATAGCTTGTACTGTCAAAAAGTTATCAAATCTCATGAACAATGTAATGATGATGATGATTTTTTTTATTTGGTCCAAAAAACTGATGTGACACCGAAACACACACACTTAAAAAAACAACAATATTCATATAAAGTGTCAAATCTTCTTGATGTGAACACAGCATACAAAAAAAATAGACATTTCTGCACTCTGAAAATCGACTCTGAAAGTGAATGATGATGTAGAGTCAAGGTTCTAACTCTACACGCCCCAACAAACAAACTCTACACCTGTGGCTTGTATAAGAACTATACATATTTACAGCAGTGAAGATTTTTTTCACGTCCAAATGACGGTAGTGAAATAGCCAAGCTAATAAATATCAGTGCGAATATTAGACTTAAAAAAAATAAAATATATTATATTTACTTCATAAAATCAGATGATGCTGTTCAGCGTAATATATAGCCGTCTTGTCAGCGATAAATCAGCGATTCTAACATTTACATTACAGTCGGAAGCACCTACCTAATTATAGCTAGTCAGCGAAGTAATTAATTTTGCTCGAATATAAATAAATCTACCTAGACGATGTAAGAATATGTTTATTTGATCAGACTAGAATTTCGATTTTGAAGATGCAAAATCGGCCAAGAGCGAGTTGATTTCGTGGAAATATTATTATAATAATAAAATTTATTTATTCAGACAAAGTTCATTATTGTTATAGTAACATCGAAACCTTAACCTAGAGTAAGAAATACGTATTTTAGACACACACGAAAACTAAAAAAATTAAATCAAATAAAAGTAAAAAATAAAGCTGCATAAATATGTCACCAATCACTGCTGTACCGTACCATGAGAGACTGCACAGCAGCAATTTATGTATACACAGTCTAGTCTGCTGTTAGATAGTTTGGAAGTTTGAATCTTAACTAATATTACAAATGCAAAAGTGAGTTTTTTTATTTGTTTGTTTATTTGTTTGTTACTTCTTCACGCTTTATCTACTGAACCAATCTTCCTGAAATTTCTCAAACATATATATTATTATTATTATGTATCATTATCATTTATGTAGGTACTGAGAAGGACATAGGGTAACGTACCTTTCATCCCGGGAAAAAGCGCTGTTCCCGTGGAAAATTTACGCGGGGGAAGCCGCGGGCAAAAGCTAGTAAACAAATTGTGGCGTACAGCGGAGCGTCATGTTCCCCGCTACCCGCATTGAGCTGTGACTCAGTATATTCAGATACGTCTCGGTGTGCGGACGGTTGCTCGAGTGCACAGGCTGTTATCATTCTCAGCGACTATCAAGTCGCTCTGTACCAACTGTATACCAATAGTCAGGATACGGTGGAGCCCCAGTTAACTGACCCGGTTAAGCCCCGGGTCAGGTTGTGCTGTGGGGCACATAACGTGCGGGGCGGTGCACGTTACTATGCCGTATAATATTAGTGCCAACGGCACATTTGGCGACGAGGTAAACGTGAGTACATTAATCTTTTGTAAAAAAAAAAAAAAACAAAGAAAGTGGGTGGAATATTCAATTTAATTTTATAATCCTATCACTGGGCCCGCGTTAGAATCTTATTCGAGGGTAGAATCAGGAAAATATATCGTAAAGAATAATCAGCCATCTCGATAATCAATAATTTAGTAAAAAGGGTAGGTACAAAATAGCCTTATTGGCTTTGGTACCATGAATGGCTCAAGGGATCTTGGCACCAACATAACAACAATACGTTTTATTTAAATATTAATCTCAATACTTTCCTGCATCTATAGCTTGGCAATAGTGGCCGTGATGATATATATGAAAAAAGTTAATAAGTAGGTACTAAACAATAAACGACAAATGCAGATTTCACGTAACATTTAATGACTCCGATTGTGATGAGCGGCACCTAACTGTTTATGAATAGCTTTTCGCTTAATACAATGAGTATTATTCTGTTAACAATGCACTTTCTGTACATAATTTGAAATATGAATGCATACTTAGTTTCCTTAGGTTTAAACCTCAGTTTAAAACGTAACAACAGTGATACAAATCATGAAGTCGGCTGGACTGGCACTACCGGCAGGTCACAAGACAAAATAATTACAATTGATTATTTTGCTAATGCGAAGTATACATAGCAATTACCTACTTTTAATTTAACGATTTAACATAAGAAATAAAAAAATTAAAGCTTGTGTCGTGATTGTCGTGAAAGATACACGAATTTTTGTTTTTTAAAGTTTTTATACCTTTGGTATTATCAGAATAGATAAAACAGTGAAATAAATAGGTATAAAAATGGAATATTATAATTATTTTCTCATCACAATCAAATCTTTTCCATTTGTGTTATATAACTAATATTCAATTTCTGAGATACTTTTGTCAATCTGTTGATCTATTACTATAATAATTGCGTTTCTGAACAACGTACTATAAGCTAAACCATGTTTAATATGAGGTTAACTTAACTGTCCATTGTGACGATATTTTATATAATAAAGGTACCTAAGTGCAACCAGAACAGGATTTGTGGTCGGTTGGTACCTGAACTAGAAAAATCATGTTTCTCTGGTTCCCAACCCGAGGGATTATTATAATTAACTGATAGTTAATCGATAGTGTACTTTTTCCATAGGATTGATTAATATCGGGATGGAAAAAAAAAAAAAAAACAAAATTTGAATTAAGAGTAAAATAAAAAATAAATAGTAATAGGTATTAAAACAATTACAAGGGTGCAAGTAAATTTAAGAAAGAGCTATAGGAACTATATTCTTGATATGTCTCTAAATATAAGAATTATTTTAACTAAATAGTTCAAAGTTGACTAGTATCATAAAGAAACTACCATCCGAGTTGCAAGAAAATACACGCCAAAATGAAAAAAAAAAAAAAAAAATTTTGAAGGACAGTTTTTAAATAATTCATCTGGTTCTAAAAATACATAATATTTTAACCAGTGGAGTTTGTTACAGGTTCTGGTTGACCGGAACATTGATAGATGTGTCGATTAAGATGTTGTTCTCTGTGATTACAATATTCAGAAAACTAAAACTTGTTTATGTAACACTGGCGGCCTGTCCCAGCTTTGCAAGGGGGCCATTTAGAGGTAAATTATGTTACACAGAAATAATGTAGGTGCCAACGTAGGAATACATTTTAAAATCAATCCAGTGATTAAGATTTTTGCTAAAAATATCTTTAAGGAAAATGCAAAACTTCCATTTTGTATTATGGGTATGGAAGTGTAAGTGTAGATTGTACACCAAAATGTATTGTATATTTAATGTGAAATAAATAAGTAAAACAAATAAAATAGGTACCTAAATAAATGGAAGAAAAAATACGGCAGTAAATACTTAGCGTATTTCAACATAATATGACAGACATGTCGATAACATGTACAAGTTTAAGCCACGAGGAAACCTACAATATAAAATAGAGGTATTTATCTACTTTACTCAATTATTATTTTACAGTCTACCCTGTAAAATAAAATGGTATTTCATTGAAAGCGAATTAATTGAACTCATTGGTGAAAACATAAATTAAGTTTATTACAACGGATTTTAGTATGATTGTTCGGTCCTGACAAATACAGTAATTGGGCTATGCCCAACGATTTTGATATTCATTGATGCTATAATAACTACTTTAACGAAGGTACACTCGGTTGCCTTTATATGTTTACATTAATTTACTTCACTAATCACAATGGTACCACAAGAAGCAAGTTTACGTGCATGAACAAAGTACATTAAGTGTTCTTTAATGCACTATATACCATACATAAATGTTGTTCTAAAAACTATTCATAGTCTAGTTTATTAAAATTTCGAATTGTAATGATGTGTAAGGAGATATTATTTTCCATTGATCATTGACGAGTTAGCAATGAATCAGTTAGTTGTAATGACAACACAATGTTTATTTGAAAATAGAGAAAAGCAGTTAAAATATCTAAATACATGGTGTCACCTAAATGTTATTTTTACTATTTTATACTCCTACTTAATATCCAACAATATTTTAGTACCTTTGTTTATAAGTCTATAATTATGGACTGATAAGTCAGCATTAAATCGACCTCGGCAATTTTGTTGCCTGAAGTCATCATTAAATTGCTAAAGTTACCTTTGTGAACCAAAGTATGAATTCAAATAAATCGATATTATGGATCGTTTAACCAGCATTAAATTGCTAAAGTTACCCAATATAAAACAAACAAATAATGAATATTGATGTGCACTTTGTGCTACAACAATAAGAATATTATGAATTGGCAAGCTAGCATTAAGTTACACGGAATCTGCAGTTAAAATGCTCATAGTCAGCATTAAATTGCTAAAGTTACCCAATATAAAACGAATAAAGAATAAAAATTGATGTGCACTTTGTGCTACGAATAAATGTTATTCCAATTAGGTATTTAAGTGTATATCTAATTGAGAATAACCAATATGTGTTTAGTTTGAAATAAAATATGTGTAAGGACAATAACGACAACCTCCTTGTGTGGTCCCGGGTTAATTCTCGGTCAGGTCAAATAATCTTTGTGAATCGGCCTGGGTCTAGTAGTGTACCATCCTACACACAAGCGACTGTTAACAGCAATAATCCACAAAGGTGGATAAGTAATCAATGTGTAAGGACAATAACGACAACCTCCTTGTGTGGTCCCGGGTTAATTTCTCGGTCAGGTCAAATGTTTTGTTTAAATGGGCCTGGGTCTAGTGGTGTGCTATCCTACACAAAAGAGTTCCACTGTTAACAGCTATTCCACATAGGTGGTCAAAGAAATGATTGTGGTCCAGCAGCTATAAAAGTATTGGAGACGTCCAGTCTTAGCAAATCCATATTGTTGGGTTGTAATTAAATATAATGTATATTGGAAAAATGTATAATGCAGATCATTAAAAAGTATATATATTCTGAACCTGCTACAGAGAGGTTACAAAAAACTTATTACCAAATTAAGTTTAAAAATACAGAATAGTCACTCCTAAGCCAATACATAATCAAACATGTATTTTTATAAACTAATGTAGGTACATTACATACAATTTAATAAAATGATTATTTTAATATAGTATTAATTGAAATTAACACTAAACTAAAAACATTAACATTAAATAAATAAATAAATTTAATGTCGTCCTGACAAGATGTTGCTTTGCGGTAAGATGCCCAGAAGACTGGCAGAATTGCCAAGTTGAATGGCAATACTGATCCTTTGATCAGAACCACATAACAAAAAAAAAAAAGACCTCCTTGTTATTTAGATTTTCAATAGGGATGATGACTGGGTAAAAAATAAAATATATATGTGATGCTATTTAAATAATGAAACATTATAATTGAATGTCACTTTAATTGATCAGTTTTATTTATAACATGGTTTATTATTTTTCAGTTCTAATTAAAGTATATTGGGAATGCTTTTTGACTCCATTAAAAGTGACGTCACTGTTGAGTACTGTCATACAAGTCCCATATAAATTATTGTTTTTGACATTTAGAAAAAAGTAACTAATTTGACTTGTTGTCATCTACCCTATTAGTTGTTGCTTTAACAGATTTAACTAACAAGCTAATTATTAAAAATAAAAAACACGACTGACGAGTTTTTACTCAAAAAGTACATACAAACATATAAGTTATATACATTTTTGAAATCGCCTTCTAAAGCCCTTCAATTTGATACCCCACTCGATAAGATTGATTAAATTTTATTTTTTTGGTCTGCTATTTATCGCATATATAATCCGCCATTTTGTTTTCATGGTGACGTCATATAGCCTATGTCACTCGGAGGAATGCAAGGAATCTAAAAATACCTCTCACATCAAAATCGGTTAAGCCGTTCAGGATTTATGGTGGAATAAAGAAACTTACATACATACATACATATATACATACATGAACCCTGAAAACATAACACTCCTTTTTTGGTCAGTCGTGTAAAAAGCAGCTCATGCTTTATCAACAGCAAATCCTTATTTGTATGTGTTTTATAGAGAAGGTCTATATAAGTTCCGACTAAGTTTAGATCCACAATTTACGCCAAGCAATGGCATCGTGTCTACTTCATGACCAAAATAACAATGTTTCTGGCATTTCTTCAAAGTTTAGACACACTGTAACAGTTGTCGATGTTCATCTTTCAACTGTAGTAAGTAATTATTTTAAAATACAATTTCTACAAACATTGAACTGGGTTGATCCAACCAAAAAAATAATAAAAATATAATCAAAATACAAGTAAATAAATGCAATATACCGACATGTGGTTGTTAAAATTTTTACAAATTCGGCAAGTATCTACCTCTAACAATGATGTTCCTATGAAGGAATGAATTTTTAGTATGATTAAACGAAAAGTTAAAAAAAAAAGAAAAAAGGATAAGTGGCCGATGTTGGGAAAGTGGACTTGTTGATTATGATGAGACTGAAATCTGTAAAACTAAGTGACTTTCGGTAAAGGAAATGGCGCAGAATATTTTAATGATCCCGATTTGCGAGATGAGAATCGAAATTTATTGATGCAGATATTTATATGATTCCTATGAGATTGTTCGCATTCTTTTGACCATGCACATGATGTAAATAATATCTTTTATTTAAATTTATTGATGCAGATATTTATACGATTCCTATAAGATTGTTCGCGTTCTTTCGCGACCATGCACATGATTATAAAGTAATATCTTTAGAAAAACATACCAAAATAAAAATTAGAAATCATGTCATGTCAGAATGACATAATAGGGACTAATACTGTAATGAGTTTCTTTCGGCGTTTCTTCTCAGCAGTGGTCGTTCCGAAACGCTGGTAGTTTGCAGCTTTAAGAATTATGATGGTATATAATTTTAAATTTGATGTAAAGGGTTACTTTGGATTTATTACATACTAGTGGTAACGAAAATTATTGACAACCTTTGTCTGTATTAAAATCATCAAAAGAAAGGAGAGATGTGGCGTACAGCGGAGCGTCATGTTCCCCGCTACCCGCATTGAGCTGTGACTCAATATGTTTGTAATATATTGGGTAAAACTAAACGCAGGCGTTTCGCATTGCTGCCGCCAGAGGGCGTTCGGGTTTTTCACATTGCTCGTGCGAATGGCTCGCGGACGGTCGCCATTGCATTGTCCAGGGCGATATCGGTTTGATTTTAATACGCGGAGCGGTCTCGCGTCTTTTGCTTGTTGTTTAGTTTGAGTGATAATTGTGAATTTCCTGTTTGTCAAATAACTATTGAATTTGTGTTTGTGAAAAACTCTGTTATTGTGACTTTTTCTTGTGAGAGGTGAAACGTGGCTGGCTGTTCACATCTGGCTGTTCCCGAGGGAAACTACGGGAAGAAATCTATTTAGTTGTTATGGGGAATTGAGATCTCAAGGGTTAGGTAGGGTGATTAGGAATTCCCCCTTCCCGAAGACACTCAAGTTTGGATCCGAAGAGAAAGAAGATTTAATTTGGTAAGTGTTCAATTGTATTTAATTTATAGGTTAGGTTATCATATAGGGCCCTGTAGCTCCCTTCATAAGCTACGGTGGTAGCAGACTGCGTATAGCTTAAGTTAGATTCTAGTCGGACAAGCGTGGTGTCGCGTGGAGATTTTTTCCCGGTACTTAATTTTACCGGTAGATTTTTTCCCGGTAAAGTTCCGGTACAGAATTCTTCCCGCCGCTTCGTTTGTCCGGATTCTCTCTGCCACATTTTCTGGCAGCAGAGCGTAGTTGCTCTGCACATTTTCTGGTAGCAGAGCGTAGTTTATCTACCCTCTATTTGTTCGTTTGTAAAAAATAATTAATTGTTTGTAAAAATTATTAGATTTTTCTTAGTTTGTTTGTATAAGAATATTTGTAACCTTTTTTGTATTTGTTTGCGGTTTGTACCGTGCGTTCCGGGTTTGTGCCATTCTCATACCTACCGCGGTTCTTCGTGTAGTTGTTTGATTTTGTTGTTTTTTATTTACCTTTTGTTATTTTTTGTTTGTGACTTGACGCGATGGCGAAGGCCTCCAATGCTAGGGCGACACTCGCCAACGAATTGAGATGGTTTGTGACGGCCGGAGGACTCCTGTCCCGGAAGGACAGGAGGGCGCCATACTGCTAAGAGCGGATCACCTCCACTCACGATTGATTAGCGCGGAAGCGGCCATGGCGGCGCTTACCGAAGCCGATCTTACCCCGGAGGCCTACGCAGGTCACATGGCGGACATGGACCAGATCCTGAGTCTGCACGATGATATCGCGGAGGCGGTGACCGCAATAAGGGCGAGACAGGCTGGCGGACCAGCCCCTCGCACACCTGTTAGACAGGAAGGACCAGCGGTTACTGGTCGGCTCCCCACCCTTCAGCTGTCCCACTTTGGGGGTAGGATGGAGGAGTGGGTAGCATATAAAAATATGTTTGAGTCCCTGGTCGTAGCACGACAGGATTTGTCGAAGGCCCAGAAGATGGCCTACCTCCTCTCCACTCTTGAGGATGAAGCGCGGTCGCTCATCCAGCACCTCCGGGTGGAGGACGACCAGTACGACACGGCTTGGGAGTTATTGAACTCCCGCTATCAAAACTTACGTTTGTTAGCGGATGCGCACGCCGCACAGTTGATGGCCCTGCCCAAGGTGGCCAACAGGGCACAGTTGCGCCTGCAGTTGCTCACGCCCGTTACAGTGGCCTGTAACGCGCTCCGCACACTGGGGCTGCCGGTGGACCAATGGTCTTTTTTGTTGGTGCACATTGTATTGGGCAAATTGCCCAATGACATCCGCTCGCGATTTGAGCGCGAGAATGCGGAACGGGATAGCACCACCCTACCAACATTCACTGACTTGGTGAAGTTTTTGGAGTTTGAGGCACGGGCTGCTGAGAATACCATGACGGACTCAGCGCCATCCAGAGCGCCTGAACGTAGGCCCTTGGAACCCTCATGGCGAGGAAGCCCCAACAGGGACGGCAACCGCCACCGCGTGGAGCTGGTGTGCGGGTTGCACACACGGCAGCAGTCGCGAGGGACGCGGACTGCCTGCAATGTGGCCGGATGGGCCACAGCCTGCTGCAATGCAGGGACTGGCAGAGACTGCCAGTACAAGATCGGCGCCGCATGGCAAGGCGGCATGAACTATGCTTTTACTGTTTGGGCAGTCACTATGCACGTGACTGTCCCAGTGCCATACCATGCAGTGCATGCCGTGGGCGGCACCACGCGATGCTTTGCATGAACCGCAACGGGGATGGCACCCGGATGTCGAGGCAGGGGTCCCCTATGGGCGGGGGCGCTCCTGCGCGAAGCCCTCCACCACCGGACGGAGGACGCGGCTTCGCTCGTCGCACCCCCCCTCGGGAGGGGGGTCGCGTACCTGCGCGGGTCTTGGCGGACCGGGACCACGCGCCCCAAGGTCATGGCCAGTATGTAGCTGGCCAGGCCCCGGATAGGGCCCCCATGGGCGGGGGCCCTAGATCGGACGGGAGAGTGGGGACACCCCCCTCCACGCGGGTTACCAATACCCACCACATGCAGCCGCAGCGGTTTTCTCCGCCGCTGCACGAGTACCCACGGCTGGAGTACCACCCGCCGTACCATAGGTATGGCCGGGCCGCGGGTTATGCCCCCCCTCAGATGGGGATGTGCACTCGCCCGACATATTATCCGGGTCAGTGGCGCCCCCCTGGTTTGGAGAGAGTGGGGAGCCCGTAACTAGCTTGCTCCCTTGCTGGGACAGAGCCGCGGACGGTTCTGCTCCCTACCGCGGTGGTCCGCGTATGGGGTCGTGGGGGGAAGCCATTAATTTGAGAGCTCTGTTGGACTCAGGGGCTCAAAGCAGTTTGGTTACCACTCGAGTGGCACGCCAGTTAGGTTTAGTCGTGGAAGACTCGCCTGTGCCACTTCTTGGAGTTGGTGGCATACAAGTGAAGTGTCTGACGGGCCAGACACTTGTCACCTTTTCTTCGCTGAGGTCCTCCACAATGAGGATCACGACTTCGGCTATGGTAATGGATACCATTGCGGGTTGGCACCCCTCGACAGACATACCGCCGGGTGTGTTGTCTTTGGTTTCGGGTCTGGATTTGGCCGACCCCTTTGTCTTTCATCCCGGCCCAGTGGACTTGCTCCTGGGCTCGGACGTATTGGGTTGGATTTTGTTGGGTACCCAGAAGGCTCTGGGTTCGTCTTCACTGATGGCAGTGTCTACGATTTTTGGTTTTGCCCTGATGGGCCCTGTGTTTGATAATGGCACCGCGGAGGAGCCACCGGTTGTCGCATCTGCGTCCTTGGCCAAGACCATGCAAAGGTTTTGGGAGGTGGAGGAGCCACCTATGAGTTCCAGGATGGATCCGGAACACGCTGAGTGCGAAGCCCTTTTGCGATCGACCACGGAGAGGTTGCCCTCCGGTCGGTTTGTAACTAGGTTACCCTTTGTTGCCTCTCGTCCTAGCCTAGGGCAAAGTAGGGCGCTTGCGGAGAAACGACTGCTGTCCATGGAGCGACGTATGCAGCGTGACCACGTACTTCGCGATAAATATATTGAATTTATGCGCGAGTACGAGGATTTGGGTCACATGTCTCCGGCTCGAGTTGATTGGAGCTCAACTGAGCATTATTTTTTGCCCCACCACGCGGTGGTGAAGGCCTCAACGGGCAAGTTGCGGACTGTCTTTGATGGGTCCGCACCCACTTCGAACGGAGTTTCGTTGAATCTATGTTTGCATTCGGGTCCCAAATTGCATAGGGACATAATTGACATCATCTTGAACTTTAGAAGACATCAAGTGGTTTTTGGTGCGGACATCCGGATGATGTTCCGCCAGACAGTCATACATCCTGAGGACAGGCGATTCCAGTTGATACTCTGGCGTGAGCGCCCTGAGGATCCTGTGACGGTGTATGAACTCAATACAAACACGTATGGTTTGAAATCTAGTCCCTATATCGCCATCAGATCATTGCTTGAATTGGCAGAGCGGGAACGGATCCGCTTTCCCCGTGGGGCTTCCGTGCTGTCACGTGACTTGTATGTTGATGACGTGTGCACCGGAGCCCAAAGTATTGAGGAGGCCCTCCTACTGCGGGATGAATTGATTGAAATATTGAAGACAGGTGGCTACGAGCTACGTAAGTGGTTGTCTAATGAGCCTAAAGTTCTAGAAGGGATCCCGGAGGATCACCAACAGAACCCTCACCTGTTTGAGGATGTGGATGATCCCAACAGGATAGCGGTGCTGGGCATGCAGTACCAGCCGCTAACCGATATTTTCACATTCCAAGTGGACTTGGAAATACCAAAAGTCTGGACTAAGAGAACGGTGTTGTCCGTAATAGCCCGTATGTTTGATCCAAGCGGTTGGATCAGTCCAGTGATATTCTCTGCGAAGTGTCTTCTTCAGAGACTTTGGACTTTGGGCGTCTCGTGGGACGAGCCGCTGTTTGGTCCTCCATTGGATGATTGGCTCGAGTTGTTTTCATCGATTAAGGAAGTCAATCGGATTGCCTTGCCTCGTCGAATATTGCCCCCGGGAAATATCGAGCCAGCCTGCATGGCTTTTGTGACGCGTCGGAGCGAGGCTACGCCGCGTCAGTCTATATGCGGACAGTTGACGCCGATGGCCGGGTCAATGTCTCGCTTTTGTTAGGGAAGAGCAAGGTCGCCCCCATCAGGACTAGGCTGACTATTCCCAAGCTTGAGTTGAGTGGAGCTCACCTTCTCTCTAAATTGTTGCATCACGTTGCCAGTGAGCTGGCGGCCACGGTCGAGATACGGGACATCTTCGCCTGGTCGGATAGCCAGGTCGCGCTTGCATGGTTGCGCGCGGCCCCACATACCTTGGAGGTTTTTGTTGGAAACAGGGTTTCCCAAATTCAAAATATTGGAATTGATATAACATGGAGACATGTGCCGGGAGAGCTTAACCCAGCGGACTGTGCTTCCCGAGGTTGTACGGCACCAGAATTGGTGTCACACCCGCTCTGGTGGGGTCCAGAGTGGCTGATGGGATCAGAAACTTCTTGGCCTGTCTGTCAGACAGATGTTACTTCTTTGAGTTTGTCTGGGCTCCGTGTACATGCTGTAGTCGCTGAGACGACGTCGGAGCCGGATTGGCTACTTGCTCGGTATAGTAGCTTGGATAAGCTTCTGGGTGTTACCAGTTGGATTAAGCGTTTCATACATAATTGTAGAAACCCACAGGCAAAGCGGTTGGAGCCGATTGCAGGTGCAGAAGAGCGCCGGAGCGCATTGTTGCATTGGGTCCGTGTCGTGCAGACCGGACGGTTTGAGTCAGAGCTTCGTATCTTGCGCGACGCACGCGCTAAGTTGAAGGGCGCGGTCGCTCGTTTGAACCCGTACATCGACTCGGATGGGCTTCTTCGGGTTGGAGGCAGGCTCCGGAAGGCGGATCTTCCATATGAGACTCGCCATCCTCTGTTGTTGCCCAAGGGCGGACCCTTGGTGCAGCTTTTGGTGTCTGATCGACACATTCGTAACGCCCATGCTGGGTGCAATGCTTTGTTGGCTATTTTGCAACGCGAATTTTGGATTTTGTCTGCCCGAAGAGCAATCCGTAGTGTCCTGTTTCGATGTATTGCATGTTATA
Source organism: Ephestia elutella (assembly GCA_018467065.1). Lineage (NCBI taxonomy): Eukaryota > Metazoa > Arthropoda > Insecta > Lepidoptera > Pyralidae > Ephestia > Ephestia elutella. Next base: position 10,777,199 of record CM031591.1, on the reverse strand, counting down.
GGTTGAAGGCATCCACGATGCACCCACAGATGGGTGATTTGCCCGCTGATCGAATCCGACCTTCGAGACCGTTTGACGGCGTTGGAACCGATTTTGCCGGTCCCTTTTCGATCAAGGCTTCTCCCTTTCGTAATGCCCGTATTGTGAAGGGCTATTTGTGTGTATTTGTTTGTTTGGCCACCAAGGCTGTCCATTTGGAGGTGGTATCAGCTCTGACTACGGAGGCCTTCGTCGCCGCGTTGGATCGCTTTGTTTCGCGTCGAGGTCTACCTTCCCTTATTAGGTCTGATAATGGCACAAACTATAAAGGAACTGTAAATTATCTTAAGGATGTTTCTGTGTTTATTGATAAAAATTGTACTAGTTTAAGTCAAATTGCTGCCCAAAGGGGAATAACCTGGAAGTTTAGTCCCCCAAGTTGCCCCCATTGGGGAGGGATTTTGAAGCGGCTGTGAAATCCGCAAAGACCCACCTCCGCCGCATTATCGGAGAAACGGCTCTAACTTTTGAAGAGCTGGCCACAGTGTTTTGTAAAGTTGAGGCGGTCCTCAACTCTCGTCCTCTCTGTCCGCTATCTCCAGATCCAAATGACTTGGAAGCTCTCACCCCTGGTCATTTTTTGGTGGGAGGGCCGTTGAATGCCCTGCCCGAATACCCGTGGAAGGATGAACGCGTATATCGGTTGTCGCGTTTTCAAATGTTGCAGCAAATGAGCCAGGACTTTTGGCGTCGCTGGTCGCTTGAATATTTGCATTTGCTGCAGCAAAGAGTGAAGTGGACAGACAGGACTGAGGCCTCCCAGGGAGGGTGATTTAGTATTGTTAAAGAGGCAAATTTGCCCTCATTGCTTTGGCGACGAGCTCGCATATTACGTTTGATTCTTGGCGGAGATGGCACTCCGCGTGTGGCTGAGGTGTTGGTCGACGGTTCGATTTTAAGGAGAGGTGTGACCTCTCTCGCCCGCCTTCCCGTAGAGTAAGCTAGCGGTCTGCTTCTCAGACCGGGACGGGGGATGTTTGTAATATATTGGGTAAAACTAAACGCAGGCGTTTCGCATTGCTGCCGCCAGAGGGCGTTCGGGTTTTTCACATTGCTCGTGCGAATGGCTCGCGGACGGTCGCCATTGCATTGTCCAGGGCGATATCGGTTTGATTTTAATACGCGGAGCGGTCTCGCGTCTTTTGCTTGTTGTTTAGTTTGAGTGATAATTGTGAATTTCCTGTTTGTCAAATAACTATTGAATTTGTGTTTGTGAAAAACTCTGTTATTGTGACTTTTTCTTGTGAGAGGTGAAACGTGGCTGGCTGTTCACATCTGGCTGTTCCCGAGGGAAACTACGGGAAGAAATCTATTTAGTTGTTATGGGGAATTGAGATCTCAAGGGTTAGGTAGGGTGATTAGGAATTCCCCCTTCCCGAAGACACTCAAGTTTGGATCCGAAGAGAAAGAAGATTTAATTTGGTAAGTGTTCAATTGTATTTAATTTATAGGTTAGGTTATCATATAGGGCCCTGTAGCTCCCTTCATAAGCTACGGTGGTAGCAGACTGCGTATAGCTTAAGTTAGATTCTAGTCGGACAAGCGTGGTGTCGCGTGGAGATTTTTTCCCGGTACTTAATTTTACCGGTAGATTTTTTCCCGGTAAAGTTCCGGTACAGAATTCTTCCCGCCGCTTCGTTTGTCCGGATTCTCTCTGCCACATTTTCTGGCAGCAGAGCGTAGTTGCTCTGCACACAGTATATTCAGATACGTCTCGGTGTGCGGACGGTTGCTCGAGTGCACGGGCTGTTATCATTCTCAGCGACTATCAAGTCGCTCTGTACCAACTTATACCAATAGTCAGGATACGGTGGAGCCCCAGTTAACTGACCCGGTTAAGCCCGGGTCAGGTTGTGCTGTGGGAGCACATAACGTGCAGGGCGGGGCACGTTACTATGCCGTATAATATTAGTGCCAACGGCACACAAATAAACAAACAAACTCACTTTCGCATTTATGATATTAGTTAGGATGGATATGAGTAGATATTCGTATTTATAATTTATTGCCATTCACATTTGTACAGTTATGTCACTAATAAATATTTTAGATTGATTAATATTGTTTTAATTATTCCCTGAGAATGTAAACATGGACAGTGGACGGATAATATCTCGATGGTGGACGGTAATAGCAGTTATAAAGTTATAACTGCACTACAACAATGAAAAAACTATGAAATTTATTTTGTGTCTCGTCTACCGTCCATAATTCTGACAAAAAAATTAGTAATTTATAAGTGTTTTACCCAGGTTGGATTTAGGGGGAGGTCATGGGGTTATTAATCCCTCGGGCCTTCTTGGTATATATTTTTTCTGCACTCAAAATAATCGTTGCACTGTCCTCGGGGTTGTACCACACACTCTACCATGTGACCCGTGAAAGGCCTTGGTTTTTACCCGTACAGAAGCAAATAAGAAAAGCTATCAATATAAGGGTTCAGATTGAAATAACTAAAAACTCGCAACCCGCAGTTGATCGTCCCAAGCAGAGACAAAACAAAACGTCCACCAGACTCCGCTTGGGAAATCTGTGATGTGACAATATTTTTTGTGGTTCATAGATGGATGCACACCTGTTGTGCTCCCGCTTTCCTGTTTAGAATTGAGCACAGAGGTTTTCTTACCGTATGACGCACAAATAAAATTAAAAAATAATCTCTAAGTACCTAGCTCCAAAAAAAACAGTAACAGTTTTTTTGTTATTAAAAAAATGACTTTAAACACATTTAAATTAAAATCTACCCCAAAAATACCTTTACCTATCTAAAACAAAAAATAAATTAACAAAACTTTAAAAGGCAAGATTGTGGTCAAGAGCAAACCCATCTTTAATAATAAAAAAAATATATTTAACTTCCGAAAATTAGATTTTGTTTTTTTTTTTTTATTAAAGATGGGTTTGCTCTTGACAACAATCCTGCCCGAGGACAGAGATGAGGTCTATGGTATAGCGAGCTTACCCAGAAGCAGCCTACTAGGTTTAGGCCTAGGTTTTACTTTCTTATCCATCTTGATAAATCAATAAGAAAGAAAGAAGAAAGAAAGAAAAATTCTTTATTCGACGAATTTTGCACTAAATTAACATATTTACTAAATTAACATATTTACTAAATTAACACTAATCGTCGAAATGGCGACCAGCTCAGCATGGTGCCTAGGCAAAAGCTAAAGCGCTGATTTTCAGCTGGTACCAAAAGAGGAGGCAAGGTGGCTAAAATATAAAACAAATTGTACCTTGTTACCATAAACAAAACAAAAAAAAAACATAATTGAAGATTTAAAGAACTCCTTTAATAGTAACAAAAACCCTTCTGCCCATTACCAGGATAACATTATATTAAAAAGGAAATTTAAATTCAGTCAGAAAACTTAGTAAAAGCTTGATATACAAAAATAAAAATGATCCAAGTTTTATAAATGTTAAACAACTACCACACGTTACATAATAATTAGGTATCACAAGACATGTAGGTATTACCGGAAATAAAATTTTATTGAATAGATACCTTTAGTACGAACTAATTAATACCTAATTATGTACGATTTTCATTGGAAATTTCCGTGGAATAATCATAGGTGATGATAAATTGGGTGGACCTTACAAGGGCCAATTAATTAAATATGTAATCGCTAATGTCGACTTAAGGATGAGAATAATTGATTAAAATTGGAGAGTTATAAATGTGACCGAACTGACTGAGAAAATTATTCGGTATTGAAGTTCGGACGAAGCTAGCTGATCATTGAGTAAGTTTAAAAAAAATCCAATTCACACACATGATTCACCAGGGAAATTGGGGTATTTAGTACGTGACAAAAATTTCATGTCCGTGATATTAACCGTTGAGGACGCGGTGGTGGCCAAGTGGTAATGACACCCGCCTGAGGTCGGATTGGACCCGGGTTCAAATCCTACCTGTGTCACATGAGTTTGTAGACCAATCTGAATCATGTATGGTAGTTTTCTCATGACCTGACCTGAGACCCGCCACCTGCTTCTGGTGAAGGAAAACATCGCGCATCGTGAGGAAACTTGCACATTGGTAGACTGTTTAGTTTACCTGTGTGTCGGCTACTGCCACTAGATGGCGGTAGTCGTAAAAGTCATGTAAGATACTTTTAGGCGACTTGAATGAAAATCTGACACCAGTGTTAATAATAATAGCACACTCGATAAGAAGGAGACCGTTGAGGAGTTCCCTCGTTGGAAGCCTATTGGAAGCCCTTCCTGGGTGCATGGTCATGATTATCATAATAATTGCAATGCCATTGGAATTGAAGCCAATACTTGCAAGATTTAATTACCAGCCGGTCATACGACAGGCGACAAACAGACACTAAAGGTGAAGCTAAATAGCTTGTTATTACTACTATTAAGAGCCCGCACTAGGCCAATGACAACTAAGATTTTCCCCCGCTACCAGCTACCCAGTTCGCCCGCACGCATTCTAAATAAATGCTCGCGGGGTCGCGGGCAACGCGGCGGCTCGGAGGTGAATGGTTAAAGCATGCGGGCAATTATACGTATTATTTTTTAAAAGCTTTATAAAAAGATATTAAAAAAAGTAAGTAATAAAATTCTCAATCTTTTTTTAATGGATTGCTTGAATAATAGCAGTTTAAAGTGTTAATTATAGGTGATTTGGAGGCAACTTCGCAATTTTTTTCTATCGAGAAAATTTTATGCAATCGTGTTTTTGAGTAACATAATCCCTCGTGCTAGTCCTGAAGTTTGCTATATCTTAATTTTACATTCAGTTTTACATAAATGTAGATATTACAGACGATCATGTGAAGCAATCTAGCCTAGTACGGGCCCTTAACGATTCATGTATAATGTATTATAATAATAAAAATAATATAGCCACGGACATCAGCAGTTCCTTTTACGTGGAATGTAACACAATCGACGACTTCTAATGACAATGTTAATGGAGCGGTTTTGCCATTGATAAAAATTTATTTTAACTTGTACCTACATATGTCCTCATGATGTTTTCCTGTATTCCTTCCTATTAAAATTGAAAACCTAGTTATGTCTGTCTACAACTTTTAACGTCTGTGGAGTCAAGATTTGCATTAATTATAAACCGAATAGGTTCAGTACTTATAGCAGAAATTTTAAACTTCATACCTAAACTGCCTTTTGGAGTGTACAGTTGAAAATTTAGAAACATTACAAAAATATTCTGGAAATTCTAAGAAAAATAATAAGAAATTTATTTGACTCAGGAACAGGTGTGCTGTAACATCTTGCTTATGAAAAGTTTATAAAAAATATAATGTAAAATGTAAATAACTTTGTTGCATCAAAGAAATAAGAACAAAAACAATTTCTCAAAGAAATATTGATAGGACCCATATCGATACAAGAGACTGTAAGACTTTATATTACAAAATGGACAATGCAAATGATCCACACTCACAGCCTGCCTTGCAGTCTTTAGATGAATCACTAAGAAACATGAGTCTACCATGTCGTCTGATTGGACTCAACTTCGAAGCCAGGGAGAGGAAATTAAAAGATGACGTCATATATTGGCTCAATATGATCTGGATGAACCTCGCTCTTCTAGGCTGCTTACACTGGATCTATAATGGCATTGTAGAAGGAACTGACATGACTGAAATCACTTACGTAGCGCCTGGAGCAATGCTGGGCATCATTGGAGACTTCAAAGGACTATTTTCATTAGCAAATGAAAACGAAGCAAAAATACTGTTAGAAAATCTTAGGAGATTAGATAAAAACATCGATTTGAACAAGCTTAGTGAAATTGAACTAAGAAAGTCGAAGTCTGCATTGGTATTCTTGAATCGAGTTATTAAACTCATGAATACTTTAAATATAATGATGTTGCTAGTCTATGCTCTGAGTCCGATAGTGCTGACGACAATGAAGTATTATCAAACAAAAGAGTTGGAGCTAATGCTGCCATATTTAGATATTTATCCTTTTGACTCTTTCAATATACGAATCTATCCTTTTCTATATATTCATCAGATTTGGGGGGGTAAGGGATTGTACTAGATTACTTATTACTTTTCCATCACTATTCTATGCTAGTAAGCTTTTCTATCAGTAGCTGTCACATGCGATGTCACCTTCATGTTCATCAACATAATCATTATTTCAGACACAAGCAGGCAACTGCTAGATATGTCTTGAAATCTGTTCAATGGAGTTCCTATGTTTGAAATGATCTTGTTGTGTTATAACACAACAAGATATGCCTATAGGCATAGAGTTAGGTACATACGTGTATAGGCTATAGACCAGTTGGAAACATCCAGAGACTTCTTACGATTGATGATTAGAAAACCTGATTGGTGGATGACCAACACTGTGCTTGCCTGTACATTTTTTTATTTCAGAATGTTTCTTTTCCAATAATAGAATGTGTCCTTTTTTAGTCCTGATAGAACTCCATATTTTTAGAAGCCATCGTGTTGCTCCAAATATGTTCGACAGACTATCTTTTCTACACTTGTTGTACCTACATTCATATACAGTTTACACACCTGCAGTATCGATTAGCTAACGTCGTTTCTCAATATGAGGATAATTCTGATCATCTTGAATTACGGCAACATTTCACGAGTTTGATCAAATGGCATCAAGACCTCATAAGGTACTTAGGAATTTATTATTTTTTCCTTAAGTAAAAATTGTATAGTATTTACTTAAGGATTTTCTTTTCTATATTACGTATTAACGTCTATGTCATATTTATCTATCTTTACAATTTTCAGCAATGCAACCAAACTAGAAGTAATTACATCGAAGTCTACATTGTCAAATTTTGTGATGAGTTCTGTTGTGATCTGCCTCACTGGATTTAATGTGACGGTACTATTATTATTTTCTTAGTTCGATATATTGTCCCACTACTGTGAAAATGCCTTTTAATAAAGTAATTTAATATCAAATTCAATAGAGTTTTTAATGTAATCAAATATTGTTTTCAGACCACCAATGATTTTCATGCTATCATGACCTTCACGATCTTTCTTTTCATGAGCATGATTCAGATTTTCTTTCTGTGCCTCTTTGGAGATCTGCTGATGAGATCTGTAAGTACTTTAATTTAAGTATTTAACCACAAGGTTCTTAAATAAATTTAATATCAAGGCAGCACTTGTGGTATTTCTTTTATCAGACGAAATTAATTAAATCCGATTATTTGATATTTCAATTTATCAGGTTTTTTTTGGAAGTATCCTTCTTTGTTTTATTCTTCCAATATACAAAGATACCTACTTCTTTTCTTATTGTTTCAATCATCTATTTTTAATATTTCTTCTAATTGCCTCTTTGTAGAAGAATCTATAGTTTAATATCAATAGCTATTATTTTATTAACTAGTAATTTTGAACATAAGTATATTATTTTTGCAATACTAAAAATTATTACATGTTAAGTTAGACCCTAGGGCGAGACACAAAGGGAAACAATCAATAATAGCATCTACAAACAGTAACACAGTAATGATCTAGAAAAGGTAATCTGTATCATTACTTCTTGCTTCATTTTTCAAAGTCACCTAATTGACTGTGTTTTTTCAATCCAGTAATCTTGGTTTATTTACTGCAGTGCAATTTATTGCAAGGTTTAATTTGCCGTTATTACAAAAAAACACAAAACTTACTTAAGTAATGGTTAAACATATTTAAAAATCTTCTTTTTTAATCTTTTTAAAACACTCTTTTCATCATCTTTCACAGGTAGGATAAAACCTAAAATATTTTAGGGTTTTTGGATACTTCTTGCTTCTTTTTTTTGGGTGAAGTACCATTGAAATATAGAGTAGAAGGCTCGAACATATTTTTTTGTTTTCTAATTCTAGAGCGATGTGAGCGACGCAGCGTGTAACTGTAAGTGGTATCTATCTGATGTGTCTACGGGCAAAATCATACTTCTTATACAGATAAGGTAAATGTTAAACATAGGTATTTACTTCATATATATATATATATATTGCAGATACCGAAGAAGAAGAATATAAGGATACACATTTTAACACATGTTTACTTGTTTAGTCAGTATCTGTATAGCTGTTACCATTTAAACTGGTCATAACCATTTTTATGCTTGAAAAAATATGTCAATTTGTATTTGATTAAGTAAACCCACACTTCTGCCTGATTTTGCAGACAGATGTAGTTTTGGCTGGTAAAAGTGTCGACTTTAAAATAGGTTTTTTAATAATGTGCTATTATTATATATGGTATAATGGATTCTGGGGGCCGATTCTACTAATTACTAATTACCAAATAAATAAAAAATAAAAATGAAATAAAATAAAAAGCCTTTTTATTTCTAAGTTAAAAAAAAACTAGTATCTAATGTTATAAAATAAAAATAATAGAATTTAAAATAACAAAATTAAAAGAAAAATCATTAAATAAAATAAAAAAATAACTTAGAACCCCTCTGTGGGTAAAGGCCTCCTCCAACGAGTGCCATTTATTGTCTTGGCCAACTTGCATCCAATTCTTTCCAGCCACTTTCACTATGTCGTCTTCCCATCGAAGTCTTGGATGCCCTTGTTTTCGTTATACCCTTGTGGTCCTTTCCATCTAGTTGCTAACTATGTCCACCTTTTGTCTTTTAAACGTGCTATATGACCAGCCCACTTCCATTTTGTATGTCTGCTGTATGTTTAGTATGTTTGATAACATTTTTTTTAATTTTTCTTATTTTTAGTAAAGATCGTTCCATGGCTCGTTGGCATGTATTTATTTTGTTTTTTATTTTATTTGTAAAAATCCAGGTTTGGCATCCATAAGTAAGACATGGTAAAATATTTGTATTCATAATTTTTCTCTTTATAAAGATGAGAAGATTACTTTTTGTTATTTCTTTCAAGGTTCAGCATTTGCTCCAACATATGGCGATCCTTCTATCTACTTCTCGTAGGCAAGAGTCTTTATCAAATGATATCAATGCACATACAAAGGTAGATATCGTATCTCAATTGTATCTGAAAAGCCAAAGAAAGGCGCTTCATAGAAACGGCGCGTCAAATATGCCTACTACTACTACAAATGCAACTGTATATCCGTGAACACGTCAGCAACACGTCAATGTGTGCGTTTTCATAGTCGAACGTCCCACATCTACACAAGAACGGGGGAGAAGTGCGGAAGGAGCGGGGGGTGCCATATTGCGGGAGGGGCAGGGAGTTTCCTTTCTGTACGTAGTACTAATATTAATTCTGTGCTTTTGAGACAACTGAGGCACGACATTTAGGAATTAATTTAGTAGAATCAAGGGCCTGGTGACCTGTAAAACACGGGGTCTTGCTTTCCTATCCCACAGTACCCACCTAGCAAATGTTCTAAATTTAGCCTAACTGGAGAGTTCAATAAACGATTTCTTTTACAGATCACAAACTCCATGCAAAGTCACCGCTGCTCGATTTGCTGATGTTAATCTAAGGGCTTTTATGAAAGTATGTACGGACTTATAGGATAAAATTCCTTGCAGTATATCTATACATATAATAAAACAGTAAAAATATTTTGTCTGTACATTTAGTATTTTTGACTGAAATGGATAGAGGGACACTTAAAAAGAATAATAGAAAGCAAAAAAAATTTTTGGAATTTCTTGTCTGTCTGTCTGTCCGTCCGTCTGTCTGTCTGTCTGTCTGTCTGTCTGTATGTATGTATGTACGCGTTTCACGCAAAAACTACTGGACGGATTTGAATGAAACTTATTTTGTTGTATAGCTGTTAAGCCTGGGCAACATATAGGCTATAATTTATTTTGAAAACTGGAACACCTGATGAAGAACCTTAACAGAACAGCTAAACTATAAGAAATATGGAAATGATGCCTTAACAAAAGTCGTTCAACCTGATGAGCATTTTCTGATGACGTATAAAAATTGAAGATCTGGAACATCTGATGAAGAACTGCAAGAGACTAGCTACACTATAATATATATGGAAATGGCGTCTTATTAAAAGTTGTTCAACCTGATTAGCATTTTCTGCTGACGTATAAAAATTGAAGATCTGGAATATCTGATGAAAAGCTCCAAGAGAGATTTTTCATCTAAGCGAAACTCACGCGGGCGAAGCCGCGGGCGACAGCTAGTCTACAATAATATTCTTTTTTTTTTCAGATCCTGAGCACCTCATGGTCATATTTTGCTTTGTTGAAAACTGTGTACGGTTCAGACCGCACCACGGATACTAACTAATATTGTAAATCTGAAAATGAGATTGTTTGTTAGGTACCCCTTTAGTTAAGTTATCCAGTTAAGTTTTATAAGTATGGAGTACCTGTAACACAAGTTTTATTACTTAGCACAGGACTCCAGCACTTATACTATCATCATCTGCCTTACCTTATCCCATCATCTGGGGTCGGCGCAAAATGTCCTTTCCCTCCACAATTTTCTGTCCTTAGCCATAGTTTTATCTACTCCCAATACCTTCATATCCTCCCCAACACAATCCATCCATCTCTTTTTAGGCCTTCCTCTCCCCCTATATCCACCTACTTTCATTGACATAGCTTTCCTTAATAAATGTTCCTCTTCCCTCCTCATCACGTGGCCAAACCAAGTGAGTCTGTCACTTCTTACCTTATCAGTTACAGGTGCAACCTTCAAACTTCCCCTCACGTAAACATTTCTTATTGACCGAGCGAGCGAAGCGAGCGAGGGCTATAATTCAAGTTGGAGCGAAAAACACATTGTTTGTATGTATGTATGTATGTATGTATGTTTGTTCCGCGATAACTCTCGAACCGTTGTTCCGATTTTGATGAAAGTTGGAATATATGTAGGGATGGTTAATAGAATTTTCAAGTTCGTTGGGCATCAAAATCGGTCCAGCCGTTTTTGAGATATTTATTTTTTTGTGAAAATAAATATTGTATTTTAATAGTCGCGAGGTCTACGTTCGCAGCGAACGACTAGTTCTATATATTACTAGTCGTTCGCTGCGAACGTAGACCTCGCGACTATTAAAATACAATACCTATTTATTTTCACAAAAATTTAATATCTCAAAAACGGCTGGACCGATTTTGATGCCCAACGAACTTGAAAATTCTATTAACCGTCCCTACATATATTCCAACTTTCATCAAAATCGGAACAACGGTTCGAGAGTTATCGCGGAACAAACATACATACATACATACATACATACAAACAATGTGTTTTTCGCTCCAACTTGAATTATAGCCCTCGCTCGCTTCGCTCGCTTCGCTCGCTCGGTCAATAATAAATGATTTGATTTTGAACCAATCTTACGGAAATTTCGCATACACATTGTTAGGATTACTGAGAAGGACATAGAGTACTTTTTATCCCATAATTCCCACAGCAAAGGAGCCCTGGGGCGCAGCCAGTTACTACTATAGTTACTCGATCGCACGTAAATTTTTCGTGACCGGACCTTTGAGTCTTGTTTTCAAGGGTGTCATAATTTTCTTTCAAGTCGTCTAAAGACATCTGACGTTACTTACATTGATGATGCAATCTTTATTATCATCGTCAGCTTTCTGCTACCCACTGCTGGGTATAAGCCTCCCTCTGTCTACGCCAAGCTTCTCTATTCTGGGCCATCGCAATCCAGTTCTTGCCACCAATACTCCTTACATCGTCGTCCCACCCAAGGATGCAATAAGGTATGGAATATTGACGTGACTTGTCGACCCCCGCCATTTAACGGCAGCCGTACACACTTATGAACGGACCAGTCAATAAGAACATGTGGTTACTTACTGGTTTCAAGTTATAGTAATTTATAGTGTTCTATGATAATGTCTGACATTTTCGCCGAGGAGGAAATATAATAACTAGTCGTTCGCTGCGAACGTAGACCTCGCGACTATTAAAATACAATATTTATTTTCACAAAAAATTAATTATCTCAAAAACGGCTAGACCGATTTTGATGCCCAACGAACTTGAAAATTCTATTAACCATCCCTACATATATTCCAACTTTTATCAAAATCGGAACAACGGTTCGAGAGTTATCGCGGAACAAACATACATACATACATACATACATACATACATACATACAAACAATGTGTTTTTCGCTCCAACTTGAATTATAGCCCTCGCTCGCTTCGCTCGCTCGGTCAATAATATTCATACACATCCATCCAAACTTTCACATTTATAAGTGGGATATTAAATTTTTTGTCTTAAAAAAAATACAAACTAATCATAATAAAAAGAAATTTATAAAGAAATCGACATCTGAATAGAATGTAAGCTAATACTCGTGTAATAAAACGACGCATTCGATACAATAGTTCCATCGTAATAATAAACATCGATTACGCACTCGATTTGCTACTCGAATCGATTGCTCGCTTCAAAATGGGAATTTATGTCAATTGGTATGCGTCATAAATATCCAGATGACCGGCTGGCTCCAGCGGAGCGGAGAGGAGATATGAAAAGTATAGAATAAACTACAGTAAAAATTCTTAGCCTGATGTTGTGTCCCATTGCTGGGCAAAGGCCCCCCGCTCCCACTCCCGCAGATAACTTTCATAATAAAGAATTTAAGGAAGGTGTTTCTAAACGCACCACGGTTATTAGTAATGGTAAACTATTGTCCTCAAAGATACTTGTTTAATTACCCATAATTTAAGCTAATAACTACAAATTAGTTTAATTATGCTCTGGTATTACGCAATTATAGACAAATACATGTTATTTGAACCAGATTGCATATTACTATTAACCAACCAGTTCGAATATAAGAGAGAGCCTATTCTAATCTAATGTTTAGCAAAACTAGATTTTTTAAATTCAGAAACCACAGGGCCTTGTTCTTGTGGAAATATCTGGATAAAAAGTCATGTGAAATAAAAATTCTGTGTAAAAAGTATCCTACGTAGTATTCCAGGTATTACTCTACCGGTTTACTAATTTCATCAATAGTAAGACATTACTTTGACATTGGATACTTTAGAAGTAACGCATTAGTACTTAGACATTCCGTAGCGGAGTCGTTGTAAAGTGACGTCTTTGGAGAAAATGCATCAGTGGAGTTTGTTGCGCCGCCTCTTCTCCACTTGCGCTTTGGAGGCGGTGGTAACCTTATCTTTAAGTTATTTTATGACGTCAACCAACTATTGCTACGTGCTATTTTTTAGCCTATTTATATAAAATCATTTTCATTTCATCAAAATCCATCTAGTAGATTGGCGTGAATCCTAACAATCATCTTCACATACGCGTTTACTATAAGTAGGAAGTACTCCTACATTTTGTAGGACCTAGAAATAATGATGTCATTTAGGTCCGCCTAGTATAGTATCGTCAGAGCCATTCGAGGATAGATATAGAAGTGCACTTTTATATTTTAATTCTGATTTTATTATAGCAATAAAATACACTTTCTTCTTAAAATTACATTGAGTACTTTGATTTTTACCACTTTTTCCTTTTGATATAAGTGACTATACTAAAACGTGACTAGGTAGTTTTTTTTAATTTTCTATTTTCTCTGTACATTTGGATAAACAACGTTTTCGTCATAATTTTACCGAATTTTGTACGGAATGTTTATTTTGTAACGTTTATTTATTATTTTCTAGATTCAATATAAAATTAAAATATGAGCTTACTAAAATGAACTGAATAGGGATGCTTATTTTTATATCATATGGTTTTAATTGTAAAGAATTTTGGACCATAAGCAACCCTTCATTTGACAATTATTTTTAATAGCTCATTAATTAGTATCTTGTTCACGAAATAATTGCGCTGTACCCCTTTTATATCAAGTCTCTCTTATTCACTGACCACTTGAATTTCTAAAATGGCGGATCGCAAGTCTCTAATCGATGGGTTGTTGAAAAATATAAAATTTGCGTTCACATGGACAGGATTATCCTTAGAAAGCAGAAAGAGAAGTGCAAAAGACACAATAAAATGTAGATCTCTATTCATTTTTAACTTTATCTGGCTAAATAGCGATATAATAGGAGCTATAAGTTGGTTTGCAGAAGGAATAGAAAATGGAAAGAGTATTACTGAATTGACGTATCTATTTCCATGCACAACGCTGAGTTTCCTTGCAAGCATGAAGTCAGTTTACCACATCAAAAAAGAAGATTTAGTAAATCAAATCGTTGACGATTTAAGAGATTTAGAAGCTAAAAAGGCATGTGATACGAAGAAAATAGAAGAACAAATAAATAAAGAGATAAAGTTTCTAAAATTTGTAACATCACTGTTGAATACTTTGAATGCTATGATGGTTTTAGTTTTCACTATAAGCCCTTTAGTTTTGATTGCGATAAACTATTTTAAAACAGGCGAAGTGGAATTACTGCTGCCGTTTTTGGACGTGTATCCGTTTGATCCATATGACATGAGATACTATCCGTTTCTGTACATCAAGCAAATATGGTCAGGTAAATCTTTATAATCCATACTAATATTATAAATGCGAAAGTTTGGATGTGAGTTTGTGAGTTTGTGAATTTGTGAGTTTGTGAGGATGTTTGTTACTCAATCACGCAAAATCTACTGGACGGATTTCGATGAAATTTGGTACAGAGGTAGATAATGACCTGGAATAGCACATAGGCTACTTTTTATCCCGGGAAAAAGCACTGTTCCCGTGGGGAAATTCACGCGGCGAAGCCGCGGGCAAAAGCTAGTCTTATATGAATGAATATATAAATAAATGAATAACAAATAAACAGCACCATCAGAGACTCTTGCCCAAGTGCCTTCACCAGAAACTTATCATTATGGGCAACTATTTTTATGAGACTGACAGGACTCAGAAAAAACAGTTGTTCCATACAATTTGGGCAAGCAGGTATTGTAAAATTAGAAGCAATAAGATTTCAGAGTCAGTCCCATACAAAAGTTGCATATTCATGAGTTCACCTCTAGAAAGGTTATTAGTGTTTTACAAATCACCCTGGCTGTATAATAACTTTTCTCTAACCTATCGAATAATTTGCAGAATGTATTGTCCTTCTGGAAATTTGTGCTTGCGATTATTTCTTCTACACTTGCTGTACCTACATACGTATCCAATTTCTACTTTTGCAACAAGAAATGGAAGAAATAGTTCCAAATAAGAACATTTCGTTCGGTATAATAACAAATGATGAAGAAATTCGTTGCAAATTGATAGAATTGATCAAATGGCACCAACAGTTAATAAGGTAAAGTTTGTGTGTCTGTCTGGGTGACACAACCATCCCAAGTGTAATGTAAGGCATCTAACATCATTTTTTTATTATTATTTAATAGCCATCAATGTCCCAGTACTGGGCAAAGACCTTTCTCTCCTTCTTCCCAGACTCTCGATCTAAGTCTATATAACGCCACCCTTTGTCAAATCAATCAATCACATCTAACATTATTCCGAAGAAAATATTAAAGAACTATTAACTGATCCGATACTTTAACCAGAGTAAGGTCTAAAAAATGTAAATTACATTTGGTATATTTCCGATTTCAATTTCATAACTGAATTTTGGACCATTTAACATCAACCGATTGAGCTAATGGTCCCAGGATTGCCTTCCACTGAAGGAAATCCTCAATGGCATAAAGAAAGTAACAATAAGATTGTGTCAAAGGCTAACTGCACGAGCACGAAATTTTTGTCACGGATTTAATGCCCCAAGATCTCCATTGTGAAAGAAAGTTTGTAGCAAAAAAACATCTATATCGATGTTTTGGCCCTCCTCGCGGGGTCAAGTATTAACGTTTTAAAAGTTTGCAGTACATCAGACATGTTGGAGATTATCTACGCCAAGTCGACTCTGATGAACTTCCTCACTAGTTCGATTGTTATCTGCCTTACTGGTTTCAACGTTACGGTAGTATTTTTAACACCTACTTAGAAAATGGTATCTTACGGCCATTGGCGCTTAAGTCATTCAGATTGTATAGATCATGCAAGTTTACTTAGATTATAATAAGCACCTTTACACAGTACCCTTTCTCATGGACTGTCACCTTTTGTTATTGTAAATCCTAATATCTTCAGTGTTTGTAATATAATTGCTTGGAACGAAACGCGGGTGTTTCGCATTGCTGCCGCTAGGCGGCCGGGGTTTTCATGGCATCGCTCGGCTTGCGTCTGCGGCGTCGGCCATATTAGTATCGTTTGGATCGCGCGCGTGTGAGGTCATACCGCGTGATATATCCCCGCCGGTGCGGGTCGACCATCTTGTTGGTCAGTTTTACGACCGCGTGTGAACGGTCTGTTAACTAGTTTGACTTGTGATTGTTCAATTGTTAGTTTGAATTGTAATTGTGTATTTCATCGTTGTTAAATAACTAATAAGCTCGCGATAATTTGTGTTGTGCGAAAGAAAAGTACTGGTTTGGATAGCGCGCGGAGAGGTCGCGCCGTAT
Source organism: Ephestia elutella (assembly GCA_018467065.1). NCBI lineage: Eukaryota > Metazoa > Arthropoda > Insecta > Lepidoptera > Pyralidae > Ephestia > Ephestia elutella. Next base: position 10,760,779 of record CM031591.1, on the reverse strand, counting down.
GAAATACCTGGTGCTAGGCGCCATTTTTGTCTGAGGCCACATTGGCATAACGGATTATCCATTGTGATGTGCAATTATTAATTAGTTTGGATTGTAATGTTGGATTTCCCTTTTTGTTAAATAACTATTGAACGTTTGTGTTTGTGAAAAAACCTGTTATTGTGACTTTTTCTTGTGAGATGCGAAACGTGGCTGGCTGTTCACATCCAGCTGTTCCCGAAGTGAACCTTCGGGAAGAAACCTACGTATTTATTCTGGGGAATGAGATCTCGGGGTAGGTTGGGTGCTTAGGGATCGCCCCCCTTCCGAAGACACTCGAAGTTGGATCCGAAGATTTAGAAGATTCAGTTTGGTAAGTGGTTTGTAATTGTAGTTATTAAGTTAGGTTAGTATATAGGGCTCTGTAGCTCCCGTTATAAGCTATGGTGGTAGCAGTCTGCGTATAGGTTAAGTTAGGTTCTAGTCGGACAAACGTAGTGCCGGGTCGAGGTTTTTACCGGTATTTTTTGTTTACCCGGTAAATTTTTCGGTACCGAACCCTCCCGCCATTTCGTTTGCCCGGATTCTCTGCGCACATTCAGTGTAGTCTGGAGTAGTTTAATTGGATATTACCTTATTTTTACAATTCACCTGTGCGGTGTCCGTTTATCTGTCTGTAATCAAACCTTTAACCCACTTCCTGTTACCGAGTTCATGTTCTTCACCTTCGCATTTATATTAGTGGAATGAATTGCACCTGAGGTATTATTGTATATTAACCGCGGCCCCGGGCTTCGCTCCCTAGAGAATATAATAATAATAAAAAGTACCCTATGTAGTAGTTTATTTACTTGTGTGTGTGTGTTTTAGTTTGTGTCAAATAAATTTTTATTCTATTATATGTGCTACCCAGTATTTTTCTACCCATATACCAAATTTAATCGCAATCCATCTAGTAGATTTTGCGTGATTGAGTAACAAACATCCTCACAAACTCACACACAAACTTTCGGAACGTAATTAAATACCAAATTGTTAACATTTTCATTTTATTACAGACTATTACGGATATTGCGCTAATCATAATTTTCATGACTTTCTTCTTCATGGGCCTTCTTCAAGTATTCTTCTTGTGCTACTTTGGCGATCTGCTGATGAGATCAGTAAGTGTTTAACTATTCTTTCTTTCTTATCAAGTAGTGTACGAACAACCGTACATAGTCACCTAAAGGCATCTGTTATAGCTTTTGCATCTAGCACCATCTAGTCTGAAGTTCCTCCCAGCGGTATGCCATCTTGCTTTGAATTAAAATTAATACAAGAACTATGTATTTACTAGCTGTCGCCCGCGGCTTCGCCCGCGTGAGTTTCGCTTAGATGAAAAATCTTTTTGTGTTCCAAACTGTAGTAACCTAAACTCCAGTACTCAACATTGCAGCCATTTGGTTATCCCGTGTCCCACGGGAATATATGTTGATAAATGGGAACAAATATTCTAAATCTTCAATATTTATACGTCAGTAGAAAATGCTCATCAGGTTGAACGACTTTTGCTAAGGCGCCATTTCCATATATGTAATAGTGTAGCTGGTCTCTTGGAGTTCTTCATCAGATGATCCTGATCTTCGATTTTTATACGTCAACAGAAAATGCTCGTCAGATTGATAAACTTTTGCAAAGGTACCATTTTCATATTTCTTATAGTTTAGCTGTTCTGTTATGGTTCTTCATCAGGTGTTCCAGTTTTCAAGATCAATTATAGCCTATATGTTGCCCAGGCTTAATAGCTATACAACAACAAAAAGTTTCATTCAAATCCGTCCAGTAGTTTTTGCGTGAAACGCGTACATAAATACAGACAAGAAATTCCAAAAAAATATTTTTGCTTTCTATTATTCTTTTTAGGTGTCCCTCTATCCATTTTAGTCAAAAATACTAAATGTACAGACAAAATATTTTTACTGTTTTATTATATGTATAGATTTCGTTACTTTATTTCGTAAATAAGAGTCGGTACTCGTACCCTAGCATGTCAAGTACCATACTTTGTGGACCTCTGTACAAGCAGGGTAGCTTGGCACGCCGCCGCGTATATTGAAATTATACAAGGCCAGTACGCACAGGTTCGGACTGCTCGCGTATAGTTTCAAATTCTATATTACTAAACTTTTTTTGAAACTATACATGGTTACTACGTTCTTATCGCGTATATTTTCCAATTACGTACACTTACATTTTGTGCGAAAAATATACTGCTCTAGTTACCATAGCGGAATAATCGTGTATATTTTCTTAGTGCTACGCACGATGATGTACTTGGAATCTATACGCGAAGAGTTTCTAGGTAGCCATTTTGATTTATTGCTTTCTCTTTTTTCACAAGAATTTGTCATCTTTCTATTCTTTTTAAGATTATTGTATAACTAGCTTTTGCCCGCGGCTTCGCCCGCGTGAATTTCCAACGGGAACTGGGCTTTTTCCCGGGATGAAAGGTACCTATGTCCTTCTCCGTACTTCCAGCTATGTGTATGCAAAATTTCAGAAAGATTGGTTCAGTAGATAAAGCGTGAAGAGGTAACAAACAAACAAATAAACTTACTTTCGCATTTATAATATTAGTTAGGATAGGATTAGCCACGCGCCATTGTTTTCGTATGCAGTGTTTTGTTTATTTTGATTCCAAAAAGTGTAATTGATTGAATTTTGTACTTATATTATTTGTGAGTGACACGAACTTAGTTAAAATGATTACGGCCGATAGTTTAAAACAGTTTTTGACGGATAATTATGGTGAATACAAACAAAAGAATAATTGAAAGCAAAAAATAATTTTTGATGTTTTTTGTCTGTCTGTATGTATGATCACGCTAATCTCCGAAAGTACTGATTTGATTGAAACTTTTATTGTTGTATAGCTATTAAGCCTGGGCAACATTTAGGCTATAATTTATTTTAAAAACTGTAACACCTGATAAAGAACCAAAACAGAACACTTAAAACTATAAGAAATATGGAAATGGTATCTTAACAAAAGTCGTTCTACCTGATGAGCATTTTCTGATGACGTATAAAAATTAAATATTTGGAACATCTGATGAAGAACAGCAAGAGACCAGCTACACTATAACATACATATATAGAAATAGCGCAAAAAGGCGTTCAACCTGATGATCATTTTCTGCTGACGTATAAAAATTGAAGATCTGGAACATCTGATAAATAACTCCAAGAGACCAGCTACATTATACCATATTTTTTACAAAAGATTTTTCATCTTAGCGAAACTCACGCGGGCAACAGCTAGTACTTAATATTGTCTTTCCAAGCTTGTATACTTTACAAACATTTGTTTACGTTTACATTCTTAAACTATACAATGTCAGAACATGTGGATTCTAACCTTGTATATTCTCCTAACAAATTTACTGAATCAATGTAAGAAAGTATACGCGACCATTACGTAGAAATCGTGTATATTATCAAAAACTTTATTTTGTTACACATTTTGAAACCGTACAGTGTTAGGACACTATGAACGTGTGCTGGCCTTTGTATAATTTCAATATACGCCACGCCGCCGCTCCAAAATGATGATGATAATTAGTTGATGACAATTTTTTTTCCTTTGGCAGAGTATGGAACTAAATGACTCTATTTACAATTGCCGGTGGTATTTGATGGATTCCGTTTTCGGAAAGGACCTTCTGTTTGTACAGAAAAGGTAAATTGTATTTTTATTTAGTTAAATTAGTCTTCAAACCCAAAATTTCTGGGGAAAACCCAAGACGAGCTGGCTTGATGTCGTCAAGGAGGATATACGTGATAATGGTCTCACAACTAAGGTTGCCGAAGATCGTGCGAAGTGGAGAAGAAAAGGTAGGAAAGCGGACCCTGGGCTCCGACGGGTATGCTGAGGATGCAACCGGGAAAACGTTTAGATGAGAGAGAGAGAGAGTCTAAATCTTCTACCATTACCCTTTCCATGCCTACTACTTTATCGACCATTCTACTAATAAATAAAAAGTTCAAAGGAATGGATGTTTTTGTTCTGTCACGCAAAAGTACTGGAGGGATTTCGATGAAATGTTGATGAAACCTGGAAATTCAGGACCAACTAGAGTAGAGCCTATATAGCTAGTATCCCATGGAGCCAGTAATATCATTGACTTTTTTAATGTCAATGACATAACCAGTACTTGAAACAGAAAAGCATGGATTCTATCATATGCTTAAGCTGGCACACGTCGGTATTATTCCGTCCGGAAATTTCATCCGGAGACCCGAATGCACGCTTTTCATACAAAATGTGCTGGCAGCACCGTGCCGTGTTACGTAGTACTTATATTAATTCTATGACCGTGTCTAAAATTTTCTGCACGGGAAAAAATAGACACGTGTGCGTCTATTGGCCGTGTCGTATGAAATTTAACGATTGAATTTCGTTTGCATTCGAATCTGAAATTTCCGAATTAAAAAAAGGACGTGAGCGGCCAGTTTAAGGGTTGGTCTACTTTGTACGTCAGAATATTGCATAAAAATTGGCAGTTTTTTTTTAAACAGATCACAAAAGCCGTGCAAACTAACCGCTTGGGGTTTCGCTTTGACGTCAACCTCAGGGCATTTATGAGGGTGAGTAAAAAATAAAAATTATCTAATTACTTTTCTTGCAAATAGAAAAGATTTGCCATTGCTGTCTCCATTATAAAACTCTTTTAAAACTACAAAATAGGCAAGAATAAATCAGGCACATGGCTTCGCGGTACCCATTGGTTCCTGAAATTCGCACCCTATATCCTTTCGTACCCTCATTTTTTGGAGGTTTCCACTCGTCCCCTGATATATTATTTTTTCACCATTTATATTTTCCATTCTCTCTATATTTCCCTTTCAGCCTGAAATCAGAATGTGATCCTGTGATTGTGCTGTGCCACAATCGCGTACCTCATGAATAACCTGCAACACCAGGGGCGGCGTCACGCCGCCGCATTCCTTCTTTGTTCTTTTCAGCATATTTGTGTCCACTGCTGAACATATGCCTCTTGATTGGACTTCCACTCTTCCGATCTTGATGCGGCGATTCTCTTTTTGATATCGTCCGACCATCTGGCAGCTGGTTTGCCCACACTTCGTCTTCCTGTACGGGGTCGCCAGAACAGAACCCTCTGACTCCATCTATCGTCATCTCTGCGACAGATATGTCCAGTATTCAGCCCATTGCCACTTTAGGCGCGCAAGTCGTTCACCTATATCCGTGATTTTTGTGCGTGCCGCATTCCCTACACTGAATAAATCTTTTTACACCCCTTTTGAACTCCATGTAGTCCCTAGAGAAAGGCATGGCAAGGAGCACATTTTAATAACCTTTGTGTACGTGGAAGGAAATTTCTTTTTCATTTCTTTTACCCGGAACGAACTATTTGTTTGATTCCAGTAGCAGATTGAAAATGCTCTATCCCACCTTTAGGAGAGAAAGACTCTTTGCTTCTCTCCCTAGGGCATGAATTAATTTTGATATCGAGATATAGTATGTACTGTGTAGTGACTTGAGGTTGAATAGACACTGTGCATTTATTACGCATTAGCAGTTGCCCTTTAACTTTGGCCCACATTTCGGCCTCTTGGATTCGATTTCTGAAAAAATCCTTTTTTTCGCGACGCGGGGTCAAACAGGCCTGTTTGACCCCGCGTCTTCACCTTTATCATACCAAAATTTATCAAAATCGGTCCAGCTGTTTAGCCGTGAAAGACAGACATTTGTTATATGTATTAGTATGGATAAATTCTAGTACCTATACCTACCTTTTTAGGCTTAAGATGTGTTAAATGACAATAATTTTTATTTATTTCTATTTCAGGTGCTAAGCAGCTCTTGGTCCTACTTCGCCCTTCTGAAGACCGTCTACAGCAGCCAGAGAAATTAGATTAAACTGTCATACATTCAGTGGCTTTTGAGGGCTTAGCATGACGCGTAGTCCCTAGTAGAGGTTAATAAAGATTAATTAATGCATGACATCACTGGTATTTATAAAGACTTTTAATGTTCCTAGTTAGTTTTGTTACCAACCTATATCCATAATCACGTCTTTATCCCTTACGGGGTAGACAGAGCCAAGAGTCGTAAGACTCGAAGGCCACTCTTAGCTAAATATAGAGGATTTATTGTTAGAAATGGAGATTCAGATACTAACAGTTTGCTAGTCCGTCGCCTATGAGTGGAGGAAAGCCCTTTCTCTCGATTGACTTTTACAAGTGCGGGAAGAGAAGCAGCTGGCACATTCTATGTTTTTCTTCGCTCCCAGACCAGCATGAAAACAGTTACTGTTTTGCTTTTTCTTATTCTTTGCCATTTTCCTTCTTATGTAGGGTCGCCTACTTTTTTCTTAATTCTGGAGTGAAATCTTCCTAGATTTTATACGGCGTTTAGGAAAGTGCCTAATAAATAAAGGTAAGTACCAATTGGTACCTTTATTTCTTTTACAACGGTAGGCTGCGGGTGTAGGTTTCTACAAAATAACATGCAAAAAAAATGGCTAGAAAGTCTTACAAACGTGTAATTATTTATTAAACGTGCAGAACATATCCCTTCGGGGTGTAATTTTAGTTTCTGAACATAATATTAGACCAAATTGCGTTCGGATTCGGATACTCAGGTAGGAGCAAAACTCGAATAGACGTGCTCCGTTCGACGCACAAAAAAAAGGTTGGTTTTCTAAGAATTCCGCCACGAACCTTAAATAAAGGATCTTTTTTGTAGATGTTGCCTAACAACTTTTCGCTGCGTTCCGATTTCGAATTCAAATGGAAATTTAACTTTATGTTGTTAGCTTTAAAATAAAGTTTTTTTTATAATTCGTATTACTATGGCTGGTTATGTATGAATCCCGCCAAAATTTTGAAATGTGTTCGATTTCGTTTGGGTCTGACTTGTCCTTTGGGGATATGGTTTTATAGGTACCTATTCTATGAATTTTACGTAAAAACTTACATCGGTTTTGAACCGACCACTATATTGTCGGATTTGTATAAAACTATTTCTAAGTAGGACGTATCGGTATGTTTTGAGTATATCTTTGACCCAATTTCTTGGTAAACAAAGTAACTTCTAAAACTTTTAGCTTGTATAGTATTTATTGTCAATTTCGTAGGTGTATAATAACTTGAAAAAAAAAATTTGGAAACGAAATAGAATAAAAGTTGAAAGTTAAATAAAATATAGAGTAGTATAACGTATACACAGACCACCTACCCCAGGTTGGTGGTAGGTGGTCTGTGAACATATAGTATGTAGTAGTAAATTTATAAAAGTAAATTTATCGATATTTTTCTTAAACGGTAAATTTAGGGACTTATTCTAATTTAGTTGGAACGCCGCAACTGGCAGTGTCAAATGCTATTTTCCTTTTTCTTTGACCTGTTCTATTAACTGAGGTTTATACGGCAGGTGCATATTACAGATTCTGTCCAGCGACCGCCCTAACCGGTTTTCCTTGTGCATAATCTATGGAAAATAATGCATAGTCTTTGGAAAATTATGGCGTGCGACACGGTGGGAATTCGCAGCGTATATTATTTAAAGGCGACTCTTGACTTTAACATCAGGTATTCCATTTTTAAATTGTTAAGAAAATTAAAACATTTATTTTTATTCAAAATTGCCAGTGCAAATATTGAGTCGCATATTTCGATCCTATAATGGCTAGTGGCAATTTTTTTGTTTTACATTATGAGAAACAGGAATCATTTATTATTCGGTGTCAAGGCAAATTGAGTCTTACAGTCTACAAATGAGAACCCAATATAGTTTATTGATATCAATGACTTAAACGCTAATAATGGTGGCAATTTCACTTTAGTGTAAGGTCCCAGTAAAAATAGACCACCTGTAATGTTGTTGTATGTAAATTACTGATTTATGCAAATTAAATGGTCATTAGTCGCTAGTCTCTGCCTACCCCCACGGGAAAAAGGCGTGATAATATGTATGTATGTATGTATGTAAATGGTCATTCTTATACCAATTTAGGATGGAAGATATTGAGTCTAACATCGGTAATTACTGATCGTAAATAGTGATCGTCACACAACCCTGAGAATAAGCAATTTTCAAGAAAACCAAGCAAAAAAAGCCGGCCAAGTGCGAGTCAAGCTCGCGCTCCGAGGGCGCCATGTCACGATCTCCTCGTGACTTGAACTCTTCAATGAAATAACTATCTTCTGGTACTTTTTTTATTATATAAGCAAAAACTACTAGGACGAGCTTGCAGCTCAGATACCACTCGAAACATTCAATAATCTTCTTTTTAATTTATTATTCTTTATGGAATGCACTGAAAGAGGTCAAAAACTATTAACAGACCTCCTTCATTACAGTACACACAAAGCATCTCACATCGTAGCCCTAACTAAAAGACCAACTAGTTTAAAAAACAAACTTAACTTTGCAATTCCATCCCAAAGATATACTAAATCCAGCGAAAAAATAAGTTTGTAACCCTTTTTTTAGACTTCCAACAACATATTTACAATTTTCAGATTTATTCTTATACTAGCTGTCGCCCGCAGCTTCGCCCGCGTGAGTTTCGCTTAGAAAAATCTCTCTTGGAGCTTTTCATCAGATCCAGATCTTCAATTTTTATACGTCAGCAGAAATTGCTCATCAGGTTGAACGACTTTTAATAAGGCGCCATTTCCATATATGTTATATTGTAGTTGGTCTAATGCAGTTCTTCATCAGATGTTCCAGATCTTCATTTTTTATACGTCATCAGAAAATGCTCATTACGTTGAACGACTTTTGTCAAGGCACCATTTCCACATTTCTTATGGTTTAGCCACAGATTACTATGGTTTAGCTGTTCTGTTAAGGTTCTTCATCAGGTGTTCCAGTTTTCAAAATAAATTACAGCCTAAATGTTGCCCAGGCTTAATAGCTATACAACAAAAAAAAAACATTCAAATCGGTTCAGTACGTTCGGAGATTAGCGTGATCATACATACAGACAGACTGACAGACAGACAGACAAAAAATTCAAAAAAAATTTTTTTGCTTTCTATTATTCTTTTTAAATGTCCCTCTATCCATTTCAGCCAAAAATACAAAATGTACAGATAAAATATTTTAACTGTCTTATTATATCTATAGATAAGTACTGTTAGACCTTGCTTTTTGCCAAATTTCATAATTTTAGGTCAACGGGATTACGGGACTCCATAGGTTTTGGTTGCTGCCTAAAATCCCAAAATATGCAAAAAATATTAATAAGTATATTATTTACGGTTATATCTCTTGATCGCGTTGACGCATAATTTTGATTATTTTTTTGCTGAAAGAGACCATGGATCCGAGCATTCGATATTTTTCAACTTCATAACTTTATTAAGCGTTCCTGAGAAAAAAAGTTTGACACACAGACGGACACCAAAGTGATCTTATAAGGTTTCCGTTTTTGCCTTTTTGAGGTAAGGAACCCTGAAAACAAGTCTATCTCATCTGAGCGCTTTCCCGGTTCCATCCTCAGCGTACGCGTCGGAGCCCAGGGCACAGGGCGGGCGCTTCATAGAAACGGCGCTTCAAATATGCCTACTACTACTACAAATGAAACTGTATATCCGTGAACACGTCAGTAACACGTCAATGTGTGCGTTTTCATAATCGAACGTCCCACAGTTACACAAGAACGGGGGAGAAGTGCGGAAGGAGCGGGGGGGTGCCATATTGCGGGAGGGGCAGGGAGTTTCCTTTCTGTACGTAGTACTAATATTAATTCTGTGCCCAGGGTCCGCTTTCCTACTTTTTCTTCTCCACTTCGCAGAATTTTTGATTTTGATTTGATATTGATCATTGGCGTGCATTGCATATCCTTATTGACAACATCAAGCCAACTCTTCTAAGAGAAAAAATAAGTACCTATCTACCTGTAAATATCAAGTCAGAAATGAAAATCAAAAAATTTCTTTATTCAAAGAAGGCTTTTTTCACGTCAAAAATTTAATTATATAATCATATATATTATGTCTCAAAGCTACAAACTACTAGCATTTCGGAACGACCACTGCTGAGAAGAAATGCTTAAAGAAACTCATGAAACAGTCTTGGTCGCCACAACAAGTAGTACCTACATATATATATATATATCACATAATGACTTTCTTGACCTTTAAATTTTGATGCGTTTTGCATTATAGCTACAATCTCCGGTGAAGGAAAACATCATGAGGAAATCTGCACTCTGTCGGCCATTTCCACATGTACAACAAGCTAATTATTAAAAAATAAAAAACACGACTGACAACTCACATAGCCTATGTCACTCGGAGGAATGTAAGGAATCTAAAAATACCTCGCACATCAAAATCTGTTCAGCCGTTCAGGACTTATGGTGGAATAAAGAAACTTACTTACATACATACTTACATACATGAACCCTTAAAACATAACACTCCTTTTTTGGTCAGTCGTGTACAAAAAAGGCATGTCTTTACTCTTAAAGGGGTATTAGACCTTCCTGAATTTAGGATCCGATATTCAGTGGCTTCTCTGAATTCAGAGAATTAGCCTAGGCATAACATTACCTTGACACCTTGACACAATCAGCAATTATATATGACACAGCTTTTTAGTAGAAGTTTGCATAAAATTAGGTACTTACTTATTATTACAAAGTAAGTATAATAACTATCTAACTAACACTCAAGTATGCAATAATGTCCCACCGAAAGCATTTTCATGTATAATGTTTCGAAGATGAGCACGCACTGTCAAAAAATTATCAGCCTAGCTAGCTTCTAACTCTACGCAACACTGCACGCACCCTACGAGCTTTATCTTCACAAACTTTACACCTCAAAATATGTGGCTTGGCCGTTTTGCTACCTAGGTAATCAAATTTTAAAATAGGTAGGTAAAAATTACATTTTTTTAAAATAAGTAAATAAATTTATTACTCATCATGAAACAATACAGCGGTTATAATAATAATACAAGTAAATAATAGGAAAAAGAAACTAAAATATAAACTAAAACTAACTGAAAAATAAATCCTAATACTTTTAATATAATGGTAAAAAATATTTTATATAAAAAAAATAACAAAAGCACAATAAATATAGTTTAGTGCATTGATAATTTAAAAAAAATAAATTTTCATCTGTTACATTTTAAAACAAAGTTTGTTTACAGCCTAGACTAAAATATTTACAGTTCGTTTTGTAAATATTTTTAAATAAAAGTTGAAACTGTACAGCAAGCGCCATCTCTTAGCAAAATTTAGGTCAGAAAAATGATAAAGCAGTCTAAAACAAATTCGCGCCTGCGCTGTTTTACCTACTACATTTGACAGTAGAGCTATCATGGCGTTTTTGAAGTGTGCGTTTATTGCACAGTAAAACATAAATAATGAGTTTTCACTGTTATATTTACATAAATACGCCAAAAATTGGTGTGGTTATTGTAAAGTATCATGATTATAGTGTGTTAATTACATTTAGACGCAGGTGTGCGTTAAAATGGACAAGAAAAATGCTATACGCCGAGCCAAGAGGCCTTCCAAAGTGCTCGAGGAAAACTATTGGGATTGCAGCGTTTGTACTTACAGGAATAACGCTGAAGCCTTCAAATGCTCAATGTGTGATGTCAGGAAAGGTAAAACGATGATTAATTACAGATTAGATGCCTTCTTCCATCTTAAACTGGAGGTTGTAAAATTGTCTACATTGACATCGATTTTTCGGCAACCTCAGTTTTTGGCGGGGTCTTGGCTCATTTAGTAGGGCCACGTATGTAGTTTTCGCTGATTCTTTGTCATAAATTTGCATATTATTATTGAGAAGTACTTTTGGTGGGAGAAGGGAACAACTAAGCACTTTTCTTGGAAACTATGGCATGGAGTGTAAAGATTTTATGATACTTTGGTAGATTTTGTTCTTAATATTAACATAAATAGGTATTTAATATTCATATATTCATTAGATTCATGCATATGTCAAATAAAATAAGTAACATAAAGTGATACTTATTATGATGAAAAATGTTTTTATATCGAACTAAAATAAAACCTACTTTTGAAAGTACATCTGCCTAAATATTCAAAAAAAAGTTCTTTAATAAATTTATTCATCCTAAATTCTCTCACAGTGGGATATAATTAGGGTATAGTACTAACTTAAAATGGTTTTTTTCTGTAAACGGAGATTGCAAAAAGTTTAAATTAATCGAACACAACAACATAAAATATTGATTTTATTAAAAAAACATGCTAAGTGTTGCTGGCATATTTAAAAATGATACCTGCTATTTGTAAACAAACAAATCATACATCATCCACATAGCTCATAATCTAAAGTAAACATGGCAAATAGTGTTATATCACACTGTAGATAATATTTTTTTTAAATTAGGCTACTAGTCCTGTCCCGGGACTTTGCTTCTGTGGGAATTTTTGGGATAAAAAGAACCCCTGTGCTATTCCCAATGTTTTTCCACTCGTTTACCAAATTTGCGTCCAGTAGATCTGAGAGAACAACTAACCAAAGTCACAAACATTCAAAAGGTATATTGTAGAGTTTTTTTTATAAAAATAGTAGGCAGACGAGCATGCGGGTTGCCTAATGGTAAGCTATCACCGCAGTCCATAGACACCAATGACCCTAAAGAAGGTCACTGATGTGTTGCCGACTTGCTTTGAGAAAGCCGATAAGGCTCTTTTACACTTAGGTAGAGTAAGGTAAGGTTAAGTAGGTAAATCAAGGAGTACCTATATCTTGCTAGGTTTATAAAGGAAATCAATGCCTTTACTGTTGCACCGCTGCTCTGCCTGTGGCAAAAAGTATCTTTTTTATTTTATTTCCAAACTTTTTACAACCGTATTGCAGCCTCCTTAGGGTAGATTTTTGAAAAAGAATAACCTATTCTGTATAACCTGGACTTTCGTATTTATAATGTTTCTCAGTTTTGGCTAGTGGCTTTTGCCACAAGCGTGAAATTTCCTATGGGAATAGTTCTTTTTCCCGGGATGAAAAGTTCCCTATGTCCTTCTTAGTACTTCTAACTATGTGTATGTGAAATTTCAGGAAGAATGGTTCAGTAGATAAAACTTAAAAGAGGTATCAAACAAATAAACAAATAGACTCACTATTGCATTTATAATATTAGTTACGATGAGCTGGCCTGGGAATTTCAAATTCCATTGTTTTTTTTTTATTTTTTGTTATAGAATAGTAGGCTTAAACGAGCATGCGGGTTGCCTGATTGTGATTGTGTAGCAAATTTCATTAAAATCTGTTCAATAGATTTTGTGTGATTAAGTTACAAACTCACATGCTGTATCCAAATTTTTTTGCATTTATATTATAGAGTAAATTACATTTAAAGTAATAGTAGTGTTGTGCTATCAATAAAATTGGAAGAAAATACCTGATTTGCCACTTTAACCATGCAAAACTAATGTTCTTATCAAAAAAATCTAATAATAAAAAAAAGGTTGTAGGTTATCTGTTCACATACATACTTGCAGTACATGAAGTGCTGTGCTAATGCAATGCAGGTCATCTATTAACCCCTTTCATTGTGCATTCAACTACTGCGAAATTACAGACAGAAAGACCAATTTTGTTTATTTGTATAT
>CM031591.1:10725078-10747078 GCA_018467065.1 Ephestia elutella | reverse complement strand
CAGCGACACTTCGCGCCAACGCGGCCGCGGCGGAAGGGGCCCGCCTCATGGCGCGTCTCCCGCTACAGAAGTCGGTCTCCACGCCCAGCATCGTGGCGGCCGTGCAGCCGCCGCAGCCGCAGCCGCCGCCCAACACGTGAGTTATCTTCTACAGGACTTCCAGAAAGTAACAGCGACGCTCCTATCATCTCGTAACAGAAAGACTTTGAGAACGTAACGGTGACGCTCCTATCATCTCGTAACAGAAAGACTTCGAGAACGTAACAGTGACGCTCCTATCATCTCGTAACAGAAAGACTTCGAGAACGTAACAGTGACGCTCCTATCATCTCGTAACAGAAAGACTTCGAGAACGTAACAGTGACGCTCCTATCATCTCGTAACAGAAAGACTTCGAGAACGTAACAGTGACGCTCATATCATCTCGTAACAGAAAGACTTCGAGAACGTAACAGTGACGCTCCTATCATCTCGTAACAGAAAGACTTCAAGAACGTAACAGCGATGCTCCTATTACGCGTAACAGAAAGACTTCGAGAAAGTAACAGTTGGTAACAGCGACGCTCCGCGCCAACGCGGCCGCGATGCCGCGTCTTGCTTCTGTTGGAAAACACTACGACAAATTGTCCCATAACATGACGCGAAACACCGTGTTGCTGCACCGTGTTGTTATCGTTGCACAGTATGCTAATGACTAGTGTGTCCCGCAGCAATCTGAAACGTTGCACAGTGTGCTACTGACTAGTGTTTCTCGCAACATTCTGAAACGTTGCACAGTGTGCTACTGACTAGTGTGTCCCGCAACATTCTGAAACGTTGCACAGTGTGCTACTGACTAGTGTGTCCCGCAACATTCTGAAACGTTGCACAGTGTGCTACTGACTAGTGTGTCCCGCAACATTCTGTAACGTTGCACAGTGTGCTACTGACTAGTGTGTCCCGCAATATTCTGAAACGTTGCACAGTGTACTACTGACTAGTGTGTCCCGAAACATTCTTGTCCCTTTGACTCTTTCCCGTTGTTGACGAGCGATATGCTCAAAGCATGTTGCACAATTTGTCCCTTAGTGTATCCTTGGCTTTAACCCTATCGTTGGTCATTAAGATCGTCTATTATACAAGACGACGGGCAGTTGGGACATGACAGGAGATGGACTGAACACCTCCGCAATCACACAAATTATTACACAAGTGAGTTATTTGAATATAGAACGTGTTGCAAGTATCAAGAACGTGTTGCCGGCCAGTATCTGTCAAGTGGAATTTGAGTTTTGTGTGGACTGTTTTTTTTTTTTTTTATATAACATAGGGCGGCAAACGAGCAAGCGGGTCACCTGATGGTAAGTAATCACCGCTGTCCATGGATAAGTGCAATACAAGGGGTCTCGCAGAAGTGTTGCCGGCCTTTTAAAAGGACGTTGACTCGATTTATGAAGGTTTGGAATTTTATAAAGAGGTGCTTATGAAGATTTATCTCTTTCAAAATGTACTGGCTAGTTTGAAAGGTATTTTCGAATTTTTATGATTATTTTTTCGCCTTGTAGCCCTTAAATTTATTAATTAGCATTAGGTCAATAACTAATATTTTTTTTAATCAAACAAATTTTTTTATACGTTTTTTTTTAATTCACGTTTTTACACATTTAAGCACCAGAACAATTTTTTACTTAAATATTTTTTTATATTGCTTATTTGTGTTTTTGGGCATTAATTCTTATTATACACAATATAAGACTGTTACGTTAATATATTACGTAAATTCCCACCATTTTAAAAGATCAAAAACTTATTTATTTTTCTCATTAAATTAACTTGTGTATAATAAGATTAATGTGCATGTCAATATTTTATGTGCATGTCTGATTTGTTTTGTGCACATGCTTTGCTCTTGTTAAAGTCGACAACACCGGTTGAAACCGGATCATTTTTTTGCACTAATTTGTAGTAATGGCGTGGTTCAATGGAAGAAATGAAGTGCTATGAAATACTAGAAAAATTTATGGCCCAACATAAAAATATTTTGATATAAACTGATGTTACGGAAATGAGATTGATAATGAAAACTTTTATGAAATAAACTTCAAATTAATCTTGCTCACAAATGTGTTAAAAATAATTCCATCAAATTGTTGGACCTCTGAAATGATTTGATTAGCATTTATAACAGGCGCGAAATTTGAGTTAATTCTCAATTGAATTCATCTGCAATTTGGCACCCTATTTCCAAAAATGACTAAATTGAAACCGCAAACAAAAAATACATATTGACCAGTGGTGAAGTAAATGCATCTAAACCTTACAATGACTTAAAAATCTAGATATTTTCTTAATCTTTCAAAACCGAGACTGTCACATGAGGTAGTGCATCAATTGTAAAAGAATTGTTATCTAAAACGTCGCGATTTCAGGATTAACCTACCGTAATAAAATAAAATAAATAGCTATAACAGTTTTTTTTACACCTATAATGGCTGGAGCCTCCTTTGAGACTTCAGAGCTTTTGTTAGGAGACACCGCTCCTCCTTAACTAAAATACACTTTATACTCACATACATAATATGAAAAACAAAAAAAATATTGTATAATTTACATTAAACTTATTTGTGATCGATTATAGGTAAATAATACCATACCAAAATACTAATACTTATTTACTAAAGGATTGACTAAGCGCAAACTTAACGCACATTCTTCGAAATCCGTTGAACCGCGCCATGCTTATCGTGCCGTCTCGCTCGCTCAGCCTGTCTCCGGGCGGTGCGACAGAGACGGATAGCGACGAGGACGCCTCCGCCGCCACAGAGGGCGCCACCGCGCAGCCCAGACGGAACAACACCCATCAAGAACACCTCGGGTTGCATCGGCTGGCCTTCTTAGAGCAGTAAGTTGAGAGTAGCGTTGCAGGACTATCGATAGTTTGACTATCGATAGTTGACCTTGAAAAATAGTCGTCGTTAGCCAATAGTTTGCAATACTATTGATGATAACCAAAACTATCGATTGTAACGATACTATTGATGTTTTCTAATCAATAATATCGATATTATTGAATTACAATACTATTGAATTTTTACAAGCTATCGATAGTGCGATAGTATCGATTGTTTGTTGAAATATAAGTGTCAATAGTATTGATACTATCGAAAACCAATACTATTGATATTTTGGTTATCATCAATAGTAGGTATTGCAAACTATTGGTTATCAATACAATCGATAGGTTTATCGATAGTGACTATTTGTCAAGGTCACAATACTATTGACAGTACTATTGATAGACACTACTGCTGCAACACTGGTTGACAAAGCGGGTTTCTCCTTTTCACACGCTCCCAATATTTATTTGTTAACTAGCTTTCGCCCGCGTGAATTTCCCACGCATAAAAGGTGCCCTATGTCCTTCTCCGTACTTCTAATATATGCCAAATTTCAGAAAGATTGATTCAGTAGATAAAGCGTGAAGAGGTAACAAACAAACAAACGAACAAACAAACAAACTCACTTTCACTTTTATAATATTAGTTAGGATAGCGGCTTTGCACGGGAGGTACATACATAAAATGAAGCCTCAGGTATAATGTAGCTTTCTATTGGTGAAATAAATTTTGAAATCGGCAGCCTTATTAGCTATCTTGCAAAAGCAAAGCGATAGCCATAATTGCGCAAAATTTGCTTTTTTTTCGCAAATTCGTATTACGTACAGCGAAATCCAAACCATAGCAGAGCGATGGCAAAGCCAAAGATAGTGCTGCCTCTGCCGAACAATCGAAGAACTATTTTGTGCATTCAATCGATTCAATCTCTTTGGCCCGAGTGAAGTTTTGCTATTATCTATGGCTTTTGACAGCGTTGCGATAACAATCAGCCAGCAATTTGAACTGTCAAATTGCGATTACAAGAAAGTAATATTTTTTCTTCATCGCCTCTGATCGCTGCTTATTTTAAAGTGTATTGTCAGGGCTCGTGCGGTATTATTTATTATTAGAAGCATTTATTGATGAGCAGAGAAGAGATGTACGAGTAAAAACACATCACAACACAACACAATTAAAGCGTACCTAGGCTTCGAAATCAAGCCAACGTCTTGCAGCTTTTAGACTCAGAAAGAAAGAAGAAGAACAAAAGATCGTTTGGAAAAAAAGGTAAGTAAAGTTATTTCCTAAGTAGGAACTAAAAACCTACATGGTTTTTATCAAAGATCTTTGGTTGTAAACATGTTATAAAACATTTGTCACGTCTTTAATTACGATGATATATTTTCAGGTCCTCACAGCATTGCCCTTTTTTTGCCATGGTTTTGTATCAGAAGTCTGTGGAAATGAGCTACTTGCACGAAAGGAGCCAGCTTAGTGTCTACTGCAGTGAGAGAAGTCACAAGGACTTTAAACCATCATAGAATACTAAGTATATTCGTTTTCCTCAAACACTACAAGAAAGGCAGTTCATTATGAATGGGTGAGAATATAAATATACTTATTATGATTGGTCAATAGTTTGTTGTTACTACAGTAGTTACTGTTTGAGTTAGTATACTCAAAACTCTATACGGGTCTCGGGGAACTAGGTAAAATGATCCCAGTATGACAGGACTGATCATCCGTCTGGCGCTTGTGCTGGCATCCCCAAAAAGTAAATAATAATGTAAATACTGAAGTTATGGGGTGTTGCAGTATAGAAGTTACTGTTTGATTAGTATTTGGGTCCATTTCCCCCGAACGGCCACATCTCTTGAATTATTTTGGTCTAATACAATTTTGAAATGATCAAGAAAATAAACTATTCAAGAGAAATTCCTCAATACAATATTGAATTTGAATTGTGTATATTTTATATCAAAATGACTGTTTGAAAAAAATACAACAAGATGTTTGAAATAAGCAAAATCAAATCCACTAATCTCTACAGGATGCCGGCTCTACAAACAGGGGTGAACAAGAGGTGTTAGCCAGTGGCCGACAGCAAAGAAATTGCATTGTGCGGAGGTTGTGATCTACGGGGTTAAATTAATATTACTTTTCAAATATAGTTGTACTTATGTAAATAGAATTCAGTAACCTATTTGTTATTTAAAAATATCTTTTATTCATTATAGGTATCTATTTGTTATGTTAAAATTTGAGGTTATTATGGTCAATATTTGAGATTGGCTTCTATTATAGTAGCCAAAACCATTTTTATAATTTTTGTCTAACCTATCGGGCTGTATGTTTATAAACACATGACACAAAAACTACTGGACCAAATTTGATGCGGTTTTCACTGTTGTATTGATAATAATAATATTTGGTAGTGTATTGATAAGAAGTGTATTTATTTGTATAAAATGTAAGAAATAAAGAAATGTATGTAGTCAGTTGAATATTTTTTATTCAAATAGATAACATAAATGTATTTACAATTGTTATTTCTTTTCTTACAACTTAAAGACTGTACTAAGAGTTGGCCAGATACTTAGTACTTGCTATAGGTACTTATAGTACTTATTTATTAGTTTATTTCAAATAACAGAGATCCATAGTTGTGTTAGTAACAATTATTCTATGTTAGTACAATAGTTAGGTACTTATTTTTAATGAATTTATACAATTTATATCATAGAAATAAAATTTAGAATAATGACTAGTACCTTATAGGTATAGTACCTTTAAAAATAAACTATACATTAAAAAGGTTGATTGTTTGAATTTGAACAAAACGACAAATATACGGACTCTATGTGCACACTATCACCATAACACAGCCTGTTTCCTAATAATAGCCAAGACTTTCTTGTCAACCTCGGACAGATCATCTTGGCTACTAGCATCACCACCTGTACCCAGAGCATCCTGCCTCCGTTTAGCCAGCTCGGTCTTGCTTTTGTGTTTCAAGTCAGCCCAGTACTATAACAATAAAAAGTTATATGAAGAAAGAAAGACAAAAATGCACATAAAGTGATTTGTACAAACCTAAGCAGCAAAATATTAATTGGTATTCTATACTTCTTTACTTATTCTACCTACTTACCTTTTTCCATCGTTCTCCAGATTTAGTTGATCCAGAGCCATAGGAATTGAGCTTATTAGCAAGGTCACTCCACTGTTTATCTACTGCTTCTTTAGACCTTGCTCCAAGCCCCACTCCTTTTGCAATTGAAGGATGTTCCGCAAGGAAATCCAACAACTCCTCCAGTTGCTCGTTTGATACTCTGTTTGCCATTTCCTAAAACACCGAATAGGTATTTATATTACAAACTAAACTTTGCTGCACAAACATTACACACATTATTTTAAATCACAGCATCACTGTGCCTACTTACTTTGTGAGAGCTGCTGATCCAATGGAGTCATTTTTCACGAATACAAACAAAATCATAACAACGTGACCACTTGTTACACAAGAATGCACCATATTAACAAATTTACCACTTGAAATAGGCGCCAAGCTATTTTTTCTGATAAGTTTTTTCATATTCGTATTGAAAACACTTGCAAACGTGAAATTCCGCGAAACATCTGTTTGAAATTGACATTCATTCCTATAAATTAGTTCCTCCTGATTGCTACTCAATTGCTTTTGTCGCTAGTGTCTATGCTAAAACTAGCGAAAAGTGCATTTAAAGCCACCAGCGAGCGAGTAGCCAGCGATCACATACGTAATACGATTTTTTTTGGCGATAAGCAATCGATCGCGCGGTCACTGCGCGATCACTGCGCGATTTTCGCTGATTGCTAAAAGATAGCTAATAAGGCTGCCGTTCAGTAGTTCCAAAGATTACCCCCATACAAACAAACTCACAAACACTTCCTCTTTATACATATATTTGTATGATAATATTAGTATGATACACAATATATTACAACTAGCTTTTGCCCGCGGCTTCGCCCGCGTGAATTTCTCTTCCCACGGGAACAGTGCTTTTTCCCGGGATGAAAGGTAACCTTTGTCCTTCTCGGTACTTCTAACTATGTGCATGCAAAATTTCAGGAAGATTGGTTCAGTAGATAGAGCGTGAAGAGGTAACAAACAAACTAACAAACTCACTTTCGCATTTATAATATTAGTTAGGATTAATATCCATACTAATATTATAAATGCGATTGTCTGTCGGTCTGTCTGTTACGCTTTCACGGCTAAACCGCTGGCCCGTTTTGATGAAATTTGGTTTGGAGGTAGTTGAAGACCCGGGGTCAATCATAGGCTTCTTTTTTCTTAAAATTAAACCCCCAAGGGGCAGAATTGGGGAGTCGAAGTTTGTATGAAAAACAAATATTGTGTATTCTGGAGCGTGTGGAAAGGACCTAAGGGTTGCTAAACATTTCTATAACATCCCCTAAAGTTAGCTTATGACGTTTCATAATAGTTCAGTAATAGTACCAATGTGTTGATGTTGACCTTAATATAGTAATTGGCACTAAATCCAAGTCGTACGAAGAAATTATATTGACTAATCTCCCTAAATGTGCGTTAGCTAGCTAGTTATTTCCATTGTGTTGTCAATAAATGGAAATATATATACCTAGTATGTTGTATTTTATTAGTAAAATCGGGAAATTGGTTTAGTTGATTAAATTTATTGTAGTTGTAGCCGCTTACTTTGTGACGTCATTTATAATATAAAAGTGTACCTAAATAACGTTATTGTCATTTATTGTTTAGTAGTAGATTTTATGTGTATAGCAACCCTTACAACTCACAATAAAACATACATTGAGAGACCTACCTACTTGAAAACCAACACAATATTGTAAGTATTCTAGTGTCCAGTTATTTGATTCGCACTTTCTATTTTGTTCAAGCATGTGTTGCGTAAATGTCATGTGTTTTTGTGGTCATCCTTTTTTGCATTATCATCAATTAATTTAAGAAATTCGTTCTTGTCGGTGGAGTAATTTCCATGTATACCTCCTTTTTTGCGTAGAACACTTAAAGTTCACCGTCGCAGGACGGCAGATGTAAAACATCTGAGTATCGTGACACGACGTCGTCACGCTATTTGCCGTCACGGCATTCGAGTCGATTTTACTGCCAAGTCGCGCCCATAGATGTTTTACATCAAATATGTGAATATTTTTGTTTTATTGTTTTACATCATTTTGTTATTTACAGAGCGGCGTTTGATCATCACGCCGAGAAGAGACGAAAGCGTGGCAGTCTTTTCTTTAGGAAGAAAAAGGTAAAATTTTGTTTTACAATTACACTAAACTCTAAACTACATTTTCCTTTAACTTTTGATCTAAAGTGATATAAAGTCCTATTTAGCTTGTCGTCGTCAGCTAGTACGTCGCGTTTGCAGATTACCACTGCTTTACTATCAGAATTACCATTTTCCTTGATAACCATGACGCGCAAGCAGCCCTACTAAATTTCACGCACATTTGCGCGTGTCATTTGGCTGTGCAATTTCAAAACCAAGCAAGGGACAAATTATGAAAAACGTGTTATTACTAAATGTGCTATCTAAAGCGAATTTAGTAAAAACACGTTTTTTCCAAAATTTGTCCCTTGCTAGGTTTTAAAATTGCACAGTCGATTTGCATATGCAGTAGTTTTGCGGGCGTTGTATGAAGGTGTCCGGGTGTGTAAACTCCATTTATTCTTACCAGTCCTATCATGTAAACAATCTTACCATGTCTTTTTATGATTTTACAACAATATAAATTAAAATAGCCTTTTTAGGAAATTACTTTCGTGGTTAATAAATGTTTTACGTTGTATTATGTGTTTGTATAGAATGTTTAGGTTTGAACTAATATTTGATTTATTTTCAACAAAATTCAACAAAAAGTACTGTGAAGATTGTTTATAGATAGATAGATAAAGAATTTTATTTGTAGCCACTACAACACATACAGTTTCTTACAACAAACAACGAAAAATAAACAAACGAAAAAATAAATGTGTGTTGCAGCAATACAAAAAGGTCACACCTCAGTGGCACTATTACCCGGGGGGCAATATACTGATTTTCAGTTGTGACCAGATGCGAGTGCGAGGTGCAAATATTAGAAAAGATAAAATAAAAAAGATATGATAGGACTGGTAAGAATAAATGGATTTTTCTTCCAACTACGCTGTAATTTTGCCATTAATATCTAAATAGTATGCACAAAACAGCAATTTATTGCTCCATAGCAAAACAGCGTAGTAAAGTATGTATGAAAATCCATTGTTGCACTGTTTTTACTTGAAAACAGTGCAGAAAAGTAGTATAAATAGTAGATTTTACAACAAGTGCACAAAACGAATCATTTTTATCCGAGACTTTTAGCAGCCCGAGCCGAAGGCGAGGGCTGATAGTAATGTCGAGGATAAAAATCGTTTTGTGGACGAGTTATAAACTCTGCTTTTCACTTCGATTGCGAGGAAATAAATAAAATTGAAGAAATTAATAAACACATGAAAATACAAGAGCTGTTTCCCGCCGCTTTATTTTTTGTTAATCTTACGACATTGATAGGCTTGGGCTGCAGACTTATACAGCCTACTATTAAATTAATTTTGTAATAATATTCTTAATTCAATTAAATAACATACCGTACTTAAATTTAAGTTTTAATATCTTTTATGTCTTAAAAAACACATAAAGCAAATAAATTAAAAGTAAATATTATAAAATAACAAATTCTATCTATAAACTTTTTATCGTGTTTGGCTGTATGGCTCATTTTCTTTGCCTTAATGTAGATACATTTATGAGTAGATACGTTAATGCCCTTGTGCACAAAATTCGATTTTGTGCAGCCTATATCCTGCACAAATAAGCACTTTCAGAGCATGAGAAGTGAAAAATCCATTACTGCATTGTTTTTGTCCTAAGGCCGCATATCCCAAGCGACTGACCAATCGCAGGCCTTAATTCTGCAGTCATGACCAACTAGATTTATGTCAGCCAATCAGCGCTATTCCTATAAGAATAGGCCAATCACAGGCTGTAAGCATGACCAACTAGATTTGTATCAGCCAATCGGACTTATTTTTATTTATTCCCGCGAACAAAGGCTGATTATATAAATTAAAACCATTGCCGAAAAAAAAAAAAGAAAATTGACGCGAATTAAGGACCTTAGGACCGGTAGTTGAAAGAAAAGCAGATTATGAATCTCGCAAAAGTGACTTTTAATTGCACTCGTGTTTTTAAAGCCCTCGCTACGCTCGGGCTTCAAACTTACACTCGATGCAATTAAAAGTCACTTTCTGCTCGATGCAACAATCTACTATTACGTGGAGTAGGATGACACGTGGTATTGTGCAGGACAAGTCCCGCAAGGCGGCGCACGCGTGGGCCGCGGCGGGCGCGGGCGGCGCGTGCGACTGGTGCGCGCGCCCGCTCGCGGACACGCCGGCGCTCTACTGCGACAGTGAGTTTATTTTTACACGACTGACCAAAAAAGGAGTGTTATGTTTTCAGGGTTCATGTATGTATGTAAGTCTCTTTATTCCACCATAAGTCCTGTACGGCTTAACAGACTTTGATGTGAGAGGTATTTTTAGATTCCTTGCATTCCTCCGAGTGTCATAGGCTATATGACGTCATCATAAAAACAAAATGGCGGATTATATATGCGTTAAATAGCAGACCAAAAAAATAAAATTTGATCAATCTCATCGAGTGGGGTATCAAATTGAAGGGCTTTAAAAGGCGATCTCAAAAATGTATATAACTTATATGTTTGTATGTACTTTTGAGTAAAAACTTGTCAGTCGTGTTTTTTATTTTTAATAATTAGCTTGTTATTTTATTAGCTTTCGCCCGCGTGAATTTCCCACGGGAACAATGCTTTTTCCCGGGATGAAAGGTACCCTATGTCCTTCTCCGTACTTCCAGCTTTGTGCATGCGAAATTTCAGGAAGATTGGTTCAGTAGATAAGCGTGAAGAGGTAACAAACAAACTCACTTTCGCATTTATAATATTAGTTAGGATTAGGATTTACTAGCCGCGCTCCAGGTTTTCGCTCCCGTGGAAATTTCGGGAAAAAGTACCCTATATGCTATTCCCCCATATTTCGTTAACCGAAACTAGATTCCAAATAATAATAATTTTTCTGTTTTCGAAACTCGTTACCAATTAAGAAAAATAATTCTGTTTCCGAAACCGGGTTTTTTTTCCCGGTATTTTTCTATCCGTATACCAAAACTGCTGGATCAAATTTGATGCGGTTTTCACTGTTGTATTATTGAAGGTCTAACTTAAAATCTGGCGTAAGTTTTACCTTGATGCGCCGCTTCGAACCTGAGATATGCGCGGACGAAGTCGCGGGCACAGGCTAGTTTATATATAGTTTAGTAGGATTTATTGAGGAACAACTAACAATCAATACATATAATAAGACCGTAACGGATCTGTGTCTGTACTTAAAAGATATTTAAGAAAAAAAAGGGAGATTAGGAGCACCCATAACCGGAGAGCATGTATGAAGAGAGTGATGAGTGTAGAGGAAGCGAGAGAGATCTGTAAGGATCGTAGCAAGTGGAAATCGCTAGTCTCTGCCTACCCCCACGGGAAAAAGGCGTGATAATATGTATGTATGTATATATGAGAGATCTCTTGCCAAGCCAAAACAATTTTTTTAAATTTTCAGTGAGACTGTCTGTATGTTTGTACGCGCATCACGCTAAAACTACTGGACGAAATTTGATGCCGTTTCCACAGTTCTATTATTGAAGGTCTAACTTAAAATCTGCCGTAGGTTTCATCTCGATACATCGTCTGAGATACCTGAGATATTAACGATAATAAATAACGCGCGTAGGAAGTTCGCCAGCACTGGCTAGTCGGCAATAAAATTCGAAAAATAGTCAGGTGCATTTTTTCTTCTAATGATGACAGAAACTTCAAGCACGATTGTGATCTTTAACTTTTTATTTTCAGATTGTACCATGACAGTGCATCAAAATGTATGCAAGGACTATATAGTTGAATGCAACAAACCCAAATCTTCAAAGGTAAAATACTTTCTGTTTTGACCTGTTTTCAATCTAATTTATTTATCATTTCTTATTAATGTTCTTGTTAAATGTTTCAGACTTCTGTTGGGAAATCTTTGAGCGCCAGCAGCGGAAAAAGCAGTAAGCGGAGTTCTGTATCTGGCCAGTCACAAAATTCAAATAGGTAAGTATCGGCGTTAACACTTTTTAATAATAATAAATTTTAATTCCATATTCTGATCTGAACGATTTTAGCCATTAGCACGTTCGATAATAAATTAATTAAAAAAATAGAATTCCATTCTTAAAAACGTGAGCGTAGAGGATTTTTCAATTTTGTATGGCGTATATTTTGCTGCTTTATTTTTTCATTGTCGCAAGGTTAACTGGCAATGGCATACCGAAATGATGCCAGCGTGGATGACGCAGTTCGCTATTGCATTTTGGATTTCATTTGCGTGCGTGCGTGGAGTTTTATATGTATTCCCGAAGGATTTTAATACAAACATCTTGAAAAGGGATGTTTAGATATAGGTTTTAGGTGTGACGTCCCCATTCAGTGTCTGATGTGAGGTTATATTTATGATTTAATTATAAGAAGATACACAAGTATGTGACACAAATTTTGTGAATTTTTCTATACTTACACCTTCGATTTATAATTGACTATAACACTGTCTTTTTGCTTTGTATCATTGCTAGTTTCCATTTTTCTTTGTTTTTTTTAATCTATTTTAACAGCTCGCTTCTATAATTTCCGTAAGCTATTCTTGTGTTTTTTATTGGTTTTGGTAAACGGATGTCTTCTTATAAAGAAAATCATTGTCGCGGACGTATTGAAGTGGTTATAACAGCAATATTGATTATTATACAAATTTTAGCACTCAATCAAATTATAAAGTTTCCAATCTTAACCATAGTTGATTTTCACATCAATTGAGTTTTAAAATCACCTCGATCAGTCCGCCCGCGTCACGTGACCGTCGCAAAATTTAAAAACAAAAGCCAACCAAGCACACATATGTAAACGTGTGTTCGCATTCGTTTCCGTACGCACACAGCAAGAAGCAGAGTGGATGCTATTCGCCGTGGCGCCGCGTCGCGACGAAACTGGGCGTGCAGTAAGTTGCGCGAATGCTGCAATATACAACTGCCTCTTTCTTACTCTCTCATCACACATACATCACCGCCATCGTTCTGTCTCTCTCTGTTACGTGTCACCCTCGACGCGGCCGTGAACTCCTGTTGATTCGCGCGCTTGCGAACATTTTAGGCACATTTTAATATTTAGGAGTAGGTTTTAGAATTGAGTTGTAGTTGTTTCTTGGCAGTTATGTTGAGTTTTATGAGTTGATACAGTCGGAAGCTTTAGAGGTGATTTTGTTTATGAAATAAAAGAATAACCTTAAATACTACATCATAGTACAGAATAGTCAATACTCATATCACATTTGTCTATGTTTTTATAACACAAATGTTTACCTTTTCAAAACTTAAGAAGAAATCATACTAAAATAATACATTATAAAACAAAGTCGGATTAGTTACTCTCAATAGACATAGACCCATAGATTCTCTTAGACCACATCTTAGACATAGATCTTTTAACTGATTATAATTACTTACACCATTTATAAACTCAAGAACTACTGAACCGTTAAATGTGGTATTTCATGTGTATCTGAATATTTATGACCACGAAGGACAATAAACACAATATTACACAATAACAATACTTACACTTTTTATATCACAATCAAAGGCCACCTCTAAGCAAGTCTCATCACACAACACAGAGTATCTGAATAAACACCATATTACACAATAACAACACACTTTTTATATCACAAGCAAATGCCACCTCTAAGCAAGTACCCGCGTCTCATCACACATCGCAGCCTATCTGAATAAACATCATATTACACAATAACAACACACTTTTTATATCACAAGCAAATGCCACCTCTAAGCAAGTACCCGCGTCTCATCACACATCGCGGGTCTATCTGAATAAACACCATATTACACAATAACAACACACTTTTTATATCACAAGCAAATGCCACCTCTAAGCGAGTACCCGCGTCTCATCACACATCGCAGAAATTTCTAGATCGTTCTCGAATCATCCACGACGCCTTACTTGTGTATCTTTCTATCTTACGACGTAGGTAGTTCTCTTGACATTCGATGTGGTAGCACTTAGTTTATGCGCTGATTTGTAAATTGTCTGTTCAATTTTGGATGTAATGTTGTGTTTTTTTTTTTCGGTTAAGTGTGCGCGCACTTTGCTACATACGATCTTATTCATAAAAAAATCAACGAACACTTTAAAGTTCCTTATCAATTCACATAAAATCTTTAGACATAATTATATCTTGGCATAATTTTTCGCATAATAGGAAATAAAAACAAACCAGAATCAAACAATATCCAATTATTGAATAGACAATCCTTTGTCACAAAAGTTTTTCAAATAACTATTAGGTATTAATTTCTACTTTAAGTTACGTTGTGATCTATCTGAATTGTTATTTTTATTCTATGTTCGAATGCATGTAATTTTTTATAAAGTTCTGTGAAGTGACGTTTCGTAATGGCTTCTTTTGATTATTTAGGCTTTGCTGAATTGTTAAGTATGTTTGTTTCTTTTGTGGATTCTTGAATTGTTAACCAGTGAACTGACGAAGAGCAAAACACGAAATTAAAATAAAATAGTCTTTAAATAGATATTATGTCTAAATAAAGCTACATTTGGTACTTTCAACGTTGTAAAAATATGATTCTTTGTCAGTCCTCTTATTAAGATACTCGTATTATATTATTAATTTATAATATTCGTTTGTCATGTCGACTGGAAGATGACCCTGTGATTTTTTTCTAAATTGTAACACCAAAGACTTGTTTCAGGATTTTTATTTTTATTTTTATATGGCAACTCTGTTAACTTGGTTAATGGAGTTGTAAAAAATGCATCTTGGTTTGTGGTGTCCACTAACCCAATTTGTATTAGTAAGCTGGACTAAATTTGTAATAAAAAAGTAATGTTTACTCGGAAATCATGTAATTTCATATGTCGGACAGCGTTTATAGAGAATAGCGTTTATCACTTTTTAAAATCGATTTAAAATCTTGATTCTACTATTTAAAATCTTGATTATATTGAACCTTTTATACCTCAAGCAAATAACTTATATACAGATGGGATTTAATTGACATTATAAATCTATCTAGTATATGATAAGGAAATACCAGTAGTCTCCTTAGCTGTAACCATTTGGCGCACTAAATTAACTGTTCTAAATCATAATCCAGTTCAGCGTACTAGTACAATAAACGTCCGTGGCAGTAAGTTTGTCCGTGTTAATATAAATCTGTCTGTTACAGCACGAGCCACGTGTGTAATGATGACAAAGACGGATCCGATCATAAGCATGATCAGAGCAAGTAAGCAAATTGTTTTCATTTGCTATATTTTATTTTATTTTTATAATAGATGGGTTCGCTCTTGACCACAATCACACACAATTTTTTTCTTATTTAATCTGAATGCTTTCAAATGTTTTTTAACTAATAAGTGGCCATGTTAACTGTCTTGTCATGGGTCAAATGTCAATGTTTTCTGAATAAAAGTATCCCAATTTACTTTGAAGATATGTTCTTTACGATGTCACGACCTAAAGTTATAATATTCGTTTAATTATTTTCAAATTCATGTTCACGAAACATATTCTTTATTATCTCGATTATAGGCCTTTTTCAACCGACTTCCCAAAAAAGGAGGAGGTTATATGTTTCGATGTATGTATGTTTTTTTTTTATGTATGTTCGCCGATTTCTCCGCCAATTGTGGACTGATTTCCATAATTGTTTTTTTATTCGTAATGGTGTATTCCCAAGTTGGTCCCATTTTAACCACGTCAGAATCTGTTCGGTAATTTTAAAGATACCTAACAAAATATAAAAATACCAACATTGCATTATAGAGCAAAAGCCCGCGACCGCATGCCCTTCCTTATTTTATTAAAACTCAAGATTTTCTATGTATGTCCCCAACATAGAAATAGCGATTAGCGACTATAAAAGTTGGTTCATGATTACTTGTAGCAATAACATTTAAAGTGGTAACTCAATTACCTCAAAGTAAAGTTTTTTAAAGATTTTATTCCTAATAATATTAGAAATCACGCCATCCATTACCAGGCAATTGGTGCAGATATAAACCCCTGCTAGATATTGTAACCTTACTAAATTATAGTTATATTTGTTTTATTATAAAAGCTTAATTTAATATTACTTTGGGAGGCCCCAAGGTTGCTTTTTTTACCTATAAAAATCATCCTTACTATCCATATTACCTGCATAAGCAACTAAGATCCAAACTTCATACCTAGTCGCTAATATTTTTTACCCGTATATACCACGCAGAGAAACATTCAGCATTTTTAAAATAAGGAAGGTTTGGTCGTCACGGGCTCTCGGTTTATTTATCTGCCAAAATAATAGACAATTTGACATGTTGTGACATTTCAAATCAAACTTACTTACTTAGACATAAAAAGTTTCGAATTATTAATTCTTTATTTTCGGCCAGTGAAAGAAAAGTTTTTATTAAACTAAAAATGATAAAATAAAACTTTTTTCCAAAAAAAATGAACCGACTTCCATCATAAAACTTAAAATCATGAAATAACAATAAAGAAAAATGTATTAGCATTCTACCTACTGAATGAGGTGAAGTCGGTGCCAAATTGAATATTAAATAATCTAAGTTAATATTAGAATCATGTATATAATACCTAGCTAAACGATTACATAACACCCTTACTCCTGCACTTGGCACCGACTTCACCTCATTCAGTAGGTAGAATGCTAATACATTTTTCTTTATTGTTATTTCATGATTTTAAGTTTTATGATGGAAGTCGGTTCATTTTTTTTGGAAAAAAGTTTTATTCGGGCTACATTCCGTAAAATAAATATACACTTTACGTTTAACAATAAATTTTTTAAACCAGTTATTTAAAATAATCTGTAATGTTACGAAATATACTGCATTCCAGCGCATCAGACGACGCGCTAGTGACTGAGTGGCCGGAAGTGTACTTGACGCCAGACCAGCTCGGCGAGGCGGCTATCCTACTCGGTTTAGGAGCTTCAGAGCCCGACACTTGGGCGGCTGGCGCGCCTAAAGGATTGGCTAAGTATGTGGATTGATGATAAGGCTTTATCATCCTATATTAATCCTAACTTCCTTACTAATATTATAAATGCGAAAGTGAGTTTGTTTGTTTATTTATTTGTATGTTTGCTTGTAACCTCTTCACGCTTTATCTACTGAACCAATTATCCTGAAATTTCGCATACATATCGAAGTAAGTACTGAGAAGAACATAGGGTACCTTTCATGCTGGGTAAAAGCGGGATTAAAAATAAAAATAAGTGGGAATATCACGCGGGCGAAGCCGCGTGCATAAGCTAGTTGTTTATATTAAAAGTGTACTTGACGCCAGAGCAACTTGGAGAAGCGGTCATAATAGAATTTATTTTTATGTGATTACTAGCCGCGCCCCGGGGCTTCGCTCCCGTGGGAATTTCGGGATAAAAAGTACCCTATGTGCTATTCCCGGTATTTTTCTACCCGTGTACCAAATTTCATCGAAATCCGTCCAGTATCATCATCATCATTTATTAGTCGAAATGGCATAGATTAGATTTTGCGGGATTGAGTCACATACATCCTCACAAACTTACATCCAAACTTTGGCATTTATAATATTAGTAGAAAGTAGGATTAGTTCCTAACTGAAAGTTTTTTTTTTCAGATCTTTGGGCGAAAGGGAGACGAAGCGCCAGGAACACATTTACGAATTAATACTCACGGAAAAACATCATTGTCTTACAATACGACTTATGCAAAAGGTAATTTGCCATTCCTTTTCCCAGAATACGATATTAATTAATGAAATTTTGACATGTAATTTATAATCAATTTTTTTCAATATTCGTATGCTGTTACCGGCAAAACATAGAGATACCGTATCTTATAACATGTATATCTATTACTACTTATGTTTTACAAATAAAGTATTTAATTGATTGGCAGATGTTCGTAGCGGGAATGTTACGTTTCCCGGGCGTCACGGCGTCGCAAGTATCAAGAATGTTTCCGCGCATGGACGAACTTTGGGCGTTACATGCGGAACTACTGGGGAAGTTGAGGAATAGACAGCGGGCTTCCACTACTGTCACTTCCGTGGCCGATATACTGGCCGAGACGTTCGCTCCACCGGCTATGGTCAAACTCAAGTCTGCTTATGGTAACTATTTTTTTTTTATATATAGGTATACGGACAAGTCACACAGATTGAGCTTGCCCCAAAGTAAGTTCGGGACTTGTTTTATGGGATACTAATTCAACGATACCATATTTTATAACATATACATCAATCATCATCAATACATATAATAAAACTGTAACTGATTTGTGTCGGTTATGTACATAAGAGATTTCTAAGAAAAAACCAACGAACTACTATACCATAGAAAAATAACTCCCATACAATGATCGCTTTTAACTCGGTACCTTTACGCAAACAGATGAACTGCAATAATTATATGAACACACACATTCTCATCGACTCGTCGACATCGATTTGACGAATCAGGTGATTAGCTCGCACGCGCTCTGCGGCGATAATGGCGGCGATGTTAGAGGAACGAGGAATGGATGGTTTTATGTAACATTAGTCTAAAATAAGTAAACATGTATTTGATAACGTATTTATTTATATTATTCTCTAAAATAATTGTATTTGTAATACTTATTTTGAAGACCTTAGCAAACTTGTATAGTGCATGTTAGTAATACAAATTATAGTGAATAAATAAATATGAAATATTACAATGAAAATAAATACAGTTTCTTAATACTGGTAGGAACAAAAATAGAGTCATGTTTTTCATAATCTAAAAGACATATCTCAAAAAAGTACAAATTTCAAATATTGAATGCAGATCATAATCTATCTCTGTACCAAATTTCATCGAAATCCGTCTAGTAGATTTTGCGTGATTTGCGTGAACAAACTCACAAACATACATACGTACAAACATCCAAACATCGTAACTTTCGCATTTTTATAATATATAATAATATAATATTAAGTATTAGTACTAGTATCAGTATATAGTATATTAGTATGATTAGTTAGTTTTCGTTATCTCGACTGACGTCGGTTTGAAAAAATACGCATAAGCAATCGTGAATATGTGATAATTTTGTATGAGTTTTTAAATACAGTTATTATATAATATAATGATCTATTTAATGCATAATAACAATAATCAAAGTAAAAAAAAACAATTATTTTTTCTAGTACACTATGCACTATGTAAAGTTACGCTTTACTTTACTTTATTTAAATCTTGGATACATATTGCATAACATTTTCCCCTAGTATTCAAAATGTTTTAAATAAAATATTAATATTCTTACTTATGAAAGGTAATTCCGCTGTTCGTCATATCTGTGTGACTTCTACACCACTTTACGACACAAGATGGCATATTTTTGCTAATTAAACTTGCGAAATTACTCGATGATACGTACAATTGACACTTATGCGTTAGGTACAAGTACAACCGTTGAACTCGCTGCGCCACGGCGAACTGAGGCGAAGTGAGGTGGCTGTTTTACGCCCCGCCCACCAAGGTTGCTATTGCGTGGAACCATTTTTTTGGCGTTGTTAGAGTTCTATGGTATATTAGTTCGTTGGAAAAAACATTATGAGGGGTCTTGTTAAGGATAATAGAAGCCAAAGCATTTTTTTTAGATAATTTGGCTGTCTTTCTGTCTGTTTGTTTGTGAGCGCATCACGCAAAAACTACTGGACCAATTTTGATGCGGTTTTCACTGTTGTATTATAGAAGGTCTAACTTAAAATCTGGCGTAGGTTTTACCTTTACACAGCTTTAGAACCGGAGAAATTAACAATAGTAAATTACTCGCGGACGAAGTTCGCGGGCATAAGCTAGTCTTAAAATAATTTATTTGCCCGCAGGTGAATTTTGCTCTCGCCACCGTGACGCAGTGGAAGTGTTCAAGGAGTGTTGCACTCGGGAACCAAGACTCGCTAGGTTTATAAGGAAGTGTCAACAGAACCCGTTACTCAGGAAAAAGGTTTGTTTGCCAGAGATTTAACCCTAAAATCTAGTATAGTTATTTTGGGGTATAGCAACTTTGATATATTTTAAAATATATACAGAATGATTTTTTATCGGAAGGATTTATTAACGAGTGTATACGATTCCTGATCCAACTGGGGAAAAAAATGTCCTTAATTTTTTACATATTTATCCAATGAGGGATTTTCCGAGACCCGAATTAAAAGAAATAATAGTTCCAGATGACTTTATAGATGGCGCTTAAGTAAAAGGCGAGTCTATACAAAAAGCGAAAATTCACGGCATTGGCATTTTTTACAAATAAAACCTAATAAAAAAACATCTAAAAAGTATCAATATTGTGATTTGTGCAAATTTCAAACTGTTATGTGATTTTTTTTCTGCCTCTGGTTGACAAGAAAAAGCGCACCATATAGGTTCAGCTATTATTACGACTCGGCTTTCATAAAACGCTATCTTCTATCTTCTTTATATTATTTTTGTGATTATGTGTAAGCATGAACTTTTATTTGATTAAATATGTCCATCGTTTAAAAATACTGTATACTCGATTGAACTTCCAGATAGTAAGGCATATGTTTTCATACAGGGCGTGCCAGAATGCGTGTTATTCGTAGCACAGAGGTTGACAAAATACCCGTTGTTATTGGAGCCACTGCTCAAAACTGCCGGTGATGATGTACATGAGAGGGAACTGTTGCAGAGGGCGTTGTGTGGAGTCAAGGTGAGAGAATACATACATACATACATATTATCACGCCTTTTTCCCGTGGGGGTAGGCAGAGACTAGCGATTTCCACCTGCTACGATCTTTACAGATCTCTCTTGCTTCCTCTACACTCATCACTCTCTTCATACATGCTCTCCGGTTATGGGTGCTCCTAATATCTGAGAGAAATAACACTCGTATTCACAAACAATACTTGCGTAAGTCGACATGCGAAGTGAGGCATTTTTCAGTGCGTTACCGATGGCAAGCCTTTCTATTGGACGAGCGGTGACGTTTGTCCCTCAAGTATCGTTTATGAATAGGTTTTTGAGTCCCTGTGAGCTGACAGGTACTATGAACTTTCCAAGTTACGTTTGTGAATACGGGTGTAAGTTTGCTTTCTTTCTTATCAAGTGTGTTATTAACTAACACTGGTGTCAGATTTTATTCAAGTCGCCTAAAGGCATCTGACATTACTTTTACGACTACCGCCATCTAGTGGCAGTAGCCGTATACACACTAATAAACTAAGTAGTCAGCCAATGTGCAGGTTTCCTCACGATGTTTTCCTTCACTGCGATGTTTTCGGCCACCACCGCTTCGATTTACGACGACCGCTTATCGAATGGGGTATCAAAATGAAGGGCTTTAAAAGGCGATTTCAAAAATATATAACTTATACGTTTGTATGTATTTTTAGTTGACAGTCGTGTTTTTAATCCTACTAATATTATAAATGCGAAAGTTTGGATGTGAGTTTGTGAGGATGTTTGGTGCTCAATCACGCAAAATCTACTGGACGGATTTCGATGAAATTTGTTTTTTTTTTGACCTAACACGTCCTACTGCTGGTCCTGTCTGTCCCCTGCGAATTCCATCCATATCAAAATGTTTTCTTTCATTTTGGACATTTTGAAGAAATTTGCTATACAGGTAGAAAATTACCGGGATTAGTACAGTCAACAGCACATCAACCTACTCAAATTCATTGCAAATTCGACTCTGCGGCCGCGGCATAAGAGATCATGCAGGGTAACTTGAGGTGCGGTCGACTGTACATAGGGAACTTTTATCCCGAAATTCCACTGGTGCGAAGCCCCGGGACGCGGCTAGTTTTTTATTTTTTTAATAATAAGCTTGTTAAATGCAGGAGATCCTAGTGGACGTGGACAACCAAGTGGCCGCCAAGGAGCGGG
>CM031591.1:10380547-10724978 GCA_018467065.1 Ephestia elutella | reverse complement strand
CCTAAGAGCACAAAGTAGTTAATAAGGAACCACATGCCAAATTTCAGCTTCCTACGCCCAGTAGATTTGGCTGTGCGTTGTCCTGTCAGTCAGTCAGTAACGAAATAATTAGGTACTTAATGTTGATTTCGTGTACATTACCTTAAAAATATATCATCCGGTTAATATCATACAGTACAGGGTGATATTTAACCCACCAGCTAAATAGTCCACTTTAGTCCGATAAGCTGATCGGTCAATTTGTACGGGAGATGAAATTTTTTTGTCTCTTCTCTATAGATTTCTTTCTCTTTGGAAACCCATCTATCTATTTTAACTCATCTTCATCGTCCAAACCTGTTGCGGAAATTAATCACAGTGAATAAAACGGGTTGTTCCCAAAGTACTCCATTCTTTTTGTTCTAAAAGATAAGAATCTCCCTTACATGTGTTCCTTTAAGTTACTCCACGAAATTATTATTATTTAAAAATTCTTATTATTTTTGTTCCCATTCTACTCCATAGGTATTTTATTTTTATTCTCAATGTACTCCGCACGATATTTGATATCAATTCTCAAACTTCTCCATCTAAATAATTATAAAATATTTTCACTATGTACAGTCAACAGCACATCACCTACTCAAATTCATTGCAAATTCGACTCTGCGGCCGCAGCATAAGAGATCATGCAGGGTAACTTGGTGCGGTCGACTGTACAGTCAGTCACAAAATCGTTCAAACAATATCGTGATGATTAAAAAGTTCGTAGAAAAAGATTCTAAATTAAGGAGAAAAAAAGGAAGGAATTTTGAATTGAAAATGTGTCTTCACATGTTAAGCTTGTTAAAATGGATGTACAACGAATGTGAGTCGCAACCTAGCCGCTAAGACGGAAATTGGATGTTTCTTTTTTTATGAAAATATTTTTCGAAGTTTTTTTCAAAAATTTAATTTTATCAGTTACTTTTTGAGTTTCCCTCAAGCCGAATTCCTACATTTACATATTAATCATGAATCTCTTAGGTGGAAAATATGTAAAAAAAAGCTCATTTATGAATATGTTTTTGATTGTTGATTTTTGAATATGTTTAATTGTTGAATTATAGGGAATATATAAATGTTGATTATTGAATTGTAAAGTCTTTTATTTAAAATTGTCTTTATATATAAAAATATTGCTTGTAAGCTTTTGAGCACGACTGTACTATACGTCACCTACACTTTTTATTCTAATTATTGCTTTTTGATATCAAAATCGCGTGGAGTATTTTTGAGAATTTGCATTTTAATATTACCGCGGAGTAGAATGAAACTTAATTTAAAAAATATTATTTTTTTCAAGGAGTAGTTTGGAAACATTTTTTGGTCGTACTTTGCGAATAACCCCTCATTATAAGCTGAATAAGGTATCCCATGAAGGGATAAAAGGAGTAACCACACTATTGTCCATGGGAGTAACTCAATAACAGGAGTTTATAAAAAGATATGAAGTCATTTTCTTGACTATAACGCGCCTTTGAGCTAAAACCTCGCAAAAAGATTAGAACTGTGAATTTTCCGACCCTGCATCCCCCTACTAGAATAAATC
Source organism: Ephestia elutella (assembly GCA_018467065.1). Taxonomy (NCBI): domain Eukaryota; kingdom Metazoa; phylum Arthropoda; class Insecta; order Lepidoptera; family Pyralidae; genus Ephestia; species Ephestia elutella. The sequence goes on along the minus strand of CM031591.1, from coordinate 10,723,408 downwards.
TATTGTTTTTCATCTCCACCCCTTTTTGTTGGAATAATTAAATGCAGGCACTATAGCGTTGCGAGCTGCTGTTTACATACACCGGTGATACTGTCGATTGCAAAAGTGATAACTAAGATTATTAAATTATATAAATTTCTTCCATTAATGACTGACCAGATAATGCACAGCCAAAACTACTGGGCGTAAAGGAAGCTGAAATTTGGCATGTAGGTTCCTTAGGGAGTGTAGGGGAGCATCTAGAGAGGATTTTCTGCAGAATTCCCACGAGAACGAAGTCCCGGGCCTAAGGGGGCTAGTTAACTATTAACATTTATGAGATATCATCTTAGAAAAAGGCTGATTACGCTTAAATGGCTGAACCGATTACCTAAATGGAACATTGTTTGATTGATTGACAAAAACTAGCTATCAAATAAAAAATCACGTATCGAAATTGATCCACAAGTTTAACCCATGTTAAAGAAAAAGCCCATGTCGAAACAAAATACACTTGCCAATTATTCGAACCACGTAGTATTTGGTTTATTTGAATTTTTTTCTAGAATATTCTGGGAATATTCAGAATACTATCAGTTTTGAGCTCACCAGTACTTGTTCATTACTACAGTAAGTAGGTAGGCCGGAGCAAACACGCCGGAGGCTGCCCAGTGGACCGGAGCTGCATAATATATCAAACATATATATGTATGTATATGTTTGCTATGTCTAGGTATAATGTTGGGGAAAACATTGTTTGTATTGTTGGAAGATTCTGTATGGCCTACCGCAAAGTATTTTATGTGGTAGTATACCTTTATATTGCCAGTAATGACACTTACGGAACAGAGACGTGGTCGCTTACTATGGGCTCTCATAAGAAGGCTCAAAGGTCACCCAAAAGGGCGATGGAGCGCGCTATGCTCGGAGTTTCCCTGCGTGATCGAATCAGAAATGAGGAGATCCGTAGGAGAACTAAAGTAACCGACTATAGCCCGCAGAATCACCCAGAGCTTAAAGCTTAAGTGGCAGTGGGCGGGGCACATAGCTCGCAGAACAGATAGCCGTTGGGGCAGAAAAGTTCTCGAGTGGCGACCACGAACCGGAAAAGCAGCGTAGTGCTTGGCAGGCCTCCCACTCGGGTGGACCGACGACCTGGTGAAGGTCGCGGGATGCCGCATGGATGCGGGCAGCGCAGGACCGGTCGTTGTGGGGAAATCCTTGGGGGAGGCGCTTTGTCCAGCAGTGGACGTCTTTCGGCTGAGAGAAGATACCTTTATATAGTTAACCAATTAGGATTTATATCAACATATAAGGTGCGTACGTATGCAACGTCGATATAATGTTTTGAAAACATTGTTCATATTGCAGGAAAATTCTGTACGGCCTACGCATATATTTTATGCTAATAGCAATAGCGCACCTGAAATACATAGGGTACTTTTTCATCCCGAAATTCCCCACATGGGGGGGCTCCGTTAAATATACTAAAATAAATTTAATTATTTTTTTTTCTGTTTGTGACACATACATACATACACACACACTTAGATGTATTTATCCCCTTACGGGGTAGACAGAGCTGGCAGAGTCGTGAGACTAAGGCCACGCTTAGCTAAATAGTGGGCTCTCTGATGGAATGAATTTCCGTTTCAACTTAGCCAAGACAACAAGCAACAAGCTTATGCCACAGGGCGGGCGCTTCATAGAAACGGCGCGTCAAATATGCCTACTACTACTACAAATGAAACTGTATTTCCGTGAACATGTCAGTAACACGTCAATGTGTGCGTTTTCATAGTCGAACGTCCCACAGTTACACAAGAACAGGGAGAAGTGCGGAAGGAGCGGAGGGGTGCCATATTGCGGGAGGGGCGAGGGGAGTTTCCTTTCTGTACGTAGTACTAATATTAATTCTGTGCTTATGCTTTGTTATGTCTTGTGTCTGTGTGTTCTGCGTGTTCCCCTCTAGAGTTCACATTTCTTAATCGATTCCTGTGAAATTAGAACAGGTTCGATAAACATATGAAAATCTATAGTCGAGCCATTTTTTTATAATTTTTGAAAATGGCGGAGTGGTTGGCCTAAAATTGCCTAAGCACCTTTGGATGGGTTTTACGACCAGTTTATGTTTGTAGTGACAACGAAATAATATATAGCTCGCGAGCCGCTCATAGAGTTAATAAAGTGTTAAAAAAACATCCATAACAAACTACGATATCTATAGCTGATGACTAGAACAAACACACGTGCCTAGCCCGGAAATCGAACCTGTATACTTATTATCACTTCACACAATAGCTATAGCAGTGGTTAGTGCAACTAGGTGCTAAGAGGGTAAAGTACCATAATGCAATGTGAGGATTTAAAGTCGGGATGTACAGTCGGCTGCAGATAAACCTGTGATAGGATTCGATGAGATAGTCAAAGTCAAAGTCAGATATCTCATAAGAAAGCAAGAAAATTCTTTATTAGCTGACTGATAAGGCCGCCTATTGTTTGAACGCTTATTGTAATCCTAATCTATCTATACATAAAATAAAACAGTAAAAATATTTTGTCTGTACATTTAGTATATTTGACTGAAATGGATAGAGGGACACTTAAAAAGAATAATAGAAAGCAAAAAAAATTTTTTGGAATTTCTTGTCTGTCTGTCTGTCTGTATGTATGTACGCGTTTCACGCAAAAACTACTGGACAGATTTGAATGAAACTTTTTTTGTTGTATAGCTATTAAGCCTGGGCAACAACATATACCTAGGCTATAATTTATTTTGAAAACTGGAACACCCGATGAATTAATTAACAGAACAGCTAAACTATAAGAAATATGGAAATGGTGACTTAACAAAAGTCGTTCAACCTGATGAGCATTTTCTGCTGACGTATAAAAATTGAAGATCTGGAACATCTGATGAAAAGCTCCAAGAGAGATTTTTCATCTTAGCGAAACTCACGCGGGCGAAGCCGCGGGCGACAGCTAGTCCTTACTAATATTATAAATGCGAAAGTGAGTTTGTTTGTTTGTTACCTCTTCACGCTTTATCTACTGAACAAATCTTACTGAAATTTCGCATACACATAGTTTGATGTACAGAGGAGGACATAGGGTACCTCTCGTCCCGGGAAAAAAGCACTGTTCCCGCGGGAAATTCACAGCTAGTTACCTGTATTAAGTCACAAGTCACAATGTTACAATTCTTAATTTTTGGTTCAATTAAGAATTTTTACTTACTTACTTACTGTGTTGATTTGTCCAACCAGATGGCTTGATCTTATCAAAAGTGCAATACAGTGTCCAGTCCAGTACCTACCCAACAGACTGCTTCAGAAAAGCTGCCGACAGAATTAAATGGAGAGCCATCGCAAGAGCAGGGGCCAAGAAATTGGATACATTTTTTTATTTCATCCACATCCATTGTAGATGGTCCAAATCCTCTATAGAAATCGTTCGAATTTTAAATAGATGGCTGCATACATACACGACTACGCGTTCGCAGACCACACAGCGAAAAACCGCGCGGCATTCCCGCCAAATCAACATTCTGACAGTTGACACAGAATGGCGCGTGAAAATATAAAAACAATAAGCGAGACCGGCGGGCGATATGCAAAAATTTAACGAAAATAAAAGGGAATAAATAAAATAATAAAAAAATATATAAATCCAGTCTTTTTGTTTTCCGCTCCTCGGATGGGCTCTCTCGATGTAAAAAAAGCACCCGCTTCTAGACAGGCCGTCAGGTGCTACGGGCAGAAGTGCGCTGCTGAAAATTTTGTAAATTTTATTGAAAACTTTTTTTTTCAATTATATTCAAGATTAATTTAAACTATTTGGCTGCAACTACTACAACATAGTCGTGAATATAATTTTGACATAATAAATAGAATTCTTTGAAAAAGATGGAGAGACCTGACAAGAATTTTTTTTATGTTTTTATATACATTTTCCGTTAAATTAAGAAACTGCTACTTTTTAATGTAAAGCTTTTTTTATTACATTTGAGTTATTTTAGTCTTGACGAAATCTGCAATCCAGTTGATAATATCAGCAAGCACATATTTTATTTTGTATCGCGAAGAAAGCCGCTGTGTGTCTCTTAAAATTGTTTTTAGAAAATGATACTTCTTCTTCTTCTTCATGTGCCTATTCATCACAGAATGTTGTCAGTCAGCTCCTTAAATTAAAAAAAAATGATACTACAACATATCATTAGATTTTTAAATGTAAATTGTAAATACCAATTTATCAGCTGTGTGAGAAGTCAACATAACCAACCCAAATTAGTGGTAAATTCTCTACATCGAGTTCCATGCGGGATAACTTGCCATGTAGTTGACTGTACAAAATTAGTTATTAGTAATCTGTGATAAGTCAGCGAATTTTGAATGTTGTACATACATACATAGAATCACGTCTTTATCCCTTCCGGGGTGGACAGAGCCAAGAGTCGTGAAACTCGAAGGTCACGCTTAGCTGAATAGTGGGCTCTCTGATGGAATGGAGATTCAGGTAGAGTGACAGGTTGCTAGCCCATCGCCTATGACTGGAGAAATCCCCAGTTTAAAGCCCTTTTCTTCGATTGACTTTACAATCTGAGCGGGAAGCGAAGCAGCTGGCACATTGTATGTTTTTTTTTATTCGCTCCCAGACCAGCATGGAAGCATGTATGAATGTTGTATTTTTAAAATCTTATCCTAGTTACGTCTTTCTCTTTCTCTTGCGTCATATTTCAAAGTGGGCAAAAGTACGTTCGCGCTATAACTACGTAGGCGCGCGGCGTGCGGGACGGCGCGGGCTTAACGCATGCGCACAGTAACCGATGGAAGCTATGCTAAGATATTTGAAGCTATAGGGTTGCGAGTTTGCGAGATATTTTATGTTGGACACTCTAATTCCATTTATTTAAGTGACATATCAGGGTATTTTTTTTTTAATTATGTAGATTATTTAACCAGAGTGTTCTATGACAAAATCTAAGTGACAAAAATGTCACTATCTGATTCTATCGTCATTTGTGTTGTTTTAACCGTACACTTACTAAGTTTCCGAGTCTAATGACCAAAAGCAGATATAACTTTATCACGTTATCTACTTAGGTACCTATTCTTTTTTTGCTTTCACAAATCGTTGTTCGAGCCGAGTTTTACCGATGACAATTGACGACATTGAAAAATAAATTCATAAGAATACAGTGTGCATGTTACTTATAACAAACTAGCTGCGCCCCGGGGCTTCGCTTCCGTGGGAATTTCGGGTTAAAAAGTACCCTATATGTGTGTGTACCCGGTATTTTTCTACCCGTGTACCAAATTTCATCAAAATCAGTCCAGTGGATTTTGCGTGATTGAGTAACAAACATCCTCACAAACTCACATCCAAACTTTCGCATTTATAACATTAGTAGAATTCTCCGTTTTTAAGAAAAGTGCAAATAAGTTATGTCAGATGCTTCTAAAAAATTAAAAGTAGTAAAGGGTAAATGTGAAAATTGTGCAGACTCAGTGGAAGGGGAATCCCCACCACTGGCAACTGGCAATGCTGCAAATATGTATAGATCAAGAAAGGAAAAGATATAGACATTATTCCTATTCTGATTGTCTGTTCGCAATAAATTAAAAAAAAAACTACTGAATGGATTTTCGCGCGGTTTTAATCAAGGTGGTTCATGAGGCAGGTTTTGGTGTATGATTAACGCGGGCGAAGCCGCGGTCAAAAGCTAGTGTATTTATAATCACGACCGTGGCTTAGTTTCGACGAAAAAGGGAAATAAAAGTATCTATTTATTTGAGTGTGGTGTTATTGGATACAAAACCCAGCAAGTTTTCCCTCGGATATAAAATGTCAAAAGCTGGAATACCACCCTAAAAGTAGAGGAGCGCAACCGACCGTCGTGCAAGACAAGGACGGAGAATAAGACGAAGGGTTGCTCCGAGACCGAGCAAGTATCGAGTTTCCGAACTCCGACTGTCACCGGCACAAATACCATACTACATGGACGCGCGCGTCCATAAAGTACCGCATTTAAAATACACGCCAGAGAGATAAGGAATTTATTTAGGAGCTCCTTGTTTTCACATAAACAAAGTATTTTATGTTGCGAATATTATATCGAAAAATTTGTGATTTTTCGCTTGATATTTCCGTATAAAAAAATATTTGAAATCGTGTGCGGTTTTCGAAATATTACGCATGGAATACGAGACCAGAGATGGAATTATTTCCGATCTCTAATGTGATACTTTATGGGAACTTCGTAACAATAGCAGCAAGGGGGGAGCAGAGCGCACATCAAGTACCGCATAGCGTTGTTCGCGAGCATTAAGATAATAAATTCGATACTTTATAGACGCCTTGCCTAGAGAGGATATGCCAAGATAACAGTAACTTTCGTACGGCCCTGTATATGCGTTGTACGGTAGGTATGGGTTTTTTTCTTTGGACGTCCGTCTTGGCCCTAGGCGGGCTTGTCTATGGGAAATTAAAAAAAAACTCTTGACGTGCGCTCGCGTTTTGATTTTGAAAATGGAACACAGTTCTTTTGGTGCATTGGTATGGTATGGTTTTTATTGTACTCTTACCTGCCAGTTTGTAATAAAGGGTGTGTTAAAATATAACTAGGTATACTAGCTTTTGCCCGCGGCTTCGCTCGAGTGAATTTCCCATGGGAACAGTGCTGTTTCCCGGGATAAAAAGGTACCCTATATCCTTCTCTGTACTGTACTTCTAACTATGTGTTTGCGACAGGACGATTGGTTCAGTAGATAAATTGTGCAGAGGTAATAAACAAAAAACTCACTTTCGCATTTATAATATTAATTAGGATTACCAGCAGCAGTAAATACAGATGATAAAAGTTTATTGGTGTTAATGTTTGAAATGTCCCATAATTTTGCATATAATTTTATTGCCTTGCCTACACCTGATACTGCCATATAGATTCATTGACGATCTTTGGTATGAGCACAGATTACTATTTAGCTACTCATGTGGTATGAGCAACTTTTTGCATGAAAAAAAATCATGTTTCATTATTTTTTGGCGAGTAGGTAGCTGTTTTTTTTTGAGGTAAGAATACAAAAAGTTGTTCAAATTCATGTGTATATTCACCAGTAGAAATGATGCCTATGTTTTTAAATTCATCCTTATCGGCGACCATAATGTGCTGTAAGTATATAGTGATGTGCCGTTCCCAAAATTTTCAAAGAAACAGCGGAAAGTTTCTTGGAAAATTTTGCTAAAAACACAAGAAATTTCTGAGAATTTTCGGAAATTTTCAAGGTAAGAAATTTTCGGGAACAGGGAATTTCTCGGCGGCACATCAATAGCTGTATAGTAGAAATTCAATATAGACATATACAGTCTTATAGTCATCTTAATCTTAACTAATATTATAAATGCGAAAGTGAGTTTGTTACCTCTTCACGCTTCATGTACTGAACCAATCTTCCTGAAATTTCGCATACACATAGTTAGAAGTACGGAGAAGGACATAGGGTACCTTTCATCCCGGGAAAAAGCACTGTTCCCGTTGGAAATTTACGCGGGCGAAGCCGCGGGCAAAAGCTAGTTACCTATAAAGCAAATAAAAGTATGAAACGCCATGAAAGATCACAAAACGGTATACGGAAACAATTTAATGAGCTCATATCGGCAAGAATTCCCAATTTAGGCGGATTGTGGGAAACAAATAAAGCATGAATTTACTGTATGCAAAGAGTTATAACGATTTTATTACTTACTGTAACTCCAACTTACAGTTATACAGGGCTTGATTCCGATTGACCACTTCGGGTAAAATAACGAGGTCAAAGAAGATTTTTTTTTGTTCACGGGTAGATTATACCTGAAGTAGCACATACCATAGGGTACATTGTACATTTTATCTCAAAAGTCCTACGGAAGCGGAGCCCCGGGCGGGAGCAGCTACTAAGACTATAGACGCGTTATTTATTTAGCTTCTGCCTGATATAACTATTGTATAGGATTGAGTGACAAAAAAAATATAATTAACTGTTAATTCAATTAATTAATTAATTAAATTACTTGATCAATTATTTTATTTTATGAATATTCTTTTGAAATTTCTTTTTATATGTGTTATTGTGCCATAAATAATAATAATTTTGACTTTGACTAAGAAGCTTCAACTTCTTAGTCAAAGTTTACCTATTTATTTATTTATTCACGTTTTTTATTTCGTTTTCGTTTCGTTTATTTAAGTTAAAATACTTTATTGAAACTTGGCCTTCACATACACTTTTTCGCACCAAAAACGAATTATATGTATTTGTATAGTATACTCATATCATACTTTTCAAAGCTACAAACTACTTAGCTTACACACAGTCAATCGAATTTCCATTCAAATTTTAATTTTTTATGGGCGATTTTCTGACAGGTCAAATTAAGAAAAAAAAATCGATGTAATAAAATCTCAATAGATGGCGTTTTATGAAAGCCGAGTCGTATCTCAATAGATGGCGTTTTATGAAAGCCGAGTCGTAATAATGGCTGTACCACGAAGTATGTATGGAGAGGAGATGCGCATAGGCATTTTACATATGAAAGACAGTGTCCGCATTGGGAGGGGAGCGGGGGACGTATACTTACCGTAGACAGAAATTAAAAAATGAACTCTTATTGGATAGACATACGACTTATTTTATCTAATTTTACAAACTGTATAGCCACCTATTGGCCAGTAGCAGAATTATTTTCGCAAACTGTTTTATTAATTCTCTTGAGTTCTGCTATTACTCACTAGATGGCTGTACTGACAGGCGCGTATCCACCGCTGTGGGAATAATTACGTAAAAATACTTTACGAGTGAAAATATATACTTTTATCGCGTGATTCCTTGGTGTGTGTGTTACTTTTACACCCCACAATACAGCACTTTATTGTTAATGAGCACAATCTAAAATTTTGCGTAACTTCGACACATCTGCGGCACGTGTTGACACTATGAAGTGAACTCCGCGAATGCGACAATAGTGACGTCTGGTGGCAAATAGTTAGAAGCCTCAAGTTTGTCGACTGGGGACAGGTCTACTAGCTTATGAACAGCTCTATGTACCTATATTGTGCGCTTTTTCTTGTCCACCAGAGGCAGAAAAAAATCACCTAACAGTTTGACACGGAAAATCGCTCATTGCAACAACGCTCTGACGCTAACAAGTGTACGCGATGTCATTGTCAGAGCGTCATTCATTCGTTTATGGAGGGCCACTTCTGCAGCCTCCTTATTTAGTCCAGGCCCTTTGAGCAGGTGACACCAACCATTTACCATTCACTGGCCGTTGTCAACGTTACCATAGAGCCAAGTTCACACGGGGCGACAGGAAGCTACCGAATCCTAACTAATATTATAAATGCGAAAGTGAGTTTATTTGTTTGTTTGTTACCTCTACACGCTCTATCTACTGCACCAATCTTGCTGAAATTTCGCATACCATAGTTAGAAGTACTGAGAAGGATATAGGGTACCTTTAATCCCGGGAAAAAGCACTGTTCCCGTGGGAAATTCACGCGGGCGAAGCCGCGGGCAAAATCTAGTTCTAAATAAAGATACGAAAAATAGAAGACCCGTTTCTAAGTATTGTAGAAGCAGCGTCTTTGCCAATATGTTCATTGTACCTAATCGAGATACTATTGAATTAATGCCAAATACAAAATTGTCTAAGGGATTTGAGAATAACGTTTCTAATTCGCGTTTTAAATTTGACTAAAGCGAAAATTATGGTAGAAAATTTACCATCTTTCAATGACCTATAACTTATTTTATTTGTTGTCCCCATCAATAGAGGCTGTCGTAAAATAATAAAGGTACCTCGTCCCTACGTTAGGATTGTCACATACATATCCACAATAGAAATTATTAGAATAAAGAGTTTCTTATGCATCTGCTTCTATGTTAGTCTGGGAGCGAAGAAAAACATACAATGTGCCAGCTGCTTCTCTTCCCGCGCAGATTGTTAAAGTCAGTCGAGGGAAAGTGCTTAAAACTGGGGATTCCTCCACTCATAGGCGATGGGCTAGCAACCTGTCACTATATCTGAACCTCCATGCCATCAATAAGCCCACTATTCAGCTAAGTGTGGCCTTCGAGTCTCACGACTCTTGGCTCTGTCTACCCCGTTAGGGAAAAAGACGTGATTCTGTATCTGTATTATGCATCCTACTAATATTATAAATGCGAAAGTTTGGATGTGAGTTTGTGAGGATTTTGTTACTCAATCACGCAAAATGTACTTACTGGTCGGATTTTGATGAAATTTGGTATACGGGTAGAAAAATACCGGGAATAGCACATAGGGTACTTTTTATGCCGAAAGTCCCACGGGAGCGGAGCCCCGGGGCGCGGCTAGTCTTAACATAACCATATGTGAACCCCGAAAATTTTACACATTTTCGAACAGTCGAGTAGAAAAGAGTTTTACAATATTTTAGCCAAACCATGAACCCAACAGCCACAGTGTGGACGCGGCTTCGAAACGTCATTTGCATAACGTTTCGGCGGCATTAATAAAACATGATTTTACTAGAATTTTTACCGTTCGCTTAGAAATAAAGGGACTTTGGCACAATTCTTTCAGGAAGCTACCGAATTCTTAAGCGCACTACACACCAAAGCCGCCGACCCGCCGACACAACCCGGCGACACAACCCAGCGGCCTATATGAATAGAAATATATCGGCAACACAAACAAAAAAAGTTGCCGACATAGGTCGGCGGGTCGGCGACTTTGGTGTGTAGTGCGCTTTACTATCACGTATTATAAATGCGAAAGTGAGTTTATTTGTTTTTTACCTCTTCACGCTTTATCTACTGAACCAATCTTCCCGAAATTTCGCATACACATAGTTAGAAGTACTGAGAAGGATATAGGGTACCTCTTATCCCGGGAAAAAGCATTGTTTCCTTGGGAATTCACGCGGGCGAAGCCGCGGACAAAGCTAGTTCTAAATAAAGATACGAAAAATAGAAGACCCGTTTCTAAGTATTGTAGAAGCAGCGTCTTTGCATAACATCTTTTGTTCGGCGTTTCAATAAAATTCACTGTCAAATCCTATATACCTACCTACCTATAGATTTAATAACAGGGCTTCGCTCCTGTGGGAATTTCGGTATAAAATCGGGCATTTTTCTACCCGTGTACCAAATTTCATGAAAATCCAGAAGATTTTGCGTAAACGAAACTCAAATTTTCGCATTTACGAGTATATCTATCTGTCTCTACAAAAAAAGAACGAAAAGAAGAAAGAGAAGGTATAAAAATTTAAATTATTTTATAGGGTTCCGTACTTCAAAAGGCAAAAACGGAATAAGTATAAGATACCTTATAAGATCACTTTGTTGTCCGTCTCTCTGTCAAACTTTTTTTTTAAAGTATAGTAGAAGTGTAGTAGTATAGTAGTAGTGTAGTAGTAGTAGTAGTAGTAAGTACCTTTAAAGGTATAAAGTTGAAAACTCGGATCTACGGTCTTTCAGCAGAAAAATAATCAAAATTATACGTCAACACAATAAGCGAGTAAATAGCGAATTCCGGTTTTTTTTTTTAATTCTTACTGGAGCGTCGCTTCGTCCCGTGCAAAAGCAAGTCTTCGATATATTTCTGCTTCAACAAATAAGCCGTATCTACGGTATATAAACTTGTTACTGTAAATAATGCAACAGTATGCGACGCAGCGATGCAGGGACGCATGCGTGTAAATCTAGATGCGTGCATCGCTGCATTTCATACTTTGTTATGATGTGTAAAAATCTAATAATCGAGCACGGTGAGAGATCTGAGTCAGGCACAGATATAGACAGAAGTAGAAAATTAATATTCCAAAACCCTTTTTCAAAAAACAAGTTCGATCGCTGTTTCTTAAGGAAATTTCAACGCAGCAGAAGTAACCATCTATGCTCTTTTATATTTTTGTATCTATATATCTGTGTATGTAGTATGTTTAATTTTTGCTTGTTGGTATATATTTTATTAGTGATATTTATACAAATTTAGTCACTTTGTGCACCCATGACATACTTATTTCTGTTTATCCCGAAGGTTGACTGGTAGAGAATGCTGTTAGCATTAAGTCCGCCTTTTATACCATTTTATTATTTTTGGTTTAATAAAGTTTTAAATAAATAAATAAATAAATTTTGTGAAAAAAAGCGTTGCTTTGTCGTACATTTCTAATTAGCCAACAAGATGATGTGGCACTCTCTCTCTCTCTCTCAGCCGAAAGACGTCCACTGCTGGACAAAGGCCTCCCCCAAGGATTTCCATAACGACCGGTCCTGCGCGACCCGCGACCTTCACCAGGTCGTCGGTCCACCGAGTGGGAGGCCTGCCAACACTACGTTTTCCGGTTCGTGGTCGCCACTCGAGAACTTTTCTGCCTCAACGGCTATCTGTTCTACGAGCTATGTGGCACTAGCCTGGATAAATAAGGAGTAGGAGCTCATTTAGGTATAGGTTTTTCTTCTCCAGGCACTAAATATCTAACACCTACTGAATTCTATCGAAATCTATCTAGTATTTTTGCATGAAAAGTCATGAAAACCTGCTAATAGTCGTTGCGGATGTATTTCTGCAAACCTTTTGACGAAGCGTGTTGCGGGTATATTTCAATGGATTTTTTGACGAAGCATATTGCTGATAAATATTTGTGAAGATAAAAAACCAAACGAACCCGAACCGAACGGAGCCGAAGAATAAAAAACCGAAATCTTCACCGAACAGAGTGTCATAGAGAGATTCTCATACAGCTGTTTTTGTCACTAGTAAGTATGTAAAAATACAACACTGCCATTGAAAAACCATTGTGTCACGATCAGATTCCACGCAGGAGCTTAGGGCGTAAACATGAGCTTATGTATAGACAGACAGACGTTTTTTCTTATGTTACAAAAGATAGGAATCCAAATTATTGTGCTAGCAGCAAGAATCCGGCATAATTTACCACACGTATAGTCTGTGGTTATCCTAATTGTTGTAATGGGCTGTCCAACGTCCGTACCGATCAGGGTTCGACTCCCGCCGCGGGCTGTATCTTGTGGGACGTCTTTGCGTTATGGTCGACGCGTTTGATACTTTAGTAAAAGATCTGTGTGAGGTGTGTTTGTAGGTTTGTAAAGTCCGTTTATTCATAATTGTCCTATCATGTACACAATCTTACCATGTCTTTTTTTGATTTTACAACAATATAATAAAAAAAGACTTTTTAGGAAATTACTTTCGTGGTTAATAAATGTTTTACTTTAGAATGTTTAGGTTTGAGCTAATATTTGATTTATTTTCAACAAAAAGTACTGTGAAGATTGTTTACATAATAGGACAATTAAGAAAAAATGGAGTTTATGTTTGTACGCACGCAAAACTACTGAATGAAATTTGGTGCGCTTTTCACAGGTATGTTGCTGGATGTCTAATATAAAATTTACAGTAAACAAGTACAATAATTGTTTATTATTCTTATAATTTTTCACGATGACATTTTGCGAAAGTGACGTTCTGCGTCAAAACCATTTATTTTAGCCTAGGTAATTGAATTTAGACCAATTTTGTCGTTTTTTAGCTTTGAAATATATTAGGATCTAATGCACCGTCCAGATTTAGAGCCAAGCCAACTGCGCCCGCGCCGATCGAAATGCGATTATAATAATTTTTTGTTAATCACATTTTTAAACAATTGTTAATTTGACTAAATTGCATAATTATTACTTAGGATACTTTATACGAATAACACTGCGATTTAGTTTTAGATATGGATAATAAATAAAACAACATAAAGTCGAGAATTATTGTCAATTATATTCGTCTATAATCTCTAATTATTTTTCTTGTTCTAACATTTCGTGGAATATTTGCATTATTAAAAAATCTATATAATGTATATTCAACCTAATATTTTTTATACCTTTGGAGTTACCAAAGGTATAAAAAATATTAGGTATTTTTTCCCCTTCCGGAAAAGCAAGCAGCGTCATGGTCTGATAGTAGTATATTCTATTCAACATCAGAATATACACAAGGTGTTAAGGGTTATGTAAAATCAACGAAAAAATAACAAAATTTAATTTAAAAAAATAGTTGCTAGAGAAACGTAAAATTGTATAGGTAGGTACGTGAGTTAGTTTTGAACATGTTTAGAAGACTGAATGCTTGACTTAAAACAGTTTAAGAAGCAATTATTTAATTTTTTAATTGACAAATGCTACTATTCAATAAATGACTTTTTTAAATGATAATTCAATACGATATTAATTAATTAAACTTTGACATGTACTTTTAATCTATTTTTTTTCAATATTTGTATGCTGTTACCGGCAAAACATAGAGACACTGTTTTATATTTTTTAACATGTATACCTATTACTACCTATGTTTTACAAATAAAGTAGGTATTTGATTGATTGATTGATTGACTGTACCTACGTAGAAACTTTTGCAGAGAGTTTCTAATAGGGTATTTGACAAGGTGTAATTTTTCAACATATTTTTGAATAAATAGAAAGATCATATACAAGTTTTATAACAAACTATTTTTATTTTCGATTTAATTAACTAGTTCTTTCAAATTGAAAATTCATACCAACGGAATACGCCGAACAGTTACCGAACACTTCCGATTAGCCCGGTGACGTCACACAGGTGTTTTCCCTACTCGGTGCGCCTCTCCCCGCCGGCACGCAGGCCCTCGCGGGTGTGGAGCTCGGGTTGTTGAGTGAACTGACAAGAAGTGATCGGATTTTTTCGGGGCATCGGATTTTTTGGTACTTTTAATTAGATATAACTTGATAATTAGGTCTAAATTTAAAAAATAAAAACAGTTTGTTATTACACTTTTACATAATCTTTCCATAAATCAAATAAAAAAAACCTTGTCAAATACCCTATTGTAGGTTTGACCTAATATTTGAATTATTTTCAACAAAATTCAACAAAAAAGTACTGTGTTCTATAATATGTCTAACATAAGTAATAGGACAAGTAACAAAAAACGGAGTTGACTTATTTTTATGTTCTCCATCTCCATAAAGCACCAACCTGTATATTACCATAGATTCCCGGCACCGGATCTGAACAGACCCGCACCTGTTTCCGCCGCCACTTCCGCCGCTGACCTTTAGGACGGGGTCAGCTCTGTTGTAATTTTAATTTCGAACAATGTATTTTTTTTCTTTTACTGACTGACCAAAGAAGGAGTGTTATGTTTTCAGGGATTATGTATGTTTGTATGGAAACTCCGTTTTTTCTTACTTGTCCAATAGGACAAAAGATTTAATTTAAGATTTAGTTTTTAAGTTTTTAAAATTTGTTTTAATTTTTTTTTAAATTGTTTACATTATAATGTAAACAATCTTCACAATACTTTTTATTGAATTTTGTTGAAAATAAATCAAATATTATTTCAAACATGGTTCAAACCTGAATATTCTAAAGTAGAACATTTATTATCCACGACAGAAATTTCCTAAAAAGTCTATATTAATTTATATTGTTGTAAAATCATAAAAATGCATGGTAAGATTGTTTACATAATAGGACAAGTATGAAAAAAACGGAGTTTATGTATAAGTTTCTTTATTCCACCATAAGTCCTGATGTGGGAGGTATTTATAGATTCCTTGTAATCCTCTGAGTGACATAGGCTATGTGACGTCATCATAAAAGCAAAATAGCGGATTATATACGCAATAAATAGTAGTAATAAATAACTGTTGAGTGATTTCAGGTAAACGTCACAGTGCAGAAAGAAAAATCACCAACAAAGTTTTGCAAATAAAGAAAACTTTCGTGTGGTAGTAGCGACATCTGCCGGTGAGTAGCAATACTGAAAAAGTAGAAAATATTGCTGCTTTTACTCGTGCTCTTGTTATTTATTTGCTTTTCGCCACAAGATGGCGCTGTATATATAAAATTTTTGGTGCAAAAGTATATTTATTTTGTAGACTCTTCTCATAAAAAAATAAATCTTTATTATAATGTTGATGTATGATGCGTTAAAGAGCAGCAAACATTTTTTATTTAAAAAAATAAGTTTTCCTATTAAAAGTTGGACCGTGTATGTATGAATATTTGTTACTCAATCACGCAAAATCTACTGGACGGATTTGGATGAAATTTGGTACTTAAGTACACATATATCCCGGGAATAGCATAGCGTACTTTCATATACCGAAATCCCCATGGCAGCGAAGCCACGGGGCGCAATTAGTATTAAATAGTAAGATCCACCACGCCTCATCTGCTGAACTGTAGATTGAGGAATTGTGGATTTGTAGAATTATTGAAATAGGTACTTACCTATACTTTTTATCTCAAAATTATCGGGAACGGAACCTTTAGGAGTATAAAATAAAACAAACCGTACAGTTCCGTATATGAAGATATTATATTTTCAAAGAACATATTTATATTCTCAGCATAATCCCGGTCAACGTGACAAACAATACCCACAGTTATACCGATATATTATGTAACAAGTAACTAATATTACTTTAATACCATAATAATTATTGTGACCCGCCCGACAACACTACGTCGAATCGATACAAATACAATACGAAGACGACCCGTGGCGTGACGTCACGGAAAAATACAGATAAAATAAGAAAACAAAGAGAAAATCTATATTTTTAAGATTGACGTCGCGCCGCAGTGTCTATACATACATCCTGTCTACATACAATACGCACTACCACCAGCGATTTGTGTATAAAAAAGCCGTAATTGCCAACACTCTAGTGTTTATTTTAACATAGACAATATTTTTCATTGACAAGAGAAGACAAAGGACAATGGTTTCGCCAAGTATTTTTTAAAATCGGTGATTGGTATTTTTTTTTTTGTTTTAGAACTTATTTAGCGAAGTAGGATAATATAACGGTACATTTCATGTTGGTACCGTAGTTGACTCGATTCGTTTCATATGTAAAATTTAAATAATCAACCTGAATAATAGAGGAATAATTCTTTATATATAGAAATGTGTTGCTTTAATTCGATACAGCGTAGTAATTTTAAAGAATCAATGGCGTCACCAATTCTCTTATCACCACCGGTTCTAATATCTACTTTGTGGCTTATAGGCAAGGGGGTTATTAGACCATTGTCCATTAAAAAAACACGAAGAAATGTTCGATGTTCCTATGGGCGATAATCCAATTTATGAAATTGGGCTTCATTAAAAAACAATTGCTTAAAACAGCAACAAGCTTGGTACAATCATGGCTTAACTAAAATACTTAACTAGATGTATAAATTATTTTATTAATAACGTGGGAAGTTAAAAATATATTATGTATTTTTTCACAAATTGGATATCGTAGTGTTCTTTATTTTATCACAAAATACAATACTGTTGTAAATACGTTATAAAAAGCTCACAATAACTTTAAAATGCTTTAGTGGGTAGTTTAAAAATAGCTGCCGTAACGGAAGTTGAATTGTATTGGTTAGCTTCATTCTATCGTCAGCAGTCGTCGAGGAAAGACGTGTCTCCTTCGCATTCTGATGTCGCTCAACAAAATAGCTCATTTAAATTACTTAGAATGTAAGGCAGTGCTTTGTAATTGTACAAGCGTTTCGAGACATTGTCCAAATAAGAATTACAATCATCTAAGGACAGTTAGAAGCTATGATATGCCGTCCGTCCGCTATGTCGCCATTTTGTGCATGATATGTTTTGAAAACTATTCGAACTCCTGATAGCTTTGAAAGGCAAACAATTTTACTATATTTCCTAGATTATTATAATTAACTAGCTATTGTTTAATTGCATCTAACATGTATAAATAAATTTTAACATCTTTGTCTAACATAAAATAAATTCTAAATGGGAGAGCTATGAATTTCATAGCGAAAAGGTAGAACTATTCTATATATTGACGGTGTACTTATATTATTAGGATAAATAATAAATAATTTCAATATATTTTTCTTTAAATAGATTTGACTAGAGATAAAAATAGACACCGAGCATGGTTTAACTAGAGTATTGGTTAGATTAAAATTATTGCTCTAATAGGTATACATTTTTGTTAACAAGTGCAATAATTAGTATAATAATAATAATAAATAATTGGTTCCATCGATTCAGTTAAAAAAATATCATTCACCTAGATTTTGAGACCTCAGTTTTAAATATTTTAAATAAAGGGCAACCCACAACGTTAGGGATTTAAAAAAAGAAAACGATAAAAATAAAATAAAACAATTTATTTTTACAGAATAAAAAAGAATTCTTTGGTTTTATGGCACAATTCTAAATTCAAATATAATAAAGAAGAAACACGTTTAGAAATAGGAAATTGCAAGCGGGCGAATTTTTTTAAAAATAGAACTCTGACTTAAAATGCTGGAGTGAAAAGCGATGAATTTGGTAAGGTAGCGGGTGATATGGTGACAAGTGCTAGAATGAGGCTAAGGCCACAAACACATTTAGGTTTTGACTTAGCTTTTTGGCGTCAGAGCACTGTTGCGGGGATGTCCTCCTCCTGCAATTTATGATGAGTAAATGAATATTGTGAATTTTAAGTTTATTACTCAACAAAATATAGGGGGATTTGGAATAAAATTGCTTAAATTCCAACTGTTTTATCATAAGTTGTGTAAATTCTTTTTCAAACCAGGAATATCTAAAATATAAAATCATCAAGAGTTCATGTAAGTATGATGCACTACACTCAGCACACTCCGAAAAAATGTATTAAATTTTCAATCAAGTCAACACAGAATTAAAAAATTTGTTAAATCTCCACTCAAAAAGAACACAATTTTAAATTGAAAAGCAACTGGCCAATAAGGTTTTTTTCGTTAACTGCGGCTGTTAGCGATCCAAATTCAAAAATTCGTCACCCACATTCTCAATAATTTGTTGTTTATACCCAGACAATTACATTATCGTCGCAGACGGCTATGAGGTCGTCGACCAGCGTGAGGTCCACGGGAATAGTGCGCTCTTCTTGGTTTATGGGCACCTGGTACTCCTCCCGTTGGAGCTCCACTAGCCGCTCGTTCTTAAAATAAATAATTAATATAAAAAACACCCTTCTTCATCATCATTTTCGTCAAACTCCATAAGATACAGACAGAAAATATAAAAAAAGTGAGCAGATTAATTTTCCAATGCTTTAACTTTCCTTAACTCTACTGAAGATACTACAATGCTCTTCCCTGGACAAAAATGAAGGTATCAACAAGAAAACTGTGTCTTTTGTCTATTTTGTAGGATGTCGATCATGTAGCAGATCCATCAATACCTAAACCAAGAAAAAATTACAATTCAAACCCACCTCAACTTTAAGCCTATTGAGCAGTGTGTCTCTTTCGTCCTTCAGCGCATCGCATCTTGTCGTCTCGCTCTCGTCCAACACTCCCTTCATCTCCAACTCTGCTATCTGCGAGTCTTTCTCGCTGATAGAAGACTCCAGAATGTCTTGTCTGAAAATTTTGGGATGTTTCTTAATCAAGATGTCATGATGTTTAGTAGATCACACGCACACACAACACATGCGATATGATGATGTGAAAATAGTCCAGTTGACTACTGAAAGCTGCCATTAATAAGTGCCAATAAAGATATTACAAACAAATTAACAAGTAAATTATTAGTATAAAATAAAGGGGATGCAGAAAGCATCCCGCATCAGTGCGCCTTAATCTTTTAAACTTCGTAACTGATTTCGATGTGGCCTTCACTATCGTTAAGATCATTTCTTCTGAATGCTTAAAAGGTATTTATAGGTTTCTTAACAGTTCTTCCATGCTGATCTGGAGCGAAGAAAAAACATAGAATGTGCCAGCAGATTTTCTTCCCGCGCAGATTGTAGAGGTTAATCGAGGGAAAGGGCTCAAAACTGGGGATTCCTTTCACTCATAGGCGATGGGCTAGCAACCTGACACTATATCTGAATCTCCATTCCATCAGTAAGCCCACTATTCTGCTAAGCGTGGCCTTCGAGTCTCACGACTCTTGGCTCTGTCTACCCCGTAGGGATAAAGACGTGATTCTGTATCTTAATAGGTATTATACATACCCGTGGATTGCTAGTAAAGTATGAAAAAGAGAAAGCTACTAACACAGCATGCGACAGTTGCCGCAGTACGTGATCCCTCTTCGCTTGGCAGTCCTGCAACGCATCTCCCAGCTGCTTAAAGCGCTTTAGCATGGCTGAGCAGGTCTCGCAACTCAGCGCTGAAGCGTTCTGCAGCGATCGAATGCGCTGCTCCATCTTTTTCATCTGCAAATCCAAAATTGAAAGTTTTATTTCGATTTCGATTTCTTTATTTCTGAATTCACAGCGTTACAGAGTTAACTTATATACTAAAAATTACATTTTAAGTAAGGCCAATGACGAATTTACTAATAAATCAGTACGTAGCGATTAAAAAAAACGATACAAGTGGTACGTATACCACCCAAAAGGATGTTCCATAACGCGTAGACATCTAAGTTTTTACATAGAATCAATTAAGTACGTTCTGTTACACATTTTTTGTAAAAAAGTGAACTGTTCGTTCAGTTTAAATTAAATATGTATTCTAAGTAGTTCATAATATATGAAACTTGATGCCAGAATAGTACAGAACTAGAGAAGAACTTATTCTTCATCTCGATTTACCATATTCTGAATACCTACTGCAAAGCATAGACGTAGCAGGCTTATATCCTTCCATCCATCATTCAATAGCTTACAGATACAGATTAAAACAATGGTTCTTACCTTTTTCAAAGTTTCAATTCTCCTCTGTTCTTCTTCATAAAAAACCTTCTCTCGCTCAGCAGCAATCAGAATAGACTCCTTGATAGCATCCTCTAACTCTTGTATCCTTTTATCTTTAAACTCCACTGGTACCGATATCCTCTTATTAACAATCTGTTCTAATTCGTTTATTCTTTCATCTTTACTTCTGACGACAGCTAGAAGCTGCTCGAACTCAGCAATATTGTTATTTTCTCTTAAAGCATCTTCAAGAATTGATATACATCTTTGTTGTTCTATTATTTTAGAATTCTTTATTGACATTTCTTTAGACAAGTCTGTTATTTTTCTTGATAATTTTTGAAACGTCGGTTGGGTTGGTTCTGCTCGCCTCTCCATAAGATCTAAATCATTGTAACTCCTACTGAACCTGCATTTGTCAAGCCTATCCACTACCTTGCCACTCTTCTGTAATTCAAAAAAGCTTTTGCTCCTCTGTATATTTGACATCTCGCGATTGTTAGAGATTTTGAGCACTTCAGATAGTATTAGCGACGATTCGTTTAGTTCTATCTCAAAATCGATTAATTTCATTTTGTTCTCCTCTAATTTTGATTTCAAATCGTCTACCTCTTTCTGTGCCTTTTTATGTTTATCTATAGCTGCGATTTCCATCTCTTTTGCTCGGCTCAGTTCCTACGTGATAGGGGATTGAAAAATGGAAATAAAAATAAAATTAAAAAAATGAACTATACCGTTTTTTACTTCAACAACAAAATTCGTCAACAATATAAACTCAAAAATAACTTGAGAAAGGTCAACAAAGATTTTCATTTATTAATAGATATTGATATTTCGCATAACAAGATAAGCTGGTTAACATCGAGCTATGTGGACTTACTTCCTCTAACTAGATAATATTCACTTAACAGTTTTACACAATATTCTTTGTTTATTACTTAAAAAATAATTCCGGCTGAACACGATTATTTATTTTATCCACTTTTTAATTAGACATCACTTAAAAATATCGCTAAACTAATTATTTTAGTAGTGTGTTGGTTACAATGAACTGAATCGGCTGTATATATATCAGGATATCATGTATCAACAAGAGATGAGTTCGAGTGTATTATTATCTGAACACTTTCATTAATATATTCGATATAAATATCAATAACATTACTTATAAGAAGTTGCGTAAAGCTTAATTGTGATATTGATCGAAAGACGTGGAGTCTGAGTTATCGCTTACGGAATTCGATTTTTTTATAAATATTCGACGTTTAAAGAAAATGGTTTTAAATAAAAAAGAGCAAAGGAATAAATGACAGTCTTGATGCGAAGGACTAACTTAGAAAAAGCTTTTGAGGAAGCCAGCGGGCCCGGCCTGCGTGAAACAAAACATGAGTTGGTTAGTCATAGTTAATTACATATAAAACATTAACTATTTTCATCATTTGTCGATAGAATATCTTATAGACAACATTATATTAGACCGATACAAATATATTATAAAGAAAATCATCAACATTACAAAGATTATAATTGAAATATCTAAAATATCAACAAATGATAAAAATGATTTAATCAATTACTATTTTATTATTAGTGTTAATAAAATTGAATCTTTGAAGGATTATAAAATTGTAAAATGATAGAAGTTTAGTATAACTGTTACTTAAGTTAGATTAGTATAAAATTACTTTCTAATGAACGATTTTCGAAAAATTGATGATTTATAGTTTGTGAGTAAAAATCAAATGAGTATACCTCTTCTCTTTGTGCTTGTGCTTGTTGCTGACTTTTCAGTTTGGCTTGAAGGTTTCTCACAGACCTAAAATTGAGATAAAATAATATTATCACAAAAAATATTTTTTGAAGCAATTACTGTAATTATAAATCTCGTGGAACAGAAATGCAATTATGAAGAATTATATGACAGCCATTAACATCATATTAATTCAGCGCAACATTTTCTGACAGCAGCTGCTTTATTTTGTATTGTAATCCATCTGTGTGCGTCAAGCTTTCATTTGAATAACTACATCTTCTCTCTCTCTCAGCCAAAAGACGTCCACAGCTAGACAAAGACTACTCCAGCTACATCTTAAATAGAAAGAATTTAAAAATCCTTCCAGAAGTTTCCAAAGGTATAACTAACTATCAGAACCTTGGATAATATAAATATTTCTGTAAAATTAATTTTAGAGAAATATTACATTTACTATTATTATTTGGCATCATGCAAGATTGAATGTACATTTGCACATGTAACGGAGTATTTAGGTCACCTTGCTACTTTGGGTCCGTTCACTTCTTTCCAGTGCTATTTACTGACATAATTTAGATAGGAATTTCTTTATAACTTACTGTTGCATATCCATAATCTGTTTCTCCTTCTGTGCCTGTTCTTCCTGCGACATCTGTACCAACTGCAGCAGTCTCTCTGTCTCTGCTGTGAGTCGCTTCGCTTCTTCTTTGCTCTGCTCCATCTGTTGCTTCAACTGTTCTGCTTCCTTCTGAGAGTCTGTCAACTTTCGGTTCAGATCCGTCACTGCTGCTGTGCTTCCGCCGGCCTGGAGTTTAGGAAATTAATATTTAAGTTGAAAATTGATAAACTAAACAAAAGTTCAGGGATTGTTAAATAGATCAAAATGTTTATTATAACTATCTCACTACCTTCCTCAAAGATGCTTCCATTTGGTCCATTTGCTCTTTCCTCTTCTTTAACTGTCGATCTAATTCCGTCAGCGATTTCTCTTTCTCTTCCACGTCTTTCCTCTTGTTCTCGAACGTTCTTCTCTGCTCTTCAAAGTGTCTTCTCGCGTCTTCCAACTTCTTAAATTCTTCTTGCAACTGTCGTTTAGCTTGGGCTGTATCTTCCCCAGCTTTTGCGTTCTGAGCGCCAGCTGATTGAAGTTTCTTGTTCGCTTCGTGGAGATCGAGCTGTCAGTAGAAAATTTGAGATTATGAAGAAAGAAATGACTATCTCCGTTGACATTTCTTAGTGTTAAGACGGGTCATTTATAGTATTGATAAAGTGATAGATAGTGATAATTTGGTGTTAATGAGGATAAAACAGTGAACGATATTTTGCATAATACGACGATATTTTGTATTTAAAATAAAATTGAATAAGAGGTGTGATGACAATAACTCGCTTGTTAATCGGTTTTTTTATTGTCTATTCAATGACTCGACTTAACCATAAGTGAAAATAACTTTTAAATTTAATTTAAGTAATTACTGGTCTCGTTTAGCAAAATTAATTTACAATACAATAAGCTTAATGAAGCTAAATAGAAAATTTTCAATTTACTCAAAAATTACTAAGCAAACTTTTTACAGATAAATTCGCAACACATTTGTTTTTCAGGCCAAAAATTTATAGACAAACTTTCTGATAAAAACACAATAAATTTTAATGACGATGAAAATGACGCAAATATACACAAAACAGTAGCAGATGCGGCTGAAAAAGAGAAATAATTAACAATTTTGATACACGAAGCCAAAGGCAAACCTGCACCTAACTTTTCTATCTCAGTACTTAATTAGAATGATAAAAATTTACTTTAATGCATTCCAACTAAATTTATTCATACCTTACCTATACTTAGATATAAAAATGAGAATTCGCTAAATGCAGCATGACAAAATGTCTTTAAAAATGACTTCTTCCTACATTTTATTAGACGCTAGATAACTACTTGTACTTTGATGAATATTTTAATCCAAATCGGAATCATTTGTGCAAGAGATTAGAATGGTAGGTGCAAGAGTTTGCTCTTTCCAAATACAACATTCATGATATAACCGACGAAAACACTGCAATGATGAAACTAAATAAAATAAATACGAATCATAAAGTGGGGTTGGAGGATGGCCTGTGGGCTGTGGGAGGCATGCTACTATACAACAACAAGTACATGACCGGCGATGATGATTTTAAACAAAAATATGTATGAACATCGAAATCAAAACATCTACTCGATAACACCGGTGCGATGACGTAAGCAGACAATATTCACGACTTCTTTTGCGATTTAATCGAGTTTTTTCAACTGTTTTCTCTCTAGTTAGTCAAATTTTGTAACTTCATGAATTGTTAAATTTTGTTCAAAACTCGATTCAACCACGCATTGCCGTCCCGTCAGCCGCTCGTGGGCGGGCGATCCTCCAACTGACCTGGCTCTTCTCCAATTCTTGGACCAGCATCTCGAGCTGAGCCTGGCACCGCTCCCGCTCTGTGGCGAGCGACCGCGCCTCCGCTTGAGCCGCTTCAAGCTGCTTTTGAACTTCTCGTACGTCGGACGGCCCCCGCGCTTGAAGCTGCTGCAATTGTTGCTGTTGAGCATGGAATTGCTTCTCCACACTTTGCAAACGCTGCTGACATTCAGATAAAGCTTTCTCCGCAGCGATTGCTTTAGTTTTCTCAGCCTCAACAGCGGCTCGCCACTTCTCGATCTCCCCAACTTTCTTTGCTTCTTGCTCTGCCTTCTCTGCTCGCTGTCTAATAGTATCTCTTTCTTTAGTAACCATTTGGACTTGTTGCTGTAGTTTAGCGATCTCCCTGTCACGAGTTTCAAGGACGGTTTTAGTGCCACGTTCGGAATCCTGAGCCATCTTCCTTTGTTCTTCTTTCAACCGGCGCACTTCTTCTCGCTGCTTTTGAAGTTCAGCCTCTGACGCATTCAGTTCTCTCTGGAAATTCACTAACATATCTTGTGACTTTTCTAATTGAGCTACTAGTTGGTCGCGTTCGATTGTCAGTTGTTTTGTATCCGCTTCTAACTTTACTATCTGCTTTTCTATAGCATCCGCTTGTTTGTCTCTCTGTTCCAATATTGAGGCCATCTTCTCTCTGTCTCACTTTTTATTCCCCTGAGCTAGTTCCTGTTGCAATTTAACCAACGTTTCTTGTGTTCGATGATCCAACGTTCTTTGTTGCTGTTCAATATTGCGTCTCGTATTCTGAATTTCTGCTCTTAATGCATCTCTCTCTTGCTCTATCTGTCTCATTTCTAGTATAGTACGTTCAAGGCGCTCGTGCATTCTACCCAACTCGTTCGTCATTCTTTCGTATTCTACTCGCGTCGTTTCATTGGTCTCCTGGTACTTAGCAAGATGTATTTGTGACTTTTCAAGCTCCTTGGCCAAGCGACCTGCTTCCATTTCTGTCGAGTCTCTAGCTTGTATTGCTTTTTCCAATTTGTCTCGGAGTCGTTCAATTTCCAATCTATCCTCAGTCCTAGCTTTATCACCAGCAACCGCTTGTAATTTCATCCTTTCAATTTGCTGCAATTCACCTTTAAGTCTTTCATTATCTTTATCCAGCTGTTCTGAACGCAACTTAAGTTTTTCACATCGGTCCCTGAACTTTTCGCACTCAATATGAGCCCGTTCAAGATCAGTCCTCTGCTTCTCTAAAGCTCCACTCAATTTAGTCACTTCACTCTTTGACAATTCTAACTGAATATTCAGTTCATGTAGTTTAGTTTCTGCATGATCCTTCTCAGCCTGCAGACGTTGGATGTCTGTTTGAGCTGCTTCATATCGTTCACGTTGCTTGTCTAATTCTGCCTGCATTCGAGTTAATTCATTGGTCCATTTATCCTGTTCGAATTGGTATTTACCTCGTAGGCCTTCAACACGTTCTAGTTCTGACCGGAGACGGGCAACTTCTTCATCAGCCTTCCGTGCTCGCTCCAACTCAAGCGTAGTCTTCTCTAACCGTGCGCGAAGTCGTTCCACTTCCAACTTGGTTCTCTCATGCTCTTCTTTAGTATCATGATACTTTCCATATCGGGCTGCATACCTCTCTGCTTCTTCCCTGGCACCACTTGCATCTTGTTTAACCTTATCCAATTCAGCTTGTACCCTTCTAAGCTCTGAAGCAACTTTGTCATGTTTGTCGTACATTTTCTCAAGCTCTATTTGCACTCTAGCCATTTCTTCCTGGGTCTTTTCATTTGAAGCTTGTGCTTTGCCACACTGAGTCATAGCTCGATCATATTCGAATTGTAGTCTTTCATTATCCGCCACTAATTTTTCTTTCTCTGCTTGCAGCCGCCTTAGTTCGATTTGGCTCTTTTCGTACCGCTCCCTAACCATTTCAATGTCAACATGAAGCCTATCCATGTCCTCTTTAGCTTTTTCTTCCTGTTCTTTGGTCCTGCCTAATTGCAAAGAAGCTCTATCATACATTTCTTGAACCCTGGACAGTTCGTCTTGCAATTTCCTTTGGTCATCTCGGAACTTCGTAGCTAAATGCGAATGTTTCTCCAATTCTAGTTCAAGGCGGTCTTTATCTGCTTCTAAAATGTCTATCTTGTTTTGCAGTCGATATATTTCATTTTGAGATCTGAAAAAGAGAAAATACAACTTAGCGTGCAATTATTTATTACATTTTGGTTTCTACCACGCACATCGCCACCAACACAAGACGACATTCAGAACAAAGTGTACCTATCATACTTTTCGAGCATTTTCTCGTATTCTTTGTGCGCCATCTCTTTCTCTTCGATCGTCTTCTGGAGAGGTGTATAGAGCCTTGTCGAGTTTCTCCTTCATGATCTCGAGCTCTGTCAGGGCATCGTCTCGTTCCATCTGAAAATAAAATTTATATTGTAGAAGTTGTAGTATTGTCAAACCATCGTTATTTTAAAGATCTAGTCGTGCAAACTGGTTTCCCTTTATAATATTGAGTTTTTGTTAAGATAAACAGTTTATTTCATTATTACTTCTTGTTTAGCGGGATCCAAAATTTCTGAAGATTTAGGTAGGTACTTGAAAACTATTATAGTTATTGCAGATCAGATTTTTCCCAGTCAACTAAATGCATCTGAAATCAAGACGTCAAGCGGTCAAGACATTAGACAAGACACTTACAGTCAGCTTCTGGTGTTGCTGATGCGCCTTCTCCCATCTCTCCCTAAGGACGTCCAGCTCAGTAGCAGCACTGTCCCGGTCGCGAGCTGCGCGGTTGGCAGCCGCGGCCGCAGCTTCGGCTCGCTCGCGACAGCTGGCCGCCTCAGCGAGGGCGGCGTCTCGCTCTTTCTGTATACGCGTCACGAGAGCCTGGAAAGAGAGGGAATTTTTGGTTAGGCACTCCTGGCAATTATACTTCATACTAGTATTGTAGGGGATAATCTTCGGAACTACTAAACCGATTTCAAAAATTCTTTCTCCAGTTGAAAGCTACATTATACCTGAGTGACATAGGCTACAATTTATGTATGTACCTTCCGAAGATGGAGCGGGGCGCTAGTAATTAATATTAATAGTAACACTTGACTAGAAGTAAAGTGGTCGAAGACGGAAGATGACGTCACGAAAGTGTTTATAAGTATGAATGTAAGTTACTGGAATTGGAGGAATTTTTAATGAAATTTGGTACCTTTACCTACACAGGTAGAAGAAACCAGCATATGTTTTACCCCGAATCCTAATTCTAACTAATATTATAAATGTGAAAGTGAGTTTGTTTGTTACCTCTTCACGCTTTATCTACTGAACCAATCTTCCTGAAATTTCGCATACACAGAGTTAGAAGTACGGAGAAGGACATAGGGTACCTTTCATCCCAGGAAAAGGCGTGGGAAATTCACGCGGGCGAAAGCTTGTTTACCATAATAGCGGATACGCAGCTAAGAAACCATGCCTACTACCATTTCATTGTGCTTAGACATAAGTTACAAGTTCCCCAACTTCACCATTAGGAGACCACTGCTCGACATAAACCTCTCCCGTCTTTACTTTAAGTTATTCAAATAGTTTCAGTTCACATCTTTTACTTGAGCGCTCAAAAGATTTTTCACCTTTCAAGAAGAAAAGAAACATTTCCATTTTCTAAAAACTTGTCTGCAGATTGTAGAGATGCCACTAAATACTCATCCAAACTGAATTTACTGACTCTCTCTCTCTCTCAGCCGAAAGACGTCCATTGCTGGAATTTACTGACTAGTTTTAGAAAATCTACTTTATCTCAAATGTAAGTATTGGCATTCTATAAATATTTGATGCGATCTCTATTGTCTCCAAAAGACGACCCGGTTCGGTTTATTCCAGTATATTCCGATTTATACTGGTTCATTCTGGTTTTATTTTCGAGACAAACGAGGTTTTATTTTTATAGCGGCAACATTTTAAGCGATACCTTTTCGATGCCAGTATTACTAGCAATGAATACTTTATGTATTTATTTGCTGTTAAAATAGGATAGATAAGTAAGGTTTAACGTATTTTTATATACAGTATTATATTGATCTCTAGAACTACCTACAGCGAAGTACAGCTAGTTTTCGATGCCTACCGTCTTCTTCTTGTCAAATTAGTTTAGACCAGTATTTGGCTACGTTGATGGCTCTGTCGTTGGCCTCGTTTAAGTCCTCTCTTGAGCAGGAGGTGGGGCATTTAGGACACGACAACAGGTACGTCATGGATACCTACCTAAGTACCTACCTAATGCAAACCCACAGCTTTTCATGTCATGATGTATTCACTTTAAAGGGTATTCCACTCTGTTATTAAAAATTAAGTAACTTGGGTAAATCTTTCGTAATACTAATCCTTCCTAATTAATATTATAAATCCGAAAGTGAGTTTGTTTATTTGTTTGTAAGTTTGTTTGTTACCTCTTCACGCTTTATCTACTGAACCAATCTTCCTGAAATTTCGCATACACATAGATGGAAGTACTGAGAAGGACATAGGGTACTGTTCATCCCGGGAAAAAACACTGTTCCCCTGCATGGGATATTCACGCTAGTGAAGCCGCGGGCAAAAGCTAGTAATACAATAAATACAAGTAGATACTTAAGTAAGTATTACTTTTATAATCTACTTTGTCGTACGAATGCATAAATAAAAATCGACGTAACCATGTTACTGGGTGGAATAAACATGTGAGACTCGCACACGCTAAGGCGAGAGATAGTTTTAAGAATTGGGTGTTATGTAATAAACCTAGGTCTGGGCCCATCTATGATGACATGTGTGAGAATCGGAGGGTCTTTAAGTCTAAATTAAAATGGTGCCAAGATAATCAGGATAGTATTAAAATGAATATTCTTGCCACTCGGTCTTTAATTCTAAATTAAAATGGTGCCAAGATAATCAGGATAGTATTAAAATGAATATTCTTGCCACTCATCATGCATCCAAGCGATTTGATAAATTCTGGAAACAAACAAAAAGGCTGGATCACCCTTCGGGTTTACCTGCTAGTGTTGGTGGGGTAAGTGAGCCGGCCGCTGTGGCCAACTTGTTTAGAAAACACTTTCAGGTTGCCTCACCTTTGGGGCCGCCAAGACCAAATAGTCTGTCTCCTGGTAGCCATGATCAGCAGGCCTACCTGCACTTTTCATCAAATGAAGTGGCATCTGTGGTAAAAGGCATGACCCGTGGTAAGTCCCGGGACATGACTCGCTTAGTATTGAACATCTCCAGCATGCGGGTGTGCACCTGCCCCGAGTACTATCTATGCTATTCACACTCTGCGTGGGTCATGCATACTTACCTAACGAACTGATGATGACACTGGTCGTGCCGGTCCCAAAGAATAAAACGGGTGACAAGTCAGATATAAATAACTACAGGCCGATCTCATTGGCCACTATCCTTGCTAAGGTGCTGGACGGTTTGCTTGAGCAACAACTGACCAAATATATTAAACTTCATGATGCCCAATTCGGGTTTAGGCCTGGACTTTCAACTGAGTCAGCGGTTCTTTGTCTCAAGCATACTGTCCGGTACTACATGGATAGGAAAACGCCCGTCTACGCTTGTTTTTTGGACCTCTCCAAAGCTTTTGATCTTGTTTCTTACGATAAGCTATGGAGTAAACTGGCGGAGACCGATGTTCCTAGTGAGGTAACTGAAATATTTAAGTTTTGGTATAGCAATCAACGCAACTATGTAAGGTGGACGGGCTCCTTATCCGAGGAGTACAGGATGGAGTGCGGGGTGAGACAGGGGGGCTAACCTCTCCCACGCTATTCAACCTGTACATGGATCAGCTGATTCGTGAGCTTAGCAGCATTATGTTGGGATGTTCAGTAGGCGGTACATTTTTCAACAACATAAGTTATGCCGACGACATGGTGCTGCTGAGCCCATCAGTCAGCGCCCTCAGACAGCTGATCTCAGTTTGTGAGCGCTACGCCGAGCCTCATGGCCTCAGGTACAATGCAACATAGAGCGAGTTTTTAATGTTTAAGGCCAAGGGGAGGGCGTACTCTGTGGTCCCACCGGTGTCACTCTGCGGCACGCCCCTCAAACGCGTCTCACAGTTCAAGTACCTGGGGCACTGAGTCACGGACACGCTGAGTGACAATCTGGACATGGATCGGGAGCGCAGGGCGATGTGTGTCAGGTGTAATATGTTGGCCCGTAGATTTGCCAAATGTACTAAAGGTGTAAAACTTACATTGTTTAAGGCATATTGCCAAGTATTTTACACATGCAGTCTATGGGTCGATTATACACAGAATGCACACAAAGTCCTGCGCATCCAATATAATAACGGGTTGAGAGCGCTGCTGGGGCTACCAAGACATTGCTCCGCATCAGGAATGTTCGCAGAGGCACGTGTGGACACCTTCCAAGCCATAGTGCGGAAGAGGGTGGCCTCCCTGATGCGGAGACTGAGCGCTAGCTCCAACAGCCTTCTCAAAGTCATCGCTGGCAGGGTAGATGGGCCCATACTAAAACATTGGACCCAATTACACGTAGATAAGGTACTAACATAGTTTTAAGGACATTGTAACAAACATTTCTATGGACTTTTCCGAAATAAAATTATTATTATATTATTATATTATAAGACAACCACCTAAACTACAAAATTTTAATCAAACATTTAACAAAGAAAGACTGAAGTCGCTATTTTTATTTGTCTATAAATATCTGACTCATTTTTTAATAGGGCACTTAACCTAAAATCATTTCGCAACAGATGTTGAATTTTTGAACGCTAAAAAAACCTACTCAACTATTTTAGTAGAAACTTACGTAACCAATAATACTCAACTTGAGTATGATTTGTTACGAAATATAGTTTTGGGCTCCAGTCGTAGTTATTTTTTAAATAGATCCCTTACCTACTTACTTAGATAGACTTATAGGTACCTATATCACAGGGCGGGCGCTTCATAGAAACGGGGCGTTAAATATACCTACTACTACTGCAAATGTAACTGTATATCCGTGAACACGTCAGTAACACGTCAATGTGTGCGTTTTCATAGTCATATACCCTTTTAACTACTTTGTGGTCATAGCGTCCCAATACACACAAGAACGGGGGATAAGTTCGGAGGGTGCGGAGAGGTGCCATATTGCGGGAGGGGCAGGGAGTTTCCTTTCTGTACGTAGTACTTATATAGTTCTGTGCCTTAAGGGGAGTTAGGCGGTCAGCGAAAATTTATATGAAGCGGCTGAGGCGGGGGGGGACGTCCCGGTTGCGCGCCATTCACATTTTTATCAAAAAGTTAATAGAAATGTTTAGTTTTACAAAAATTTAAATCAGTCACGAAATCGAAAAGGTAAAATACCTTTGTGTTGGTGATTTTAAAACATTTTTTATTATAAAACACGGATGTTATCTGTATTCATATGAAATTTTAGAGGTAACTTCAGGATTTTTTTCTATCGAGCAAAATTTTTCCCATCGTGTTTTGGAAACAGTCCCCCCTTTAAACATACGTTCTACAATACATATCAGAAATTTCAGGGCGAAAACTCTTCAATTCTTTAAACAGCAGCTTATAGAAAACAACCAATATTGCCGTTTTCACTTACTGAGAGCCCTTAAGTAATAAGTAAGTATTTCATAGGTAAGTCTACCTATAAAAGACTTACTTAGTACTTAAATATGGATTGGTGTTAAGAGTTGCTGTAATAAAACAAGTACCTAAGGCGGGAGCAATTAAATAAACTTGGGTAGGTTGTTGCCGTAAGTTCAAACCACGGTTTATTCTCGGCATTTAGAGTTTTGAAAATCATAACTTTTTTATCTGCATTTCCGTTTGAACATACATAATACGGAACGAGACTTCAAGATACTTATACGATTTTATTATAGGCTTTTGTAACTTGGCAGGAGTCTTGTTTGAGTGAATAAATCGTGTAAATAGGCCGCTTTGGGCGCCGCCTTGTCTGTCGAAATGGAGGAAGACATTAATTCTTTGTACTAGAAGTGACCCGAGTTTCTGCTAACGTAGAAACGTGATAAAGAGTACATACATCTAGAGGAAATGAGTAATGAACTGTGATTTCCTGCCCCCTGTGCCCTAACACCTGGGGGTCGGAAACAGGCACATTGTTGAATTGGAATATGAACCATTTCTTATTTCCTAAATATTTAAAAATAAACCATAACCACTTACAAGATTTTTTCAGTAAATATGTATTGCTAATATAAATTGATTGATTCACTCCTGTTAAAATGTTCGTTCATTATCAAAGTTTTAAGCAGGCTTTTTCATTCTACCTTTAATATTTAAGTGGGCTTTTGACGGTAGCCATTTATTAATTCAAAAATAACCCTACACAGCAACTGTTTATACATAGTCGTATTTTATTTAACTTTAAAGGTAAAATCTTTGAAATGAAATATGAGCTTGAAGACAAAGGAATAATTATAAATTTAAAATTTGTAGAAAAAAGTTTTTGGACTTGCTGTAGCCAAGCTGTGGGTAACTATTTAAGGGTTAGGAGACAAGTTGGAAGTGAAATCTAAAAAAAAATCAATTATCTACTTTTAATTGAGTTTAAGAGGTATTGCTTTAAAAACATCTTTACTGATCTGATTGATCTCAGAAGTGAATATTAGTAGTGGTAGTTTCAGTCGTTTCAAACAAGCAAACTCTACTATATTAGGTATTATTTTTTTGAATACCTACGTATTATACTACAATAATCGAAAAAGTGTTACAGATGCAGAACGATGACTTTGTGTTAACCTACTTATTTCTAACGTCTGAGATCACATAACAACAAGGCTAGACAGGGCGGCGACGACGGCGCGTCCTGATGATCTATTTACAGTCATTGCGGTGCCAAGATTGAGGGTTATTGGGATATAAAACAAGCATATTTCTTGTTTATATTCCATAACTCTGTTTAGGTTAGGAGTTGTTCGTTCACCTATGACCCGGGATAAAGAATTTAATCACTACGTTTTAAGTCCCGTACAAAAAAGTGTCCGAAACAAATGTCAAAACGGACATTCGACTATAGATACTCAGAAAATATGAAGGAGTCTTCATCAGAGGATGAAAGGAGATATTTACCTGGGCCTTATCATGCTTGTCTCGGTATACGTATCGACGTCTAAGTGGGCTGTGTCTCACTCCTTCTGTAGACGAGCGGCCTGACCCAGAGCGTTGTGAAGTTGTTACTAGAGGGACTCGGAATAATCATAAAAAGATGGAGGAGTCTTTATCAGAGGATGAAGGAGGCTATTTTCATGAAAATAAAAAAACAATACCTGGGCCTTATCATGCTTGTCTCGGTTTCTGTCGACGTCTAACTGGGCTGTGTCTCACTCCTTCTGCAGACGAGCCGCCTGACTAAAGCCTTGTGAAATTGTTACTAGAGGGACTCGGAATTATCATAAAAAGGATGGATCAAAGGAAGAAGTGGGCTATTTGTGAAAAAACAAAATACCCGAGCCTTATCATGCTTGTCTCGGTATCTTTCGACGTCTAACTGGGCTGTGTCTCGTTCTTTCAGCTAATGAGCGGCTTGACCTAGAGCCATATCGAGTTGGAACTAGAGAAATTGAAAAGTCAGAATAATCATCAAAAGATGAAGGCAGGAGATATTTACCTGGGCCTTATCATGCTTGTCTCTGTATCTGTCGACGTCTAACTGGGCTGTGTCTCTCTCCTTCTGCAGACGAGCGGCTTGACCCAAAGCCTTGTCAAGTTGTGACTGCAGGGATTCGAAGTCATACGCTTGTTTCTCGCGGTCGACTTGCAACTGTAATTAAGGAATTAATTTAGTCATTGATATTAATGGTCTGAGATTAGAATGATATGTTACACAACGTAACACCCCGATTTATCATCTGTCAAGTGCTCATCTCTATGCCATGTGAATTTAATATACATGTTAACATAAACATTTAAGGTTTCTTATAATACTAGTGCACTTAAATATCTATCTTGGTGAGGATCAAGCGCGGTAACAGGTGTATTTTATGCTAGTCGTCACAAAAATGTCATCAAAAGGCAATTTAGTATTCAGTATTCAAAGAAATTTCTATTTTCCTTGAAATATTTGCAAGAACAGGCTTTCAATTAATGTTTTATTTGCATTCTCGTGATATTTCTTAGAAGAAACCCCACGGGTTTCTTTGGGAATTCCTCGTTCGAAATTAGAGCAAATTGATTCAAGGAATGTTATGCATTTTTAACGTTCCTACTTTATTTCAGAATACGTGGATAGATGATTGATGTTTTCTCCCTTATTTTTTGTAAGATTTCCTACATATTCTATGAACCATCAAAGATTTATATTTGAATAGGAAATTGGACCCATTTTGGTACAAATTAATGTTCGTCTTGGCGTCGAAGTCAATTAGTGATAAAGACCCAAAAATGTGTAATTTTTTTTGCAACTCGGGGTTCGTTTTTTTGGGAATTTCAGGATAAAATATCTATCTATGTATATTTATATTGAGGTACTATTCTACCTTACACAGCGGTATACAGATACCTCTTTTTCACTATGCAGCAATTTTTGCTTGAAGAATCAACGTATATCGTTTCCGAGCAAAGTGTTCCCATGCTGACCGTTCACAAGCTGAGTTATGATTACTATTATTACTTGTGATTGGTCCTTCCATTCTAGGACCATTTGAGCAGCTGACCTGTGATAGTTATTAAGTATAATAAGAAATATGATTACCTTTCTGTTCTCGGCGGCAGCTTTATCAAGCTTTTCTTGCAGCTTGTCAATCTCCGAGTGGGCGGAGTCCAGAGAGGCTTGCAGCTTGTCTTGCTGGAGTTGAGCTTTGCCGAGCGTAGCTTGAGTGCGCTCGAGTTCCTCGCGCGCTTTGTCCAACTCGGCCACAGCTTTGTCGCGTTCGGAGTGCAGGCGGCTTATTGATGATTGGATTCTGATCAGAAACAATACATTTAGAATAGTTGTTGTTTCTATTAAGTTCTTACTTATTTAGCCTCGAATACAACTTTGAATCATGATTGAAAAAATAGTACTTTAACCACTTACTTTATATCGTCTTTGTTGTAATAGAAATATTGACGTCATTGAAATCAATCAATGATAAAATGAAAAACTAAATAAACTTACCGATCATACTCTTCCTTCAAGCTATCCTGTTCAGTTTGTGCATTTTCAAGCTTGGCCTTCAACCTATACACCTCTCCCTGCGACTTCTCAAGTTTGTCCTGAAGAGCGCTATTCTCAGAATGAGCTCTTTCCGCATCAGCCTGAGTGACCCTCAACTCAGCTTGAGCCCTTCTCAGCTCTGCAGCTGATTTATCAGCTTTTTCCTGAACCCGGTCTAACTCCTGAGAAGTAGTTAAAGTGCTCCTACCAAACGTAGTCTGCGACCTTTCAAGCTCATGTTTCAACCTTTCATTCTCCAGCTCAAGTCTAGCCAAACG
This sequence comes from Ephestia elutella, assembly GCA_018467065.1. Lineage (NCBI taxonomy): Eukaryota > Metazoa > Arthropoda > Insecta > Lepidoptera > Pyralidae > Ephestia > Ephestia elutella. The sequence goes on along the minus strand of CM031591.1, from coordinate 10,687,080 downwards.
TTGTTTCGCTGCTTCCCAATCAGCGCCAGATCTTCCTACTTCACTTGCCGCTTTGTCTAACTCTGCTTTAGACTTCCCTAATTCTGATTGAGAACTCTCCAGTTTGGCTTCAAGTCTATCTTTCTCCGCTTGTGCTCTTTCCAGTCTTGCACCAAGTTTTTCAACCTCGCTTTCAAGGGCATGCAATTTCATTTTATATTCAGCTATCTCTCTCTCGTGAAGCTCCCTTTCTTCATTCTTTTCATGTTCAGCTCTGTCTCTCTGTTCCCTTAACTGTTGGATTTGCTTTTCTTTGTCTCCGATAACTTCTTCAAGGGAGGAAAGTGCGCCTTCAGAGGAACAATGATGGGCTTGCATGGCGTTCAATCTTGCTCTAGCCATATCCACTTGATTATCTTTTTCTTTGAGAAGGTCTTCGAGGTTTTCGATCTGTAATTGACGAAAAACATCAACGACAATTCGTAAATTATTTAATCTAATAAAATAAAAGAAAGAAAAAAAGAAATAAATAAACGTACCTTAAACTAAAAAGGTCAGAAAACAAACACAAAACTCGACGAACAAAGGAAATATAAATGAATCTGGCTTAGTGAGCACTACATCTGGCAACGACTAGCTGAACTAATTAGTTAGAAGTACCAATGAGGAAACTAAGTTCGTTATCGTGACTTTGCTGGCTTAACCAATTCATTTATTACTGCGAAGTACATATTTGTTTACTGAAAACAATAAAATTTAGAATTTTCTCAAAATAAAATTAAATGTCATATAGAAATTTCTTTAACCCGAAAATGCGATAATTATCTTAAATTTCGTTTTTGATTTTGATAAAAATCGTTCTTCCCGTGCTAAGGTAAAAACTCCCTTAAACGATCACTCTGTTGTCCGTCTGTCTGTCAGTTTTATTTGAATTCATAATAATCTTTTATCATGTAATTTTATAGATTTACAGACGATATTTACTGATGATGAACCTACGAGTAAATTTAAGAAATATAAAAACAGAAGCTTTTTCTATTAAAGCTTGACTTACGTTGCATAGTTAATATCACAGACTACCTACCTAGGCAATCTGTATAATACTTAGCATCTCGTTTGATGTTTCAGCGCATGAATACCATGACACAGTTTGCTGTATCCATTCAGATGCGAATGAATGAACAATTAATACAGACGTCAGCCAAATGGTTCAATATAAATTTTCATTTAAAAAAAATTGCTGCGTATATTTTAAAGAATTTAATTATTTTTCCTTTATTCTATTTAAACGTAAATTAACTTGGAATAGGAATATATTTTAATTATATTCAGTGTGTTTATTTCTTTGCTTCCTTCTTACAATAACGAACATTCTTTTAAAAATCTGTATCTAAGGGGTAAAAACATAACGTGGACTTTCTGAAACGGAAAAGTCAAACAAATAAATAAACATATAAATAATAAATTATATTCACAACGAAAACACAAAAACAAGTCATAAGCATACAAATACAGAAACAATTCTTAATACTAATAATTTTCTTATAAGCTCTATAAGTAATAAACTAGTAATAAAAACTTAGAACAACAATATCCAAGCGTTGTATAGTGGCTCCATAACAATTATCACAGTAATTAAATTACGGCAGTCTTAAATTAATGAAACAATGTCAATGACCCATCAAATGACTATGTACTGCTATCTACAGGCAGGCGTTAATTATATCGATTGATTATCCTGACTTTGAATCAAAAACACGTATCCAAATTTTGGCTAAACCTAATTTTAACTTAGGTATTTATATAAAGACATTTAAGCGTTGCAAGAAATTTCAAGTAACTGATTATTTCATTATTCATTCATAAATTATACAGCACAAGTCTGTTTATTAGAACAATAATATAAATATTACGGCAGTCTTCAAGCTATAGCTTCAGTTTTACAACACAACTAAAAAAAATCAAATAAATTATAATAAACCTACAAAATTACAAAAAATACAACATTATTCAACAACTATTTCTCTTTTTCATCTACACCTTGCCAAAATATTCCTCACTTCCTTCCCAATAAAATTTACCTTTCTCTGCAGCACATTGATCTTCCTATCTTTTATTTCTGAATGGTCTCTGAACTCTGCCAACTCGTGCGCCGCTGCCAGCGCCGCTGCCGTTTTCTTCTCCACGATTCTACTTTTCTCGTCTAAACGGGCCTTTAGTTCTTCAACCTGATGAGCAAACTGAAGTTAGTTCAAATTATTATCGGTTTGTTTGGCTAGATCACTACTTTCTATTTGTAGTTCCGTGTTTTCATTGAGATTTTTGATACTACTGTTGATGGCTAAACGTCTAGTATTTTCAAATATTGCTTTGCTCGAGGACTTAACCAAGAGTCCCTTTAGCTTCTGAGGACGTAAATTTTAATATACCTCTAAAAATATTCTATATTTTCTCGCAAACTGCTTACTTTTTAATACCTACGTAGTTTACGTTTACCTTGACCAAATATTCTTAATAAATTCTCATTGAAAACACGAATCTATAGCAATATATGTAAATTCACATTATTTAACATTGAAAAATAATCAGCCTTGCATCTACAGTTGACAGAAAAAGGGGGTAAAAGCAAATAATCAATTTAGAAACTTGTAATGTGAATCTATCTACTGTCATTTAATTATATTATTATCTACACATTAACAATTTTCCTTCTAAAATCTTCATCTGGCTTAGTAGAGAGCCAGAACGCAGAATTCGTTAACAAAATTGAAAGGGATTCAAGCGTAGCTAAATTTGCCTACACAATCATTCCTCTACAAATCTAACACAACCTTCGAAGGTTGTTGGCAGCTTACCATTAGGTGTGCTGAATGTTTAGATGACAACTAGAACATAAAACCAATCGTAAGAAGCAATATTCTGATCCAAACTCTAATTTAAGAAGTTTATTTTTTTGGTTTAAAATTGTTAGAAATAGTTTCATTTTGTCTTCTAATGATAAGCTATAGTTCTTTTCAGATCCACTAACCCTGTTGGCTGAACATCTAGATATAATGGCTTAGGTCTACTTTACATACGCGACTCATTTGTATTACTTAAATGGTAATAGCTTAGCTAGCTAAGTAACATTTGGCTTTTCAAGACTTGAAACGCTGCTGATTCGGTGATTTCAAGCTCTAATATTGTGTATTTTTATTTTTATTAAACTTTGATTTCGGACCGCATCTGTGACACGCATAGAAGCAAACGTATCAAAATAGAAGATACGTTAATTTATTAGTCGGTTGGACCACATTTTATACTATAACTATCAACATTATTACGCGGTAACTTACGTCTGTCTGCAGCATGCTGTAGTGTTCCTCCTTCGCGCAGAGCGACTCCTTCAGGACGGCTATGTGTCTCTGGTAGTCCTGATGTTGCTCTTCCAGGGCCTTCATCTTCGCAGCCATCGCCAGGATCTCCTGGTCTCGACGCTGAATCTCCAACCGGAACTCGTCCAACTGAACATCATTCCACCATCCATCCCAAAGTCGGTATAGAATTAGATCAATCCAAACATTAGAACGATTCCAACATTAAAAAAGAAACTATCTACTTAGGCAAAAGTGATGGCGAAAATGATATTGATGTCAAAAATTTAATCTACGTTAATAATGATCTCCAGAGTGATGTTAGTACCGATATGAAAGCGCATAGCTTACGTATGTATAAAATGGCTTACATACGAAATGTCCCAGCACCTTCGTATGAATAAATTTATAGTGGCATGGAAGACATTCCGACATTCTTACTCACGCTCACTTATTCCGCATGCATTACAGTTTACACGAAATTCTTTAACGTCTTAATTTTAATAGTACCGAATGAACCAATTCGACAATAACAATGGACACTTATCGCTGGAAAACTTTCTATACTAAATACTAAGTTTATAGTTAGACTGGAGTCATGAGCGTCGGTAGAAAGTTTTCCAGACCTCAATATCTAAGAGTACCAAAAGATGGACAGAAACATCGTCGATGCACGGGCGCCTATGTTGTGATACATTTACTACCGTTACTGTGAGAAGACGGATGAGACATGAGTCTACATGAGTTGGGTCGTGATGAGCTAACTATATGACGGGTGGCGGACCAAGCTCAACGGAATGACTTGAACACACCGAAAGCACAACATGATCAAATCATAAAACTTGAAGGGTTCAAGAAACGTACTCTAAGATTTCATTCGATGCATACGACCTCAACAGTCTTTATTTAAAACAGTCTATAATTCATCAAATTTGGTGTCAACGTAATCAATCTCACATGTTTCATCTAACCATACAATTACATCTAATCTAAGGCCCTATTTAACAAAAATATTTAAATCGACATCTTTCAAGAATATAATTCCTCTTACTCTTATTTTAATAAAAATAGCTTTAACAACGAACAAGTTTACACAAAAAATATTACGAGTCAACATTCGGCGACGATCAGCTAAGGTCGGACTTAAAGCGAGAAATTGACACGGTAACTCGTAGACGGAGTCACAGAGTGGTGGCACTATAGTAGGGCGAGAGGCGCGCGTGTGGGGGCGCGCAGGGCGGGGCGGGGGGCGCGCGCGGGGGGCGCGCTCGTGCGCCCGTCCTTCATCACTCGCACGTCGTTCAGCAGAAAACTTACTTGTCTCTTGAAGGGAGGTTCGGCTTTGTCGAAAAGCGAGGTGTGGGAAGGCGCTAGCGAGGGCGGCGGCGGCGACACGAGCGCAGCCAGCTCGCCTTCGAGCAACGCGACCTGCCGCTCCAGCGTGGCGATGCGCGCTTCCTTGGTCTCCAGCACGGCGGTGAGCGTGGCTCCCGCGGAGCCGCCGGGCAGCCCGGCCGCGGCCAGCGCGCGCTCCAGCTGCGTCTGCAGCGCCCGCAGCGTGTCCGCCGTCGCCTTGAGCTCCTGCCAGTCACGAGCACGGTCAGCCGCCGCCGCCCGCCGCCGCCGACGGCGGCACGCAACATACAACCTACCTACAACAGGCGACGCGTCTCGTCCACGCCTCGCTGGGGCTGCTTCTGGAGACCGCCTCCCGCCAATTTACGCTGCTCGCTGAGGTTACGAGCGGTTCGGCCATCGAGACTTCAGGGTTATTTAATTGAACGCCATCTCTTGATATTAGCTTAAAATTAATGATCATGATCGAGTGGTTTATCAGTTTCACTGACCGGCCACTAAGGGTTGATTATTTTTTGCTTTAAAATCAACGCTTTGGTTGATCAAGCTTTGTAAAATAGAAGTTGAGATTTAGCCTCGCATGAATGGAAATATTACACACCCTGAGTTTATTAGAGATCGATTTGGCCACGCTGTGGTAACTCCGCGGTAAATTGTTGGGACGCGGGCTCCAGATTTACGCGATCCTATCAAAACGATCCTTGATAACATGACGTCAATGAAAGAGACGAGAGATCGTCGTGAACGCAGCCCCAGATGAAGGCGGTAAAAAGAAAATTTTGCATCTAAAATGATTGCTCAACTGAATGTCCAATAACAAAATACGAGACGGTCTTCTCTAAGGTTGTGGGGACATGATGAGCGGCTAAACATGCAATGTCGTGATCGTTGTGTCATGTCGTCAAATTTTGGTGTTTGGCCGAATCAGATATTTTATTTTTATAAATTTTGAATCCAATTTTCGATTGTCACGGTACGTGAGTAAAGGGGAAGTAAGAAAATAGAGAAGTGCTCTTGGGAGTCAAGCTTGACAGTGTAAGAGAGGCTTAAGACCGTGGAGTGGAAGCAAGAGTTGGTACAGTCGTGAAGGCAAGTGTCGGTAAACACATAAGGCATCACGACAGTCACATTCGGCTTAATTCAAATGAATGAAATGAAACTATTTAGATCAGCTCTAAAGAAACAGTGACGATGATGAAAGTATCACAAAATAAAACGCCCATGTGGATTATAGCTAGTAATATAAGGAAGCAAAGTGACGTGCAGCTACCACGGCTACAAGTGTAGGAGACATTACCAACTACGGCAAAGATTCCAATATTGCAAATATACTTTAAAATACAACATTTTCTTTTGTTTTTACTTCTCTTTTTCGGCCGGGTTTTCTGTATCAGACTACATCAAAATTACGTAATTGATATTTTTTAGCAAATTGAAATTCTTATTGGAACCTTTGTAACACAACATGCAACATAAAATCAAATTAGTCCACCGTATAATTATTGCGATAATTACCTGCTTTTGCGCCATTGCTTGCATCTGTTGGAACATTTGCCTCTCTTCTTCTTTACCTGAAAATAATCTTAGTGTTATTTTCTCCGTTTAATATCTAGTAAATTATTTTTATATCTATACTACTCACCCTCTTGGTTCAAAGCTGGTTTATGCAGAGACCCCAACCCTCAGGAAGTATTAATATTATTGTATTATTTATTGTTTGGTTTATACTAATTTAATAAAACTCAAGAGTTTGTTTGAACGTGCTAACCTCAGGAACCACCTGTCACATTAGAAATAATATTTCTGTGATGAGGAAGGGAATAGAAGGAAGGCTATTCGGAATAACCAAATTTAATAATATCTATCATAGGATATCAGAATCTATACGGAGCTACACATACCCATTCCCTTATTCTGTAGCATTTCAAGCAACTTTTTGATGCTTTCATCCCTCGCTTGTAACGTCTGCTTCTGCGTTTCAATCCTCAGTTCTAGCTCCTGTTAAAAGAAAACGTGTACCATTTAAGGTTTTAGCTCTTGTATAGTGTCCAAGCTATGAAAATGATGGAATTGAACTAGTGGTGGTCGAGTCATTAAGATGATCGCCGGTGGCGGCAACTGTGGGGGAAAGGAACCTGGTTTGAATCATACGAGATATCGTGCCTTAGGAGTTTGTTTAGTTTGCTATCCCGTTAGGAATTCTTATTCTTAACAGGATAGCAGGTTGTTTAAAAACAATATTCTGTAGTCTGGTAATTGAGAGCACCACTTGTTCTCTGTTAAGGAAAACAACGTGAGGAATCCTGCACTAAATACATCAATATTGCTTTCATTCTTTATGGGAGTTTTTATTCGTAAATTTAATTTCAGCTACTATTTCAGCTTTACCATCCTGAACTCTGGCCCTATCTTTATCTCACTCACCTTTATGGTGTCCCTCAATATCGCTATCTCCCTCTGCAGATGTTCATTCTCCGCAAAGAGCTGTTCCATTTGTTGCTGTAACTCTGGCGCTGGTTGTCTCATACGGAGCCTTAGTTCCTCTTCTAACTGTCTGACCAGCATGGCTTGTTTCTGTAAATAAAAAATGTTTTTTTTTTATAATGTCTAATGTTTACTATTAGAGTTTGACGGGATAGCTGTTCTGTTCAGTTCTGTGCCCTCCCAGCCAGTGGTTAAACTGCAAGAGTGTACGGCTGGGTCCACCTTTGAAGAGTGTACTTTCCGTGAGAGGGCCGAGCCTGGACGTTTTAAATTAGAGTTTGACGGGTTAGCATTAGCATATCCTAACAGGATAGCAGGTTTGTATTGTGTTATATTAATTTATTTTATTTATGTAGCATCTTTTAAATGTATCTGTTTAATTTACCAATAATTCGTTTGTATAATAGAATTTATTTACACCCACATGAACTCTCTGCTCAACCCTAAGGTTTGACTGTCAGACAATGCTTTTAGCATTAAGTCCACCTTTTGTACTGTACTTTTGTATGTGTGTACAACAGTGGCGAAGCGTCCTTACAACACGATTCCTACCGGCTTCCCTTGGCAAATTCTAATATATACATTATTTTTATGACTAACAATAATAGCTTAATCTTGCGGCCTACACTTGCACAAAAAATCTATAATCATATAACAAACCATAAGCCGACGATCCACGGCATTAACTTAGATATTTTAATATGAGCGCGAAATACAATTACATTGCGCGCGTATAATTATATTGCGCGCTTTGCAAAAATATTCTTCAATAGCTGGATAAAATGTACGCAATGTATTCGAAACAGCGCAAAACGCCACACACACGATCTCAATCGCAGCGCAGGTCGCGTGGCGCGGTAGTAAGTACCTCGGTAATAATATTGGGAATTTGTAAAATTAAAATATATGGTGACACACACACCATGACATTACAACTACATATGCAACCACTCGTCGATATAGACCAGCGATTAAGCCGATAGCCCATCGCCTCCAACGAAACCTTCATTGTAAAGGTAAACGTTTATTTTTGTTTCTTGTCGAACAACAACAAATAGGTTGTTGTCTTACAGATTACCTATTAAATGAGTTAACCTCGTTCTCAAAACAATCGTCCGAAAATGAAAAATATATCATTAAACATCTCTCATGGCTCATCGCGATATGAAACGCATAAAGGTATCAAGTTAAAATTACTATTGAACTCGGATCCACGGTTGATTATTTTTTTGGTGAAAGATCACCAAAAAAATAATCAAAATTATACGTCAACGCGATAATATTTTGCGATTTCAGGCAGCAATCAAAATCTATGGGGTAAGTACCCCATAGGTTTTTGTAAATTTCATAATTTAGGTATGACCCCATAGGTTGACCTAAATTTGGTAAAAAAGTAAGGTCTAACAGTACTTATACAGGAATAACTCTGTAAATTGTAAATATGTTTTTGGAAGCCTAAAAAAAGTGTTACAAACTTATTTTTGCGCTGGATTCAGTGTGAATCTGTTAGGGATCAAACTGCAAAAGTTAAGTTTGTTTTTGAAACTAGTTGGTCTTTTAGTTAGAGCTATAATGTGAGATGCTTTGCGTGTACGGAACTTCTCGGTGCGCGAGTTTCACTCGCACTTGGCCGGTTTTTTTTTCTATATATTTATAATCCGAGTGTGAGTGACATGTGCTTTAAACGACTTTTTTAAAGCCACTTTTATCATACTCGCACTGTACTGTGGCTTCACCTTTGTATATTTTCACCCCACGCCACTGGTGTACAATAAAGTTTAAATAAATAAATATGTCTCAAATTATGATTAATATTTTAGGCACAACTTTTTTCATTACTGGAATGAATAATGTATTTAATTCATGTATCTGTCAGTTTAAAATTATACTACGTATATATGTATTCAATTTGAAAAACCTAAGCTAACAATCTATACTACTTCGCTTAAAAAAATATTAAAATTTAAAATGACATTTCAAAAATTTTTATTGAACTTTGTCAACAACAGGGGTCTAAAAGGCCATTTTGGCAAATTAGAAAACCTATATTCCATTTCCCATCTCCTAAATATTCAAAATGAAACTTAAATGTGGTCACATAAGGTTCAAATTCTGGAATTGTCAAAGTGGCCTTTGTAGACTTAAAAGATGAACGGTTATTGTATAGCGGCAGATAATTAAAAATTTATCGACATTTCGTTAGCCAGACTTCTCAAAATAACTTTGAAGTGAGAAATTATAAATCCAGTAGAATTCCATTACAATTCTGACGCTGGTAAGTTAAAGAACTTCGCATCTGTTTTGAGGAAAACTTCTTCATTGTAATTTCCCCGAGCTTCGGAAAGCTCCTGATACAATTATACTATTTGGAAAAGTTTTTAGGTAATTATTATCATAATAATATTAAACAGAGGAAAGATTTGTATTGTTAGAACGAATAAACTTATAAACTAGGACTTAGGACCGATTTTAAAAATTCTTCTTCCAAAAACATTCTTGCCCTGTGCCACCATTGGTCGGATAAAACATATTGTACGGGTTATTACTTGTAAGTGATAGAAATGATAAATAGTCTTGATAGAAAAACATAAAAATATATTGTCCAAAAACTTGATATGCTAAGTATGATACGTGAATGATAGTGAGAACGTACGATGCGCTTGATGATCGATTACGAACTAGTTTGAAAAATATGAATTTACAACAATGCGGCGTTTTTAGCTGACGCGGCGCAACGTGCCTAAAGTAATGGCCCGTACACATATCACTTCTGCATGTTGCATATAAAACTCTTTACAGGCAGAATCGGATCCCAAAAGGGCATATTTTACGAGGCTTATAAAACTGAGATGAGTATCGCATTGATTGGCGCTCTACGTTTTAGCATTATTTTCGTGCGGAAACACTTTTTTAAAGCGACATCGCTACATGGAAAAAATTGAGGCGGAGGTCGAAGTGTCGAGGTGTAAATTTGAACGTAAATTAATTTATTGAAATAGACGTATGACTTCATTTATCTAACTATATAGTTTATATAGTATTTGCTGTATATAAATCTCTTTGTATAACCTGACATTCGCTCGATTTCATAGATTGGTAAATAGGTATAATAAAATATGACTGACTTTATGGAATGGAACAAGCTTTTGCGCGTGACTTCGCCCGCGTAAATTCCCACGAGAACATTGCTCTTTCCCGGCATGAAAAGTTCCCTATGTCCTTCAGTAATTCTAACTATGTGTATGCAAATTTCAGGAAGATTGGTTTGACAGAATGAGGCCTATACCCAGCAGTGGGTCCAGGGTTAGATCCAGCACGACATTATGAAAACCATTATATATTTTTTCATAATGTAGTGCAAAACTATAGTTTTTTTTGTGATGAGCATACAAACATACAGAGGTATATAGGCATAGTAAACTTCCCATCACGTAAAAAGACCGCTGTCGGGTGAGGAGGGGGTGAAACTTGCGCATGGGTACGACTGACGCTCACCGCATAGACCGATATATCGCCTACTGCGCAGCTTAACCGCCATCGGCCTTTTTACGTGACGGCAACTATAACTAATATGATAATAATAATAATAATTCTTAATTGACCAAAAAGTTACATTTAAAAAAAAAAAACAATATTTGCATCTATGCCTGAACTAGGTATAAAACCTGTTTTTCAGGTAACAGTGCTCCTTCCTCCGAAAATTACAATCAAGTAACATTACGAATTAATTGAATATGCAGTAGTGTAAAGTGAACCTCTCTTTGTGTAGAATGTATGTGAGTGAGTGTGTGTGAGAGGGTGAATGAATAAGCTATCTAGCTCTTCTAAAATTCCTACAGGAGCAGCAGCGTCGCAGCTTAGGGCTTAATCAATATTTATAAAATTCTTCCGTAACTGAGTGATAATAATAATAAATTATTTATTTCACAACCAAAAATCAAAGTACATAGGTATATTAGGCATACGTAAATCAAATTTGCAGCATATTGCTCCATTTACCAGCCGGCGACTGTCCACCTCCGAACCAGACGTTAGTCTTTATCTCAGAGGTGGCTTGCTATCGGGATGATACGGGGCCAATTGTAACAGGTTTTGTATACCTACTAACTTATATACATATATCTATATATATTTTAATTAAAAGCTGTAAAAGTGACTGACAGTAGAGAACGCACAGGCAACTACTGGGCGTAGGAAGCTGAAATTTGGCATGTAGGTTCCTTAAGGAGTGTAGGGGAGCACTAAGAGAGGATTTCCCGTAATTTCCAAGGGAACAAAGACTCGGGTCCATGCTAGTATAATAAAAAAACATACTAAGTAGTACTAGTATAGCAAACGAGCTAACATTTTACGATTGGGAAAACTCGTGCGTAAACTAAACTAATATCGTACATAGCGATACTAGTAAGGGAATTTGTGGGCTTTGTTGTATGTTTGTGTTTATTGTTGGCACTGAAGCCTGTTGTGTTGTGTATAACTGTAGAAATATAGGCGCTGAAGCTAGAAGAATTTTATTCCTTTTACAGTAGTTGCTAGTTAAATTGTATCCACCGTGAAAGTGGCTCGTAGGTGAGCCACGGAAGGATAGATTAAGATGGGTGCTGTGTTTCCTTCCACCGCCGCATCGTATTCGGTTTCGGCCGCAACATCCATAATCCCGTCTGGTGGCATCTCAACGGATTCCGTTGTTGTCAAATTTCGCTCCAAGTGGCGCATGAACGGAATCCGTGGACTCCCAAACCCCGCACTTTTCGCGTTAAAAATATTGCTTTTTCTCGGGATGAAAGGTACCCAACCTTATTTATATGTCCTTCTCCGCACTTCTGACTATGTGTATGCGAAATTTCAGGAAGATTGGGTCAGTAGTTAAAGCGTGAAGAGGTAACAAACAAACTCACTTTCACATTTATAATATTAGTTAGGATTAGGATTCGCACTCGGACTAGGCGATTTCTTCGTAATCATGTTAAATACCTAATTATAAATAGTTTAGTTAAGAAACTAACTGTTTTGTTTGGGAGATAAATAAAGATTTTAACACGCAAATTCTACTGGACTAATTTCCATGAATTTCGGTACAAAGGCTAAATTTAGTATGGTATATATTAATCTAAACTTTTATTGTTCGTAATTTGTTATACTTACCTGTAGAAAATCTTAAAAACTGATTAAAGTAATTTGCTCCAAAAGCATGAGTCATATTTCAACATTCCATGTATATGTTGTCTAAAACGTTCAGAATTTCTTCTGAATGCCATCAGCGTTTTGAGTAGGTGTGCAGGATTGAGGCCAATTCGCTGTAAGCAGAGTATCGGGAATGTGATGTCATGGTAATCTAATACAATGATACCGAAGCTAAGAATCGAGCTATCAATGAGCTAACGTAACATCATATTGACCTAATTATAAACCATGAAATATATTCGTGAAAAGATGCTTTTTTGAGAAAAGGAATTTTGGAAAAAAAATAACTAATTTTGGATACTGCAGGTAGAAAAGAAATTTACGTAGACGAAGCTAAAGGTAATACTACTCTGTTTTTTATTTGTGAGGACCTTTAAGTGGCTAGCTATTCTATTTATACATTTAAGACTTAAATTGTAGCTGTTGGTCTTCCTTTAAAAATAAAATAAAACAAATACCTACAAACATAAATCGCCAATGAGGGAATCGTTTTTCCGGCCACGAGTTTTCGCTACCGGCGAGTGAGATCTGTTAGATACAATAGGTATTGCCATCAGTTGTCAAATTCAAATGACAGTATTCTACCATCTGACAGACCTCACTACTCACACAGGAACATGGAAGTAATAAGTACTTGAACAAAGTACTTATTACTTCCATGCATAGGAAAACCCAAGAAAAGCTGGCTTGAGTCAAGGATATGCGTGCTAATGGTCTCACAACTAAGGATGCCGAAGACGGTGCGAAATGGAGAAGAACAAGTTGAAAAGCGATCTTTGGGCTTCGGCGCTTATACTGAGGATAAATAAATATATACGGACAAATCACACAGATTGAGCTAGCCCCATAGCACAGGGCGGGCGCTTCATAGAAACGGCGCGTCAAATATGCCCACTACTACTACAAATGAAACTGTATATCCGTGAACACGTCAGTAACACGTCAATGTGTGCGTTTTCATAGTGGAACGTCCCACAGTTACACAAGAACGGGGAAGGAGCGGGGGGGTGCCATATTGCGGGAGGGGCAGGGAGTTTCCTTTCTGTACGTAGTACTAATATTAATTCTGTGCCCATAGTAAGTTCGAGATAGATAGATTAACACTTTATTGCACCATTTACAGAAAGAACATACAAAGTAGAGACAAAAGTAAATACAAAAATGAGCGCAAAGCCGGGCTAATCGCAATTGAATTGGGCTTATCGAGACTTGTGTTATGGGATACTAACTCAACGATACTATATTTTATAACAAATACATATATAGATAAACATCCAAGACCCAGGATGCAACCGGGAAAACGCTTAGATGAAAGAAAGAGATATTATTCAATTCTAGCGATCATAATAAGTTGAATCAAGACCTTGTCAGTGGAACATGTGGGAGACAATAGCAAAATATTTGTGTTGATAGGACCGAATGCGGTAGTCGATGGTCGAAACCTCGAAACCGGTGGGGACATTATTAGGCATAGTTGAGCGGAACTAGATACCTTGTAGGAAAAAAAAAAAAAATCGTTTATTTCTTTAACAAAGGTAAGTGAAGTACACCTGTATCAGGAGGTCACGCTCTTCCATAGTCAATCATAATAAAGTACCTGTTAATAAAATACAAGCATACGAAAAAATTTGGCTCTGTGGTGTGGCCTAGAATAGCATCAACCCATCTCTTCCCGTGGGTGTCGTAAGAGGCGACTAAGGGATCTAAAACACCGGAGGATGGGCAGCAGCATCTTTCCGCGTACTATGACATCACACTGCGATCGCCAACCCGCCTGCCAAGCGTGGCGATTACGGCAAAAACCCCCTATGGTTGATACACCCACAACACGGCCCCTAGTCCCCGGCGGCTCCGCTATCCCGGACTCTGGTAGCGGTCACGGTAACGGCGGGGCAGGGGTGCTAAGAATCCCCGGCAGATGCCAGGCTACCAACCCCGACGACCCTTGGCCTGGCAACTTACAACACGTGCACACTGCGGACCGACGAGAAGCTCGCTGAACTGGAGGAAGAATTGAGCAGGTTACGATGGGATATTGTAGGATTATGTGAAGTCCGGAAGAGAGGGGGAGGACACCATGATCCTCAAATCCGAAACCTGCTCTATTTCCGGGAGGGCGACCAACTGTCCCAGGGTGGTGTCGGGTTTATTGTCCACAGGTCCCTCGTCAACAACGTGGTCCAGGTCGAGAGTGTTTCGGCGAGGGTAGCGTACCTTGTACTCAGAATTACCAAACGGTATTCGTTGAAGGTAATACAAGTATACGCACCGCCCTCATATCGCTCCGACGACGAGGTAGAGACTATGTATGAGGATATTTCTAGAGCCATACATAGCTCCCAGACCCACTTTACCGTTGTGATGGGGGACTTTAACGCGAAACTGGGCAAACGAAGCGATGATGAGCTGAGAGTGGGGAATTTTGGATATGGAACGAGGAATGCACGTGGTCATCTGCTGGCCGGCTTTATGGAGAAGGAGGGCCTCTTTATGATGAACTCCTTCTTCAAAAAGCCAAAACAGCGAAAGTGGACATGGTTGCATCCTAATGGCGTTACAAAAAATGAGATTGACTTCATCTTGTCGACGAAGAGGCACATATTCAATGATGTCTCTGTGATCAATGCCGTTTGTGCAGAGCAACTACGCTCTGCTGCCAGAAAATGTGCAGAGCAACTACGCTCTGCTGCCAGAAAATGTGCGCAGAGCGACTCCGGACAAACGAAGCGGCGGGAAGAATTCTGTACCGGAACTTCACCGGGAAAAAACCACCGGTAAAAAATAAGTACCGGGAAGAAATCTCCACGCGGCACCACGTTTGCCCGACTAAAACCTAAATAACTTAACGCAGTCTGCTACCACCGTAGCTTATGAAGGGAGCTACAGGGCCCTATATGATAACCTAACCTATAAATTAATTACACTTAAAAAACACTTACCAAGCTAAATCTTCTTTCTCTTCGGATCCAAACTTGAGTGTCTTCGGGAAGGGGGAATTCCTAATCACCCTATCTAACCCTTGAGATCTCAATTCCCCAGGACAAATAAATAGATTTCTTCCCGTAGTTTCACTCGGGAACAGCCAGATGTGAACCGCCAGCCACGTTTCACCTCTCACAAGAAAAAGTCACCATGACGGGTACACAAACACAAAGTTCAATAGTTATTTAACAAACAGGAAATTCACAAACACAACTCAAGCTAATTAGCAATCAAAGAACGCGGAACCTCTCGCGTATTAAAAATCAAACCGATATCGCATAGGGCAATGCAATGGCGGCCGTCCGCGCGACGCCATCCACGCTAGCAGTGTGAAAACCCCGAACGCCCTCTGGCGGCAGCAACAGGAAACGCCTGCGTTTAGTTTTACCCAATATATTACAAACATCCCCCCGTCCCGGTCTGAGAAGCAGACCGCTAGCTTACTCTACGGGAAGGCGGGCGAGAGAGGTCACACCTCTCCTTAAAATCGAACCGTCGACCAACACCTCAGCCACACGCGGAGTGCCATCTCCGCCAAGAATCAAACGTAATATGCGAGCTCGTCGCCAAAGCAATGAGGGCAAATTTGCCTCTTTTAACAATACTAAATCACCCTCCCTGGGAGGCTCAGTCCTGTCTGTCCACTTCACTCTTTGCTGCAGCAAATGCAAATATTCAAGCGACCAGCGACGCCAAAAGTCCTGGCTCATTTGCTGCAACATTTGAAAACGCGACAACCGATATACGCGTTCATCCTTCCACGGGTATTCGGGCAGGGCATTCAACGGCCTCTCCCACCAAAAAATGACCAGGGGTGAGAGCTTCCAAGTCATTTGGATCTGGAGATAGCGGACAGAGAGGACGAGAGTTGAGGACCGCCTCAACTTTACAAAACACTGTGGCCAGCTCTTCAAAAGTTAGAGCCGTTTCTCCGATAATGCGGCGGAGGTGGGTCTTTGCGGATTTCACAGCCGCTTCAAAAATCCCTCCCCAATGGGGGCAACTTGGGGGACTAAATTTCCAGGTTATTCCCCTTTGGGCAGCAATTTGACTTAAACTAGTACAATTTTTATCAATAAACACGGAAACATCCTTAAGATAATTTACAGTTCCTTTATAGTTTGTGCCATTATCAGACCTAATAAGGGAAGGTAGACCTCGACGCGAAACAAAGCGATCCAACGCGGCGACGAAGGCCTCCGTAGTCAGAGCCGATACCACCTCCAAATGGACAGCCTTGGTGGCCAAACAAACAAATACACACAAATAGCCCTTCACAATACGGGCATTACGAAAGGGAGAAGCCTTGATCGAAAAGGGACCGGCAAAATCGGTTCCAACGCCGTCAAACGGCCTCGAAGGTCGGATTCGATCAGCGGGCAAATCACCCATCTGTGGTTGCATCGTGGATGCCTTCAACCTATAACATGCAATACATCGAAACAGAACACTACGGATTGCTCTTCGGGCAGACAAAATCCAAAATTCGCGTTGCAAAATAGCTAGCAAAGCATTGCACCCAGCATGGGCGTTACGAATGTGTCGATCAGACACCAAAAGCTGCACCAAGGGTCCGCTCTTGGGCAACAACAGAGGATGGCGAGTCTCATATGGAAGATCCGCCTTCCGGAGCCTGCCTCCAACCCGAAGAAGCCCATCCGAGTCGATGTACGGGTTCAAACGAGCGACCGCGCCCTTCAACTTAGCGCGTCCGTCGCGCAAAATACGAAGCTCTGATTCAAACCGTCCGGTCTGCACGACACGGACCCAATGCAACAATGCGCTCCGGCGCTCTTCTGCACCTGCAATCGGCTCCAACCGCTTTGCCTGTGGGTTTCTACAATTATGTATGAAACGCTTAATCCAACTGGTGACACCCAGAAGCTTATCCAAGCTGCTATACCGAGCAAGTAGCCAATCCGACGTCGTCTCAGCGACTACAGCATGTACACGGAGCCCAGTCAAACTCAAAGAAGTAACATCTGTCTGACAGACAGGCCAAGAAGTTTCTGATCCCATCAGCCACTCTGGACCCCACCAGAGCGGGTGTGACACCAATTCTGGTGCCGTACAACCTCGGGAGGCACAGTCCGCTGGGTTAAGCTCTCCCGGCACATGTCTCCATGTTATATCAATTCCAATATTTTGAATTTGGGAAACCCTGTTTCCAACAAAAACCTCCAAGGTATGTGGGGCCGCGCGCAACCATGCAAGCGCGACCTGGCTATCCGACCAGGCGAAGATGTCTCGTATCTCGACCGTGGCCGCCAGCTCACTGGCAACGTGATGCAACAATTTAGAGAGAAGGTGAGCTCCACTCAACTCAAGCTTGGGAATAGTCAGCCTAGTCCTGATGGGGGCGACCTTGCTCTTCCCTAACAAAAGCGAGACATTGACCCGGCCATCGGCGTCAACTGTCCGCATATAGACTGACGCGGCGTAGCCTCGCTCCGACGCGTCACAAAAGCCATGCAGGCTGGCTCGATATTTCCCGGGGGCAATATTCGACGAGGCAAGGCAATCCGATTGACTTCCTTAATCGATGAAAACAACTCGAGCCAATCATCCAATGGAGGACCAAACAGCGGCTCGTCCCACGAGACGCCCAAAGTCCAAAGTCTCTGAAGAAGACACTTCGCAGAGAATATCACTGGACTGATCCAACCGCTTGGATCAAACATACGGGCTATTACGGACAACACCGTTCTCTTAGTCCAGACCTTTGGTATTTCCAAGTCCACTTGGAATGTGAAAATATCGGTTAGCGGCTGGTACTGCATGCCCAGCACCGCTATCCTGTTGGGATCATCCACATCCTCAAACAGGTGAGGGTTCTGTTGGTGATCCTCCGGGATCCCTTCTAGAACTTTAGGCTCATTAGACAACCACTTACGTAGCTCGTAGCCACCTGTCTTCAATATTTCAATCAATTCATCCCGCAGTAGGAGGGCCTCCTCAATACTTTGGGCTCCGGTGCACACGTCATCAACATACAAGTCACGTGACAGCACGGAAGCCCCACGGGGAAAGCGGATCCGTTCCCGCTCTGCCAATTCAAGCAATGATCTGATGGCGATATAGGGACTAGATTTCAAACCATACGTGTTTGTGTTGAGTTCATACACCGTCACAGGATCCTCAGGGCGCTCACGCCAGAGTATCAACTGGAATCGCCTGTCCTCAGGATGTATGACTGTCTGGCGGAACATCATCCGGATGTCCGCACCAAAAACCACTTGATGTCTTCTAAAGTTCAAGATGATGTCAATTATGTCCCTATGCAATTTGGGACCCGAATGCAAACACAGATTCAACGAAACCCTGTTCGAAGTGGGTGCGGACCCATCAAAGACAGTCCGCAACTTGCCCGTTGAGGCCTTCACCACCGCGTGGTGGGGCAAAAAATAATGCTCAGTTGAGCTCCAATCAACTCGAGCCGGAGACATGTGACCCAAATCCTCGTACTCGCGCATAAATTCAATATATTTATCGCGAAGTACGTGGTCACGCTGCATACGTCGCTCCATGGACAGCAGTCGTTTCTCCGCAAGCGCCCTACTTTGCCCTAGGCTAGGACGAGAGGCAACAAAGGGTAACCTAGTTACAAACCGACCGGAGGGCAACCTCTCCGTGGTCGATCGAAAAAGGGCTTCGCACTCAGCGTGTTCCGGATCCATCCTGGAACTCATAGGTGGCTCCTCCACCTCCCAAAACCTTTGCATGGTCTTGGCCAAGGACGCAGATGCGACAACCGGTGGCTCCTCCGCGGTGCCATTATCAAACACAGGGCCCATCAGGGCAAAACCAAAAATCGTAGACACTGCCATCAGTGAAGACGAACCCAGAGCCTTCTGTGTACCCAACAAAATCCAACCCAATACGTCCGAGCCCAGGAGCAAGTCCACTGGGCCGGGATGAAAGACAAAGGGGTCGGCCAAATCCAGACCCGAAACCAAAGACAACACACCCGGCGGTATGTCTGTCGAGGGGTGCCAACCCGCAATGGTATCCATTACCATAGCCGAAGTCGTGATCCTCATTGTGGAGGACTTCAGCGAAGAAAAGGTGACAAGTGTCTGGCCCGTCAGACACTTCACTTGTATGCCACCAACTCCAAGAAGTGGCACAGGCGAGTCTTCCACGACTAAACCTAACTGGCGTGCCACTCGAGTGGTAACCAAACTGCTTTGAGCCCCTGAGTCCAACAGAGCTCTCAAATTAATGGCTTCCCCCTACGACCCCATACGCGGACCACCGCGGTAGGGAGCAGA
Source organism: Ephestia elutella (assembly GCA_018467065.1). NCBI lineage: Eukaryota > Metazoa > Arthropoda > Insecta > Lepidoptera > Pyralidae > Ephestia > Ephestia elutella. The sequence goes on along the minus strand of CM031591.1, from coordinate 10,667,471 downwards.
ACCGTCCGCGGCTCTGTCCCAGCAAGGGAGCAAGCTAGTTACGGGCTCCCCACTCTCTCCAAACCAGGGGCGCGCCACTGACCCGGATAATATGGCGGGCGAGTGCACATCCCCATCTGAGGGGGGCATAACCCGCGGCCCGGCCATACATATGGTACGGCGGGTGGTACTCCAGCCGTGGGTACTCGTGCAGCGGCGGAGAAAACCGCTGCGGCTGCATGTGGTGGGTAGTGGTACCCCGCGTGGAGGGGTGTGTCCCCACTCTCACGTCCGATCTAGGGCCCCCGCCCATGGGGGCCCTATCCGGGGCCTGGCCAGCTACATACTGGCCATGACCTTGGGGCGCGTGGTCCCGGTCCGCCAAGACCCGCGCCGGTACGCGACCCCCTCCCGAGGGGGGTGCGACGAGCGAAGCCGCGTCCTCCGTCCGATGGTGGAGGGCTTCGCGCAGGAGCGCCCCCGCCCATAGGGGACCCCTGCCTCAACAACCGGGGGCCATCCCCGTTCCGGTTCATGCAGAGCATCACGTGGTGCAGCCCACGGCATGCACTGCATGGTATGGCCCTGGGACAGTCACGTGCATAGTGACTGCCCAAACAGTAAAAGCATAGTTCGTGCCGCCTTGCCATGCGGCGCCGATCTTGTACTGGCAGTCTCTGCCAGTCCCTGCATTGCAGCAGGCTGTGGCCCATCCGGCCACATTGCAGGCAGTCCGCGTCCCCCGCGACTGCTGCCGTGTGTGCAACCCGCACACCAGCTCCACGCGGTGGCGGTTGCCGTCCCTGTTGGGGCTTACCTCTCCATGAGGGTTCCAAGGGCCTACGTTCAGGCGCTCTGGATGGCGCTGAGTCCGTCATGGTATTCTCAGCGGCCCGTGCCTCAAACTCCAAAAACTTCACCAAGTCAGTGAATGTTGGTAGGGTGGTGCTGTCCCGCTCCGCATTCTCGCGCTCAAACCGCGAGCGGATGTCATTGGGTAATTTGCCCAATACAATGTGCACCAGCAAAAAGGACCATTGGTCCACCGGCAGCCCCAGTGTGCGGAGCGCGTTACAGGCCACTGTAACGGGCGTGAGCAACTGCAGGCGCAACTGTGCCCTGTTGGCCACCTTGGGCAGGGCCATCAACTGTGCGGCGTGCGCATCCGCTAACAAACGTAAGTTTTGGTAGCGGGAGTTCAATAACTCCCAAGCCGTATCGTACTGGTCGTCCTCCACCCGGAGGTGCTGGATGAGCGACCGCGCTTCATCCTCAAGAGTGGAGAGGAGGTAGGCCATCTTCTGGGCCTTTCGACAAATCCTGTCGTGCTACGACCAGGGACTCAAACATATTTTTATATGCTACCCACTCCTCCATCCTACCCCCAAAGTGGGACAGCTGAAGGGTGGGGAGCCGACCAGTAACCGCTGGTCCTTCCTGTCTAACAGGTGGTGCGAGGGGCTGGTCCGCCAGCCTGTCTCGCCCTTATTGCGGTCACCGCCTCCGCGATATCATCGTGCAGACTCAGGATCTGGTCCATGTCCGCCATGTGACCTGCGTAGGCCTCCGGGGGAAGATCGGCTTCGGTAAGCGCCGCCATGGCCGCTTCCGCGCTAATCAATCGTGAGTGGAGGTGATCCGCTCTTAGCAGTATGGCGCCCTCCCTGTCCTTCCGGGACAGGAGTCCTCCGGCCGTCACAAACCATCTCAATTCGTTGGCGAGTGTCGCCCTAGCGTTGGAGAGCCTTCGCCATCGCGTCAAGTCACAAAACAAAAAATAACAAAAAGGTAAAATAAAAAACAACAAAATCAAGCAACTACACGAAGAACCGCGGTAGGTATGAGAATGGCACAAACTCCGGAACGCACGGTACAAACCGCAAACAAATACAAAAAAGGTTACAAATATTCTTATACAAACAAACTAAGAAAAATCTAATAATTTTTACAAACAATTAATTATTTTTTACAAACGAACAAATAGAGGGTAGATAAACTACGCTCTGCTACCAGAAAATGTGCAGAGCAACTCCGCTCTGCTGCCAGAAAATGTGCGCAGAGCGACTCCGGACAAACGAAGCGGCGGGAAGAATTCTGTACCGGAACTTCACCGGGAAAAAACCACCGGTAAAAAATAAGTACCGGGAAGAAATCTCCACGCGGCACCACGTTTGCCCGACTAAAACCTAAATAACTTAACGCAGTCTGCTACCACCGTAGCTTATGAAGGGAGCTACAGGGCCCTATATGATAACCTAACCTATAAATTAATTACACTTAAAAAACACTTACCAAGCTAAATCTTCTTTCTCTTCGGATCCAAACTTGAGTATCTTCGGGAAGGGGGAATTCCTAATCACCCTACCTAACCCTTGAGATCTCAATTCCCCAGGACAAATAAATAGATTTCTTCCCGTAGTTTCACTCGGGAACAGCCAGATGTGAACCGCCAGCCACGTTTCACCTCTCACAAGAAAAAGTCACCATGACGGGTACACAAACACAAAGTTCAATAGTTATTTAACAAACAGGAAATTCACAAACACAACTCAAGCTAATTAGCAATCAAAGAACGCGGAACCTCTCGCGTATTAAAAATCAAACCGATATCGCATAGGGCAATGCAATGGCGGCCGTCCGCGCGACGCCATCCACGCTAGCAGTGTGAAAACCCCGAACGCCCTCTGGCGGCAGCAATGCGAAACGCCTGCGTTTAGTTTTACCCAATATATTACAAACACCGTAAAAACAGGAAGCGATCACCGATTGGTAAGAGGCACATTGAATCTTAGAATAAAACTCGAAAGGTGTCGACTGATGAAGTCTACGCTCCGACCAGCGCCTATCCAGCTCCAAAACCCCGAGAGCTTTCAGCTCGAGTTGCAGAATCGCTTCGAATGCCTAGGAGACTGCGAAAATCTGGACGATTATAATGACAGGTTTGTGCAAATTGTCCAAACAGCTGGGTCTAAGGCCTTCAAAACCCGCCGTTCAAAAGGAACCAAAAAGATCTCGGACCTCACCAACAAACTCATGGAAGAAAGACGAAACTTGGTTCTGCAGTCCTCTGACGAGGCTGCTCAGTATCGACGTCTAAACAGACAGATCTCCAAGTCCCTAACTCGCGATTTGCGCCAATTCAATACTGACCGTATTGAAGAGGCGATTAAGCGAAATAAGGGCTCAAAAGTGTTTGCAAGGGATCTGTCTGTTGGTCAAAGCCAACTGACCAAGCTGAAGACTGAGGATGGCAGAATCATTTCGTCGAAGCCGGAGCTGTTGGAAGAGGTTGAGAAGTTCTACGGACAATTATACACCAGCGTACGCGCACCTGTCAGTAATCTGGCCAAAGATCCAAGAGCCAGATTGACCCGACACTACACCGAAGATATCCCGGACGTCAGCCTATACGAGATTAGAATGGCTCTCAAACAGTTAAAAAACAATAAGGCACCGGGTGATGATGGAATCACGGCTGAGCTTCTGAAAGCAGGTGGAACACCGGTATTAAAAGCTCTTCAGAAGCTATTCGATTCCGTCATACTCGAGGGACAAACGCCTACGGCATGGCACAGAAGTGTGGTGGTACTTTTCTTCAAAAAAGGCGACAAAACCTTATTGAAGAATTATAGGCCTATCTCACTTCTGAGCCATGTCTACAAACTGTTTTCGAGAGTCATTACGAATCGTCTCGCTCGCAGGTTCGACGACTTCCAGCCTCCCGAACAAGCCGGTTTCCGAAAAGGTTTTAGTACCGTTGACCACTTACATACGCTGCGGCAGATTATACAGAAGACTGAGGAGTATAATCAGCCCTTATGCTTGGCGTTTGTGGACTACGAGAAAGCCTTCGATTTGATCGAGACCTAAGCTGTGCTACAGTCTCTCCAACGGTGCCAAATTGACTATCGATATATCGAAGCGCTGAAGTGTTTGTACGAAAACGCCACCATGTCGGTCCGTCTCCAGGATCAAGGCTCGAAACCTATCCAGTTGAAGCGAGGGTGAGACAGGGAGACGTTATATCTCCGAAACTGTTCACCGCCGCCCTGGAAGATGTCTTCAAGCTTCTGGACTGGAGCGGACTCGGTATCAATATCAACGGCGAGTACCTCACTCACCTTCGATTCGCTGACGATATCGTAGTCATGGCTGAGACCTTGGAAGACCTAGGCACAATGCTCGATGGCCTCTGTAGAGCCTCTCAACAAGTGGGTCTAAAAATGAACATGGATAAGACGAAAATCATGTCTAATATCCGTGTCGCACCCACTCCTCTAAAGGTTGGAGACTCTACACTCGAAGTTGTTGACAATTATGTATACCTGGGACAAACAGTTCAGTTAGGTAAGTCCAACTTCGAGAAAGAGGTCAACCGTCGAATCCAACTCGGCTGGGCAGCGTTCGGGAAGCTTCGCGATATCTTCTCGTCCAAAATACCGCAGTGTCTCAAGACTAAGGTCTTTGACCAGTGTGTGTTGCCAGTAATGACATACGGAACAGAGACGTGGTCGCTTACTATGGGCCTCATAAGAAGGCTCAAGGTCACCCAAAGGGCGATGGAGCGCGCTATGCTCGGAGTTTCCTGCGTGATCGAATCAGAAATGAGGAGATCCGTAGGAGAACTAAAGTAACCGACATAGCCCGCAGAATCGCCAAACTTAAGTGGCAGTGGGCGGGGCACATAGCTCGCAGAACAGATAGCCGTTGGGGCAGAAAGGTTCTCGAGTGGCGACCACGAACCGGAAAACGTAGTGTTGGCAGGCCTCCCACTCGGTGGACCGACGACCTGGTGAAGGTCGCGGGTTGCCCATGGATGCGGGCAGCGCAGGACCGGTCGTTGTGGAAATCCTTGGGGAGGCCTTTGTTCAGCAGTGGACGTCTTTCGGCTGAGAGAAGGAAGGATACGAAAAAATATACTTATGAAAACTATGAACGAGCATGCGTATTGTGTGAAACAATTATCATTATTAAATAATAAAATTTTGTGTGTATTGTGTAAGTTTATATGCCAATGAGTATTTAGGAATCAAATATAACATTCTTATCATAGAGCTACAAAAAATAATAATTTTAGAGACACAGACAGCTGAGGAAGCGTGAAGTAAGATATGGTTATTGCCTATGTTGGTGAAGGACAGGTAGTATCTTCTGTGAAGCTCATTTAAGTTAAGTTTGACATTTTTGCTGTGTTTTGGTTTCATAGAATTTGTGAACAATCTGTAAAAATAATTTAATTTGGAGCACACTATTATGAACGTTTTGGGCTTCATTCGTTTGACAATCAAATTTATACATTTTTTTCAGATTAGAAAAAATCTAAAAATTAAATGAAATATTTTATTTGGTGAATATGGGTACAGATAAGATCTTAAATTTATACTTAACAACGATGTTACAGCATGCAAAAAATTTAATAGGGGACCGGCCAAGGTATGAGAATTGTTAAAAATATGTAATTTTATGATAGAATACATATAATTAAACACATTTTGCGACTTATCATCACGAGTTTATTCTTCTGAGCAAATTTATTACAGTTCAAACTTTTTGGGAAAGTCCATTTTCTACGCGTGACGTCATATGAATGCACGTTTAGTTAGGGGCGTTTTGGTATCGTCCAAATATCGCTTAAAAATTTGAAATGTTTTTTGCTATATCTTGGGAAATACTTTGGTTATTGATGTGATTCTTTTACGGATGATTCTATTATTGTGAGATATTTCAAAGAAGCATCAAAAAAAAAGTTGTCCGGTCCCCTATTACAATTACCTATACAATTAAATTAAATTTTATATGAATAGCTAAATAAGATAAAATGTCAAATTAAAATAAGTTTAAAATAAAGCGCATGTGAATTTAAGTAAGTAGGTATTATTTGTTTAAATATAATAGATAGAATATAATAGATCCTATAGAATCAAATATAAGATTCTTATATTCTGAGAGAAAATAGTTATCAGAAACAATAATAAGTTCTTATTAGTGTTATTTTTGAGTAAGTATACCTCACCTATTAGTTTTTAGACAGTTTTAGTTACCTAGTTCAATACTTTTTGTTATATCTAATAAAATTGGATGCAACTGACTGAATAGGATATCAACGCAGAAAAATCCGCTGAACGAAACTTTGTTTCTTAGTAAGTGTGCACTAAGAAAGGTTAAAAACGAAATTCACGCGAGTGAAGTGTAGGGCATAAGATAGTTTATTCAATAAACTTCAAGATTATGCAAGATTACAAGAAATAATTTCGGTAGTCGAAACAAAACGCTACGTAAACCTACGGAACAGTTCAAATTCGGTGTTTAGTTGAAAAATAGGTCACAAACTTTCGCGGATCTAATTCCGAGTTAGATCCACGCAAAGAAAGCAATCTAATCCTACTTCCCTAACCTCGCTATTTGCTTTCCACTCGAGGAAACTTCTGAACTAATCACCCGGGCCAATTGGGATGTTGCCTTTGGTAACATTTTATAAATGTACTAGCCGCATCCCGGGGCGTCGCTCCCGTGGGAATTTCGGGATAAAGTACCCTATGTGCTATTCCCGGTATTTTTCTACCCGTATACCAAATTTCATCGAAATCTGTCCAGTAGATTTTGCGTGATTGAGTAACAAACATTCTCACAAACTCACACCCTAACTTTCGCATTTATAAAGGCAACAGCTCCGGGCAACGGTTCTTTGGGGACTGGTCTGCTCGATTCTGACTCGACTTTTATTTTTACTTTTTGTTCTTAACCATTTCATTGTGGTTACTCGATCACAAACAACATGTTTCATTATATTTATTTCTTATATTTTATTATTGACTGTACACAATCTAGTGTATGTATAGAGTTAATAAATAGCCTTTCTGGCATGTTAAGCGACCAAGACTGTTTCATGAGTTTCTTTCGACATTTCTTCTCAGCAGTGGTCGTTCCGAAATGCTTTGAGCTTTGAGACATAATATATTATGATAAGTAATTAGTTTTTGACGTGAAAAAGAGCTTTCTTTAAAGGCCAAGTTTCTTTGGGGATAAAAACCTTAGGCTCTCGATTAAAAAAATTAAACTCACGCATATCGGTTCTATCTTTTGGGTGCTACCACTGACAGACACACATGTCGAACTTATCGACCTCTCGTTTTTGCTTCCAGGATTAAAAAAATATCCGATTTGACTTCTTGGCATACAAACGTTGCACTTTGTCGCAACACTTTAGTAGGTACTCTCTGTTTGGTCTAATGGTTGACTGGTTAAGTTAAGCGTTAAGTTAAGCAAAATTACAAAAATTATGTACAAATGGTGGACCATTTGTACATAATTTTTGTAATTTTGTGCAATAAAGTATAATAAATAAATAAAAAATTAAAACTGTTCCGCTTCTCTCAGTCCACAGCCTAATCGACCCTTTCCTGCCCCATTTTCTTCCTTAATTTCGAATCAATATTTTCAAGGCCCGCATACGTTTGGTTTGGTGAACGAATGGTTTTTATCGTTTCTGATAGGTAGTAATGTAAGTAAGTAATTATGTAGTAATGTTAATTATGTGTTGATGTTATTTGTTTTTGTTCCTGATTGGATGTGCTGTTGCTAAGTGACCTAATTTTATTAAATAAGACAACAGCCGCTAGATGGCGCTAGTTGCCAAGTCATGTCGAAAGTGTTGTAAGTACTTACTACTTCCATGGTTGTAATAGTGTTAAAATATTTCATTAATCATCATTCGAAAATCTCAGACATTTATCAAGAAAAAAAAATAGTTTTCCACGTAAATAAATGCAAATAAATTCGTCAACTTTTTTTGTAAATTATATACTTTTTCTATGCTATCGGAAATACTTGTACTTATTAAAAAAAATACTGCAGTAGGTTTAATGGTCTTACACGTCACTTTTCCACGAATGTATATTTGTCCACATAGATAGTTCTTCAATTATAAGACACATGTTGTAAAGTGACGCCATTGGAGAAAATGCAGCGGTGGAGTTTGTTGCGCCGCCGCCTCTTCTCTCTTGCGCTTTGGAGGCGGTGGTAACCTTAGATTTAAGTAATTTTCTGACGTCAACTAACTAAGTGTATATGACGGTTTAAAAGTGCTATTTTTAAGCCTATTTAAATAAAGACATTTTCATTCATTCAATTTCGTTCATATTTCAGTACATAGTTGTAGTTTGTGAACCTAACTTAAAAAGCATTACCATTCGTTGCCCATGTAGGTATGCATCGATAAAACAAACAATTTATAGTAAAACTGACGATAATTACATCAATTTACTGATTATTACTGAATGTCGGATGGCGTGCCAGATCAGAGATACGCGCTCCGTTTCAATACGACCGTTAATCGAATAGTTAATGTCTGTACGTAAGCTTTTTCAATAAATATTTAGGAAATAAACAAGTCATTTAAAATATGGTTCGGTCAACAAAGTACCTAATCGTTAATCCAGGGAATAATCAATCAATAATTATAAAATCCTTCCGTTACTATACTCACGTCAATATATATAAAAAAATATATTCAATAAAAAATAATAAAATTCACACATGTGTAAGTAAGAACATATTTATAAAAAAACTAGCTGGCGCCCGCGGATTCGCTCGCGTTAATCCTTTCTTAGCGGATGCCTACGTCATAACATCTACCTGCATGCCAAATTCCAGCCCGATCCGTCCAGTGGTTTGGGCTGTGCGTTGATCATGGAAGTAATAAGTACTTTGTACAAAGTACTTATTATTCCATGGCGTTGATAGCTCAATATGTCAGCAAATACTATATAAACTCTAGCGAGTTGTCAGTCAGTCAGTCACCTTTGACTTGTAGTTGCAACAACAACAGTCCGTAATATGGAAAATATAATAAACATTCAGTTATGTATTATTTGAGTTCGATACTGTAAAATGTCTTGTCAATAAGCCATTTTTAAATGACTCATCGATGATTTTGCGAGGAAGTCTGTTGTAAACAGCCAGGCCCATTGTATGCGTCAGTTTGTCTGACTGAGTGACTGAAAGACAAAGCACAGCCAAAACTACTGGGCGTAGACTGAAATTGGCATGTAGGGTCCTAAGGGAGTGTGGGGGAGCTAAGGGATGATTTCCCGAAATCAACGGGAATAAAGCCCCGGCCCTTGCTAGTAATCATCAATCAATACATATAATAAAACTGTAACTGGTCTATGTCTGTACATAGGAGATATTTAAGAAAAAAACTACGAGGGGTCTTTAGAGAGCCAATAGAAGCAAAACATTTTTTTTTAATTTTTGTTTGTCTGTCTATCTGTCTGTATGTACGCGCATCATGCAAAAGCTACTGGATTAAATTTGGTGCGGTTTTCACTGTTGTATTGTTGAATGTCTAACTTAAAATCTGGCGTAGGTTTCATCTGATACGCCGATTAGAACCGGAGATATAAACAATAGTAAATGATGCACTGACGATGTCGCGGGCACAGGCTAACTAGTTTACACAGTTAAAATAAAAAGAACGGCTAAAAGTTTTCCTTGGCACCATCAAAAGTTGTAAGTTACCTACTTATTTTATTTTGTGGTGCGTGTTGCCAACATAATGATAAAACTCATTCTCAGGATTTGTGCCACTCCAGCTACTTGGTGAAGTAGGGCGCGTAAAAATTGAAAAACAAAATGGCGGAGTTTCTTTTTTATTTTTTCATTTTAAATCACAGATAATACAGATAGATATCTCCTCGACTGACTGAATTCATAAAATCTTATTACGTCCACGCTGAAAGTAGTGTAAAGTATTTTTTTATGATTTATTTTCATAAGATAGAAATTGTCTGTATTAAAATATCTCTTCGAGCAAACAAGGCCCGGAAGTCCTTATTGCTCTGTGGTATTTCTATGCGTGGTTATTTGTTGAATCTTATTTTTATCTATTAACGATTATTGTGTGTATTCCAAATATTCTAATATTCTTCTAAATAAGTTATCCTTAGGTCGGTACAAAGTATTTTTAGTTTAAAATTAAAACCTCTTGAGTTGTAAGAGCTATAAAAAAATCGAGCGAATCTTATGCATATGATGTGTAACATCTGACAACCGGCTTTTTATAAAATAACCCCCACAGATTGTAGGAAAGCGAGAGAAAAGATGTAACATCCAAAATTATGCTATCGATAAAGCTATATTACATAGTATCGATATTTCATAACACTAGTCATCAACTGTTATAGGTAATATCTAATATCACAGATGATATAATATCCTAGTAGTAATACCTACCACACCTAATCTATGATCTAACTACCCCTAATATCCAATAACTAACAACGCAACGTAACGAATGACAGCTGATCGTGACAGGGGCGGGGGGAGGGGTTCGCTATTACGTTTACGGCAATGTCGTATCGATTTTACGCGGGCCGTATTTACAGCGGGAAGAAAAGAGGCTTTATTAGGGCCTCTGCACACTGATGACGGCGTTCGTAATGAGGAATTTTCCGAGACCCAGATTAAAAAAAAATTGTTCCAGACGACTTCAAAGATGGCGCTTAAGTAAAAGGCGAGTCCATACAAAAAACAAAACGTATGCATTTTTTTAAATAAAACGTAATAAAAAAAAACATCTAAAAAGTATCAATATTTTGATTTGTGCAACTGTCAAACTGTTAGGTGATTTTTTCTGCCCCTGGTTGACAAGAAAAAGCGTACCAAATAGGTTCAGCCATTATTACGACTCGGCTTTCATAAAACGCTATCTGTTGAGACTTTTTTTGTACTGTTTTTTTTAATTTAGCTGTCAGAAAATCGCTCATTAAAATATCCTAATCCTAACTAATATTATAAATGCGAAAGTGAGTTTGTTTGTTTGTTTATTTACTAGCTTTTTGCCCGCGGCTTCTGCCTGCGTGAATATACCGCAGGAACAGTGCTTTACCCGGGATGAAATGTACCCTATATCCTTCTCAATACTTTTCAGGAAGATGAGTTCAGTAGAAAAAGCGTGAAGAGGTAACAAACAAATAAACAAACAAACAAACTCACTTTCGCATTTAAAGTATTAGTTAGGACTAGCTGTTGCCCGCGTGACTTTGGCTTAGATGAAAAGTCTTTTTGTGTTCCAAACTGTTTCCTGTGTTCCAATCTTCGATTTTTATACGTCTACAGTAAATGCTCATCAGATTAACTATATAAGTTTTGCTAAGGCGCCATTTCCGTATGTTATAAGTAGTGTAGCTGGTCTCTTGAAGTTATTCATCAGATGTTCCAGATCTTCAATTTTTATACTTCAGCAGAAGATGCTCATCAGGTCGAACGGTTTTTGCTAAGGCGCCATTTATGGAAATGGCGCCTTAGCAAAACCAGCGAACCTCGAAGAGACCAGCTACACTATAACATATATGGATATGTTATAGTGTAGCTGGTCTCTTCGAGCTTTTCGTCAAATGTTCCAGATCTTAAATTTTTATACGTCAGCAGAAAATGCTCATCAGGTTGAACGATTTTTGTTAAGGCACCATTTCCATATTACTTATAGTTTAGCTGTTCTGTTATGGTTCTTCATCAGGTGTTCCAGTTTTCAAAATGAAATAGCCTATATGTTGCCCAGGCTTAATAGCTATACAACAAAAAAAGTTTCATTCAAATCGGTTCAGTACTTTCGGAGATTAGCGTGATCATACATACAGACAGACAGACAGACAGACAAACAGACAAGAAATTCTAAAAAAATATTTTTGCTTCCTATTATTCTTTTTAGGTGTTGTCCCTCTATCCATTTCAGTCAAAAATACTAAATGTACAGACAAAATATTTTTACTGTTTTATTATATGTATAGATTATATGTATAGATTAGGATGTTAGGATTTATTTGTTTGTTTGTTACCTCTTCACACTTTATCTACTAAACCAATTTTCCTGAAATTTCGCATACTCTACACATAGTAAGAAGTACGGAGAAGGACATAGGGTACTTTTCATCCCGGGAAAAAGCACTGTTCCCGTTGGAAATTCACGCGGGCAAAGCCGCGGGCAAAAAGCTAGTATAGGAATCATTATAATATAAAGTATCACTTAATAGTTGTGTTAAAACAGTAGGTAACTTTCTTCCTACGAGTCATAACATTAAAAGTTACATTTACACAGCTTAGTTGAAGCCTAATGTATTTTCAAGAGGTATGTAAAGTGCACTACAGAAGAAAAGTGGTCGTTTGTGGGAAAAACCTACGCAACCTCTTTACTGAAAAAATATTCACATCACACTGAATTCTTTGCTAAATGTTTCATTCTAAACCTCGGGCAGCATAAGTACATCAAAAAGGAAAATGAAAAATCACTAAATATATCATAGCGTTGGCAATATTGCTTTGTGTTAGTAGACAGTATATTGAAAAACTTATTAAGGTACGTACAGTGCGGCAAGGATCTTTTTGCACGTGGTAGAAAACGGAACTAATGTCTAAACTATTAAAATTTCTTATTTAAAACGTAGGTGGCGCCCTCATTCACGTGTAATAAAGGAGCCGCAACCACTTGATTATTGGCATAAGATGAAACCAAATAGTTTCCGATATACTTTTTTGAAATCCAGCATTATTTCATTATAAAATAAAAATATATTTATGAAGTGAGAGAGCTATTTGAGAAGGAAACTAAATTTCGAAAGGTAAGCTATGTAATGTAACCAAGATTTTCCTGATATTAAGCGCCTTGTAGTCATAAACATAAAGTTCAAATTAGAATACCGACGTGTAAATGTAAAGGGACGTGAATGGCCTACTGAAGCAACCGGCAGCCTGGAAAATATGGCGGTGCCTCGTGCACCTAATATTTTCCCGTGAAAATGAGCGCCTAATTTTGCGTTTTTGCTATGCCCGTGAAATAAGAAAATACTTCGTAGGTGTCGGTCTTGGTGCACAGTGCACAACGCTTACACATATTAATGTGTTATGATGTATATTATACATCCTTACTTAAATTTAAAAAGCAACCAATCTTCCTGAAATTTTGCATACTTATAGTTAGAAGTACTAAAAAGGACATAGGGTAAAGGGTACTTTTCATCCCGGGAAAAAGCACTGTTCCCGTGGGAACTTCAAGCGAGCGAGGCCGCGGGCAAAAGCTAGTAGATTATATAATTTTACATATCTCTTGCTCTGTAAGTACACCCTTACACCCCTGAATGCCGGGGTGTATGACTATCATTACAGCATAGGTTTTGGAATTTGAAAAAAGAACTGTCATACTCATACTGCACGAAGAATATTTTTTTTCTCGGTATCGATTAATTACTCGAATCGGAATCTAGACAATTTATTTTAATTAAATACACATTTTTTTCTTCTTAATAAATGTTCATTGAAACCTGCTGTCTTGTTGTTTACTTACCTCACAATCGATATGTAAAGCAGAGTATTTATCTCGGGCGTAAGCATCAATTGCATACTCGGGTTAATTAGCGCCTTCGCTTCGCTCAGGCGCCAAAAACCTCGTATGCAATTGATGTCATACAACCCTTGGTTAATAATCTACTATTAATTTTCATTGAGTTAATAAATACCTACTCAACTTACACCATTATTGAGATCATTTCAAAACTTGTTCAAAACATTAGACAGGTAAGTACTAAAAACAATATCTGTACCCATTCAGCAAATAAAATTTTATTTCATTTCAAAAACAGCAAAAAGAAAGTAGTAGTAGTCTGTTTACATTTTTTTAATTAAAACGAATGCGGTAAACAATTAGCGAGTACTTAATTAACGCTAAAGGTAAAACATATCACGAGTACTAGGCCATCATGAACCCCCAAGAGGTTGCAAGGGGTCGACATTCGGTAGATGGCGCGCGAATCCGCTTCATTGATCGCAGTGCTACCAACCGAAAATAGTAAGTTATGTAACCGGCCATTCACCATTTTCTTTTTTCCGTTTTTGAATTTCGAATTAGGAATGAACTTGACTCAACTATAACATCTCGTAGAATGGTATTGTACGATGTATACTTAGTTCGTTGTGTGTATATAATTTACAATTGAATTATTTATTCATGGATGACACGATATCCGGGGCGGGGCGTTGAACTTTGAAATATATTGATAGATATAGTATTATAAATGGATCACTCACTCACTCACGTACTGTTAATTCGTGGGGTGCCAACCATAGTGAAGCGAGTGAGCATAATAACTATCAAAGATCGAAAAAATCTTTAATGATGTGATTTGTCCGTATATATTTATTTATTAATAATGACTGTGTCTCACATTAGTTTTAATGATATTTATATGTAGGTACTTATAGTAAAATAATGTAATTTTCACGTATTTTTTAGTATATATAAGTGTAATGCTTTATTATAGGTGCTAATGAATGCGAAATTTTTTGTTAACATGCTCCTTTTTTGATACGTTTTTGTATAGGATCCATATCTTGGCTTTATTTATAGGCAGATCATCGATTTTCCAGTTTTAACCTTAAAAATAACCTACAGGGAATGTGATCCAGCGGAAGTGTGTCACATATTTCGGGACTAGACAATATATTTATAGAGGCGCCACTTAGATCTGTAAACACGATGATTAATCTGTTTAGTCTCCTTCTTCTTCTAAAGGTGCCTCTCCAACTAGTGAAGGTTAGCGATTAACACGCTCAAGTCCTTCTTGTCCTTAGCTCTGCGGAACAGCTCAGCAGAGTTTACTCACATTAAAATTTGGGCTTTTAGAAGGTAAGAGAAAAAGCGCAGAGTCAAAGCAGGATGGCAGAAGTGGAAAGTGACCGGCACAATATGTGATCCAGAATTGCCGATAAGGTTGAAGGGGGAAATTTATAGAGCGGTTGTAAGACCAATGATGATGGGCTACCAGTACAGGATGAAAAGAGGCTTCACTTTGCCGAAATGTGAATGTTACGTTGGATGTGCGGGGTGACAAGAAGAAGTAGAATAAGAAATGTTTACGTGAGGGTAAGTTTGAAGGTTGCACCTTTAACTGATAAGGTTAGAAGTAACAGACTCACTTGGTTTGGACACGTGATGAGGAGAGAAGAGGAACATTTACTAAGAAAAGCTATGTCAATGAAAGTAGGTGGTAGGGGATTGTATTGGGGGAGGATATGAAGATATTTGGGAGTGGACATAACTATGGCTAAGGGTAGATAATTGTGGAGAGAAAGGACAATTTGCACCGACCCCAGATAAAAAGATAAGGTAAGGCAGATGATGAGAAGATTAGAGAAATAAGTCATGAATAGGCAAGTGCAATTGTACTGCAAACAGTCGCAATGTGTAAGGGCCCTAAGGTCAGAGGTACCGGTTCCAAATTCTTTATTTAAACTCCCAGAAAGTGTCAGTACCTACTTTCCGGTACTTTAAATGAAGATAGAGGACGAGGAGCCGGTAACAAGCCCTGGAACTTTAGACAAAGTCAGAATTTGCCAACGAAAACGAAGTTAGAAAACGCTAAAATGTATGGGATTGACATAAGGTCGCGAATCGCGATACGTGGTCGATCGCCATCGTCATCGCAAGTTCATAGAGAAAACGAAGCGAAACCATAAAGTAAAGAACTGTTTTATCGCTTACTTCCATACATTTGACGTTCGCTTTCGCTTTGATGACGGAAGGAAATTGATTTTGTTATCTGTAGAAACTATTACGAATTTATATATCGCATCGCTACGAATCAAATGTAACTTTGGCTAAGCCTGCTGCCAGGCGCAGGTTTCCCCACGATGTTTTCCTTCGCCAGATATCTTACGTCCTTTATCAGTAAGTTTATGAGTCACTGGTGCATCAGACCTTTACCTTTTGGTTCCAGTCGATTGATTAAAGTAATGCGCCTATTGTACTTAGAATCATAGCGTATCGTCATACTCCAGTAAATACTAAGGTTTTTAATGACGTAGAGAAATAGACTTAAGATATGTTGAGATAAGGTGTGTTGACTGTTTGTATGTATTGATGGTTATATAGAATTCTTCTTAGTCGTTGACTCTTGACAGAGCGGTTGTGATTATGGATCGGTCTTGTCGGACTTGGCCGCTGCTCTTGCGATGGCTCTCCATTTATTTTTATTGGTACGAGTAGCTTTTCTGGAGCATTCTGTTGCCGGACACTGAGTTGCACTTTTGATGAGATCGAGCCATCTGGTAGGAGATCGACCGCGTGACCGCTTGCCTTCAATACGGCCCTGGATTAGTAATTTGTAATAGATAAAAATATGTCGCTCTGACGATTTACTAAAAGAATTTTATTTACGGCACAATGTAAACGAAAATTCAACTCTATTGACAGTGAGTGAGTGGTGTAACCCAACTTTGTTACATATAGGTAGATCTTGATTGGTGCTCTAAGAAAACCTAGGTGCTACTTACATTTTAAGCTTTATTTCGAATTATAATTAAACAGCTCGAGCTAATGAGTTCGGGGAATTTACCATCGGGTACATCATAATTATTCGAAATGATGTAGTAAATCTGAAGTTCTCACGGTAGCAATAGCTTCAGGGGAGGTAGGGGCAGCAGGATTTAAATCAAAAGAATCAAACAGACATTTTCCACCGCCTCGTCGCCAGATAGCTTATGCTCTTTGTTGTGTAGACGTTACCTCATAAAGTATTCAACTGTGGCCCCCTTAAGGTCTTCCCTCGAGACAGGAGACAAAATCTCAGATAACTAGCAAAGCAAACCAGAGCCAGTACGGTCGGCAACACGTTGCTACATTCATAATAAATTCATCACTATTACCGTCGACTGTGAAGTAGCGATGCAGGACTATCGATAGTTTGACTATCGATAGTTGACCTTAAAAAATAGTCATACTATTGCTATTAGTATAGTGTTACTTTTCAATACTATCGATGTTAATGATGTTTTCTAATCAATACTATAGATAGTATCGATTCTATTGAATTACAATACTATTGAATTTTTACAAGCATCGATAGTGCAATAGTATCGATGTTTGTTCAAATATAAGTGACAATTGTGTTAGAAAACATCAATACTATCTATAGTATCGATAGTATTGAAAAGCAATACTATCGAGAGTATCGATAGTTTTGGGTATCATCAATAGTAGGTACTTATTGCAAACTATTGGCTATCGATACTATCGATAGTATGACTATTTTTCAAGGTCACAATATTATTGACAATACTATCGTTCAGTAGCGTAGGGTGAATAAAAATAAAGGTAAAGCCGGGTCATATCTTAACTTGTAAAAAAACATGCAATAAATTAGGTACATACCAAAATTGTGTATACCTACCTAGGTAGACAACCAAAGATTTAAATCGTAATCTTTGTAAACAACCTATTTGTACTATTTAGCCGCCATTTCTCACCTAGCCTACGTGACGACAAGAAACAAATAAACCTTTACTATGAAACACTAAACAATATACTATACCACAATCAAGCTAATCACTTTATCATCACAATTATAAATAAGCATACGAAAGCGCGCGAATCGATGGCTAGCTGGGGTGACTGACCATGACAGAGGCAATCGGGAACGCGAATAAATTGCTCTGATTGGACGAAAACTTTCGGGAGGCGATCTGAGATCGGCTTGTAATCGCTGTTATATCGACGAGTGGTTGTATGTAGTAGTAATGTGTATGTGTGCGTGAATTGCATACATTTGAATTATTCGAAATCCCAATATTATGAGCGGGTTCCCTAGCCGCGGTACCGCAAGCGGAATGCGTCCTACGATAGTAAAATCGTGTATGTGTGCGTTTGCGCGATTTCAAATACATTGCGTATTTTGTGTCCAGCATATTGAAGAATATATTTTCCAAAGCGCGCAATGTCATTATGTGCGTTTAATTAATCACGCGCTCATATAAAATTACATTAATGGGTAATGCCGCCGATCCTCGGCTTATAGTAAGTGTCATATAGGTAGGTATATGGGTATAGATGTATATATATTTGAATCTGCTAAGGGAAGCCGGTAGGAATCGTGTTCTAAGGAGGCTTCGCCACTGCTATCGTTATTCAACAATTTTGGTTCAACGCTACTGGGTGATTATTTGAAGATGCGCATTTTGGCCTAATAAAAGAGATCGTGAAAAATTTTGCTCATAGAACGTTCTTTATATGTTAAAGGCGTTCTTTGATTCTATCCATACAATATTCTTCGGGAGGGCCACTAAAAAACTCTTTTAGTTTTTCAGTTTTCAGCTATTATTTTTTTATGCAAACGGTAATGATGAATTTAAACAAATGGTAATTATGTTCAAAAATGGTAAAGAGAAAAATATGAAATGGTAAGTAGATTTCAGGAAAAAACAAAAGAAAATAATTGAAAATCAGGTTTATTGGCTTTAGGTGTCGCACTGAGTATAATTTCAATTTCAAATTTACCCTCCAAATGACCACCGAACTGAACCTCGCTCGAAATGTCGATCCCCAGAATTCCAATACTTGGCTTCGCATTTAGGGCAGTGCCTTCAAAATGGCTCTATCGCAAAAGGGGTTTCTTGGCAGAGAACTCACAGACTTGTGTCTTGTTAGGGTTGTATTGGACTAGGTTAAGACTCATTCCGAGACTAGCTCAAGAGACACGTTAACGTCAAACGCAATCCTGTTTCGACACTCCTCAGTAGCCTCACGAGAGAGATTAGCACGTCCATGATATAAGTAATCTCCAGTACTGTCATCTGCATAACAATGCATGTTGCTGATTTACAACATGTCATTGATATGCAGAATGAACAGTGTGGGTGACAGGACTTGGGGGACGCCAGCTTTCACAGGTTTAAATTCAGAGCATGATCCGTCAATAGCGACCTTTATGCTACGTTCCCGGAGAAAGCTGTCCAGCCTTGCGCAAAATCACTCGGGAAACCCGTACGAAGGTAATTTGGAGAGACACGCCTTGTGCCATACCCGATTAAAGGCTTCGCCACGTTCAAACTAAAGCCACAGCCTCGCCTTTACACTCAATTGCCTCAGCCCAACGATGTGTTAGATAAACAAGAAGATAACCAGCTGAGCGGCTGCGACAGAATCCATATTGGTGATCACTTAGCAGCTGGTGATCCTCAAGATACCCTAGAAGCTGCTGATTAATAATGGTTGCCATTATTTCGCATAGTATGGAGATAATGGCAAAAGGCCTGTAGTTTGACGGATCTGAGCGATCTCCTTTTTTAGGGATCTGGTGCACAAGGGCCGATCTTCAAGATTTCGGAACAATACCTGAGGAGTAGGAGAGCCAAAACAACCGCGTCAAAACCAATACCAGCTCAGGGGCTCATGTTTTTAGCACGGCAGCTGGGGATGCCATCAGGCCCGCACGACTTGTTGATGTTCAGGGAACGGAGTACTTTGCGCACAGTACTTTGCACGAAGCGGACGTCAGGCATAGAAGCACTACACTTTGGGATTAATGGAGGGGTGTTTCCCTGGTCATCAAGGGTTGAGTTCGCCGCGAAAAGAGAGGTCAGTAGGTCGGTTTTGTCTTTCGGGGAGTAGGAAAAAGAGTCGTAACCCTGCGTAGAGGTGGGAGCGATGGCCGACAGAAGTTACCCTGGACAGTTTCAGCAGAGAGACCAAAACTCATGACTTCCAAAGGGATGACGGGATAGCCTCTCGCCAACTCTGCCGATGAACTAGGCCTTACAACAGCCATTTGGCTTTTGTAGGACCTGGAGAGCAGAGTTATATTTTTTCATTCGTATTTGGATCAGCGGTAGCCCGCTCTGCAGCCCAGGCTTGGTAAGAGTCCTGTTTCTGGCTAGATGCCGAACGCCAAGGCCCCCCAATGAATGAATGAAGGCATGAATGAAGGAATGCAGGCCCCAGAATGAATGAATGAATGAATGAATGTTTATTTGCAGTAAAAGTGTTACAAGAAAAATACAGTTGTTAAATAATATGTGTGAATCTCACTTTTAACCTATCTAGGCATGCAAAATCTTTAAATCAATATCTAATATAGGAATTATAATGATGAATTAATAACAAATAGAGACCCAGAGCTTGGACCCTCCACCGATAGGCACTGCAGAATTTGAAATGGATAATTCCATCCCCTGCAGTATCACATCGGCGACAGCGTCAGCATCAGCATAGGCGCTGGGATCATCCAGCGAAAAACAAACCATCCTAATCTGCCGATCTGTTGTGCCATATGCAGCGAGAACCAGTAACTGGTAAGTGTGACATGCGTAATAGGCACGATACTCCTTTCCAGTAGTGCTCAGGATGCGAAGTTAGTAGGAGGTCCAACAAGGATGGGAACTGGTCGTTCACGTCTGGTACCCGCATGGGCGTGGAAACAAGCTGCGTTAAGTTGTAGGCCAAAGCGAAGTAGCGCACAGATCTTTCCGCGTGTCGGTTCTATTTGATCCAAGCCAGTCGATGTGATGGGCGTTGAAATCACCCAGAACCACAATTTCGGCGGAAGGGACCTGTGCGAGAAGGGTATCAGCTACAGTCTGAATGTGCTCGATCAGCCGGTCGGTCTCGAGGTCCCGCTGTGGGATCTGTACAGGCATGCATAAAAAAGAATGCGGTCAACGCATTCTACTCGCAGCCAGATGATAGACAGATCCCTACCATCAAGATTCACTAGGCAATGACAGCAAATACCCTCACCAACGTACACGCACACTCCGGCTTGGTGCACAAAGTTGTGTTCCAGATTATAACCCGGGTATAACAGATACAAAGTGTCAGCTGGGAAGGATATTTTCGTCTCAGAGAAAAAGAGCAGGTCAGACCTTGCCGTCTCGAGGTGATGGTGGACGACGTTATGATTGGAATGAAGTCCCCTAATAATATTAGTGAAGTTTATAGAAAGCGTAGAAGGGGATGCCTGTACTTTATCGCTAGAGAAATGAGCGGCACTGTGCCCTCCCCAGCATACATAATGCAGCCTGAGCTTATAGGCTCAGGGGGGGATTCTCCGGTACTGGTACCCTCCTGGGGTAGTTGTTATTTTAGTTCCGCTGGCATATTAGTCGTCATAATAACTCAAAACGTATAAAAATAACATAACAGTAGTCAGCAAATAAAATTAAAATATAATTTCTCATCACCATTCATATTAGCTAATTACCGTACCGCACCATATTCGTAAACAGTGAATGGTATAATATGGTAAATAGCAAAATGGTAATTAGAAAAGACATTGTTCATCGCCGGCTTACTGCGGACAGTTCGTGCAATAAATAAAAGTATTATCATTCATCATAATTAATGTCAAATAGATTTTCTTAATATATATTGGAGTATGAATATCTATAATTAAAATATACAATTTAGTAAGTATTTTTTGCGTTTCCGTTATTAAAATCAAAGATGTCGGCCTTTACGTCTGTGCTGGGATGCCATTATCTAAAATAATATTACATTTAAGTAGTTTATTTTTTATTCTTTGATGAAAGACTGGATTAATTAAGTAATTTTTTAGCATAATATGTTAGTTTTATGTATTAAGTACACTCATATCATTTCATATTTATATTTTTGAATGAAGAATTATGTATTTATTTTAATTTTTACTTAAGTAATTCAATATTGCATTTTCTTTACCTGGTAACACTCGATTCTTCAGCGCGGCTTTATTTTGACGTTGACATGTTGTCTTCGGTCGACATTGACACTTGGATACTTGTCAACAACTGTCAACGTAAAAATAAAGCCGCGCTCAAAATCGAGTGTTACCAGGTAAAGAAAATGCAATATTGAATTAAGTATTTAAGTAAAAATTAAAATAAATAATTCATTCTAAAATATAAATACGAAATGATATGCATGTAATTAATATAAAACTAACATAATATGCTAAAAAAATACTTAATTAATCAATCATTCATCAAAGAATAAAAAATATACTACTTAAATGTGATGTGTATTTTAGATAATGGCATCCCAAGAACAGACGTGAAGGCCGACATCTTTGATTTAATAACGGAAACGCAAACTAATACTGCACCAATGAAGTATATTTTAATTACGAATATTCATACTCAGATATATTCCGAAAATCTATTTGACATTAATTATGGTGAATGATAATACTATTATTTATTGAACGAACTGTCCCGCAGTAAAGCCAAGCTCCCATACACATTTTGAACGAAGTCCTTTAGATGTTTGTTCATTTTGATCACGTTTCGTACTACTTACTATTTTAAAACCTACAAATACTTAAAACAAACCGTTAAATGTCTATAATAAAACCTTATTCATGCAATGTTATACATCTACTTACCACTAAACACACAAACTGTAAAGAGAACGTGAAAAAATAAAATCGAATTCGGAGTCTTTGACCACAAAATATTCGACACTGAAGCATTATTTGGCATGTTTGCTCCGATCGATCGACGAGCGATGCTGCAGTCTGCCCGACAAAGTATTAAGGGTAAGCGCAAGTTAATTAGAAGCAAAGAAATTAAGGTGACAACGTTCTCGAACGGTAGTGAGTGTGTAACGCTGGGACATTTTTAAACCTCATTTTTAACTATTGTAAACTAATCTTTGAGTATTTTTATTATAACGTGGACTTAACAAAAACATTCTATTTAAAGAATTTATTGCGTAAAGTACGTTCTTTATGATACAACTAGAGAAATAAAATATTTTGTGTCAAAATCCGGGAAAAGGGACACGGATGGTAATGTGAATTTCGAAAGATAATTGAAAATATAACAAAATCTATTTAATTTAACATTAGTTTAATAACTGCCCCCGTTAAAATAGATAAGGGTCCACCTCAAAGTTAGCCAAAAGTTAAAAATAAATGAAATTTAAATAGTTCTTTTCGCCTGGAACAGCGATTTGCACGTATTCAAATAATCACCCTACTGTGAAGTTATCCTTGACATGTTAACTGTACACGTCTGTATGGATTATGGTTGTAAAGAGAAATAATCAAAATCATGTATCTCTTAAAATATTTTTTATTTTTTTACATCTACAATCCATGGCCGAAAAAAATTCAAAGCGACTACGAACGGTCATCATCATCTCGAATCAAAATGGCAAAAATTAGAACGGTTCTCGATAACCAGACATAATCTGAAGTTGCAAATAAGTTACATACGACGTCAAGTGATATATGTATAATTCATCTCCTTCTCTCTCTTCACCTTTTTCTGTCTTCCTCTCCCTTTCTCCATAGAGGTAATATAATTTAGACGGCGAAGGTTGAGTGCATTTCTTAGTCTACCTAACCGGTCTACGGTAAGCGCTTACCATCATGCGATGAGTCTGTTACTTTTCGTGGTAAAAAACTTCTATTTATCTGCAATAATGACTAATAAAAGAGAGTTTATGTATTAATAGCTCCATAAAATTTTATTGCTCGAGCAAAAATGCTATAAATGCCTTGATTGGTCTTATGAGCTGGTCGTAATGCTCCAGATGTGAAGGCGGAAACAATACAAGGCCGATTGTTATGTAATGTGTGATAAACAAAGTGATATTCACATTTTTTCACACTTTTTTTATAGTTAAGGCGCTAGAGGAGTATATGCAAAACTTGACGATCGATTTTTTTTTTGTTTATAGTATTTTAGTATTTTTAAGTTGCCATCTTCCTATATTGAAAAACTAATTTAGGTAGGTGATTTGATATCTCTTGTTTATCTATGTATTATTTTGTACTTATGTTTTTTTCTTGTATATACATACATGAACCCTGAAAAGAATTAGGCTTTGAACGTCCATTTCCCTGAACGGCCACATTCCTAAACGGCCATTTCGTTAGAACGATGATTATAATTAAAAAACCACATATTAAACACTCCTATTTTTGGCTGCCATGCAATGAATTTCACTTTTTTCGGGATTGTTGAAAAGTGCTAAATAATAAAGAAAATAAATTTCCGAAAGCCCCAAGTGTCTACTGAATCAAGTGCTGTTGGCACGTCCGTCCACTCGGCTTGTAAAACTCTTAATGTAACAACTCTTGTGTCGGCAGTCATAAATAATATGTGCTAAAAAGTTAGTGTAAAGCCTCGAATACACTGGGCAACAATTGACGCGCAACATATTATGCTATCTCGCTCACTTCTACTGACCAAAGTGAAAAAGCACATCTTGTTTCTCACTCATGTAAATTGTACGGAGCGAGAAAGAAGGATATGTTGCGCGTCAAATGTCGCCTAGTGTATTGGAGGCTTAAACGATTTTCTGAGTTCGAATTTTATGACTTTGAATATGTATTCTTGTGCTTCTATGTGAAAATGTTAACAACTAAGGACATGAAAATACCTAAGCCATTAATAATAGGGTGACGGCAACGCGATAATAGGAGACCAAAACAGCAGTTATGTATTTTAAAATACATTTATTACAAATTAAGAAATTATGAGCTAAAAGTTAGTGTAAACGTTTTCTGAATTCTAATTTGATGACTTCGAATAAATATGTGGGACAAAGAGTTGGATGGAGCTAGATGGGTGATGTGAATTCGAAACATGCACAACCGTTTTTAATTTTGACGAACACTATTGAATAATAACCTTTTTCCACGATGTTATAATTCATTGGGAGAGCGATCATTGTCGGCAAAATTTGCGGGATAATATTCGGATGGGCATAGCCAAGAGTCGAACCTGCGTCCTTCACCTAGACCACTTGGTCGCCATAATCATATCTTTTAAATCTGCTCGGGCGGCAAATGGTGCGAATAAATCTGTGATTTCGGTATTTTAATTAAACTACGAAAAGATCTTTTTTACTTTTTAACTTTAAACTCATTAGAGACTTGGATTGTCCGGTCAACAGGTGCTACAACCGTTGCCGCCATTACGACATTGGATTCGCGCCAAAATTGACAAGATGGCCGACCACGGAATGATTGTTTACATTTTAGATTTGAATTCTGAGAACATTTTATAAAATAAATATGAAGCCATGAACCATGAATCACTAACAAAATTATTGCGTATCATGCAACTCTAAAACTATGTTGTGCGTACACTGCTTTACCCGGGTTATTGATTCTTGAATTCTTGCACTCGAAAACAATAACTTTTTATTGAGTTAATAAAATTACCTACGTATTGTATCGACAGCACAGTGATCTAGCTTTCTAAAGTGCTGGAGAATCAGTAAAACTTTTAAGGGTTCCGTACCTTATTCGGGACCCTTATTAATATTTATTTACTAATTGGGGATGCCATGCTCCAGTGTAATCACCAAACTGGTGATCTGTCCTCTCATGTTGGGACAAGGTTGGGACCATTTCACCCAGTTCTCTGATACGGTACCCTTAGGAACACTAATGTCCGTCTGTCTGCCTGTTTGTTTTCTGATTTATATAAACATTCTAAAGCAAAAGTCTCTATTTACTCTATCATTATCGAACAATAATCTAAGAAGTGGATAATCTTTCAAATAAATAAAAAATAAAATGAAGTTTTAAACAGAATGCCAAATCATTTTAACGAGTCATAGATGATCTTGTGACAGTATAAAAATACTCTACTGCGGTATACAAAAATGCAATAATCATCAATATCAATACATCAATCAATCAATCATCAATACATTAATACATTAATAAAACTGTAACTGGTCTGTGTCTGTACTACATAGAAGATTTTTAAGAAAAAAAAGAAGCCAATAGAAGCCAAAACCATTTTTTGTTGAATTTTTGTCTGTCTGTTTGTTTGTATGCACATCACGCAAAAAGTACTAGGCCAAATTTGATGCGGTTTTCACTGTTGTATTGTTGAAGGTCTAACTTAAAATCTGGCGTAGGTTTCATCTTGATACGTCGCTTAGAACCAGAGATATAAACAATAGTAAATTACGCGCGGACGAAGTCGCGGGCACAAGCTGGTGCATAATAATGACAATGCACTGAAATAGACGCCCTTGCCAGAAGCAGTAGTAGCCCCAGGTGCTGCACTAATGGCCTATTTCCGGTCTAGTCTAGGCACGAGATAGTCGCTAGGGTTACCATCTGTCCGACTTTACCCGGACATATTTAGGGTTCCGTACCTCAAAAGGCAAAAACGGAACCCTTATAAGATCACTTTGTTGTCCTTCTGTCCGTCTGTCTGTCAAACTTTTTTTTTCAGGAACGCTTAAAGGTATCAATTTGAAATTAATTTCGAATACTCGGATCTACAGTTTCTTTCAGAAAAAAAATAATCAAAATTATACGTCAATGCGATCAAGAGATATTACCGTAAATGTCGTGAATTTTCGCATATTTTGCGATTTCTGGCAGCAATCAAAACCTATGGGGTACTTCCCGTTGACCTAAAATTATGAAATTTGGCAAAAAGCAAGGTCTAACAGTACTTATACAGGAATAAATCTGAAAATTGAAAATATGTTGTTGGAAGTCTAAAAAATGTGTTACAGACTTATTTTTGCAAAGTTAAGTCTTAAGTTAAGTCTTAGTTGTTAAGTCTTTTAGTTAGAGCTATAATGTGAGATGCTTTGCGTGTACGGAACCCTCGGTGCGTGAGTTTGACTCGCACTAGGCCGGATTTTTCCTTGTATCCGGTTCAATAGGTAGTTTTCCAGCTTTTGCTAGACTTTTAAAAGTTATGTTCAATCAAAAACCTAGATCTGATTGTATATAAGATTGGCTAAACAAGATAATGTCCGGTTTCTATTTTTCTGATTTAATACGGTGAGGCCTAATTATTTTGTCAAATGGCAACCCTAGGCTACTCGCTCATAATATCTCCCATTTATGCATTAATTTTATATATATATTAATTTTGTACTAAATTAATATAAGAACGACGTCACTATAATAAACTGAGGTCTAAATAAAAAAAATCAACTTAAAGAACAGAAAAAGAAGACTTTAAAGAACAAACTGCTCTTTCTTTTTTTTGATATTCGACTCTTTCTGACGACCATAAAGATAACATTCCTTATGAAAACTTTTTATGATGACAATGTAAATAAAATAATTATTTTTAATTCCCAATATGTACTATAGGTATTGTATGTACTATGTAGGTATGGCTTGCCAAAAAATATTTTTACAGAAAAACTAAAACATTTACGTACATTTTCAGTGCAGTGTTAAGTTTTATTTTTCAGCCATTAGTTATTTATTTTTACTAGTCAGTTCAGAAAGATTCTTTCTACTTAGTATTTTTCCAAGGTCTCATAAATAATGAGGAGAAAATCATCAAAGTACATAATGTGACAGACTCTCCAACCCTTGTCACTCCCGCTTCAAATTACATAACCTCAAATTCAAATCAACAAAAAAGGACCCTCAGTTTTATTTCATGGTTGTGTGACCTATAATTTTGTAAGACAAAAACCGGTCTATTGGCTGAAAGAGTAGGTAACAAAAAAACAAATAACTGTCCTATAGACGAAGCAAAAAAATCGTTTTTTTTTTACTTTATGATCTGTCCACTTGCAGAAGCCGAGGGAGACCAAAGAAGAGATGGTTGGACTGTGTGAGGTTCATATCGTATGAAGGAGTTGGAAGTGGATGTTGGTATGGCGGAACACAGAGGTATGTGGAAGGATAATCTGTATATAGGTATAAAATAAGGGGGGAACTAAAGTGGAAACAAGATAAAAGTAGTCGACTATACCATACGAATTCATTCCCTTGGGACACGGAATAAATGGCTGAAATTTTTACAGGAGTTAGGTTACTACAGTTTGGTTGAACACAAAAAGATTTTTTATCTAAGTGAAATACACGCGGGCGAAGCCGCGGGTAACAGCTAATAATTCATAATTCGTTTATACAATAAGACATATTGAGCTGACCCAGAAGATGGACAGATCATCATCATATTCTGAGGAATATATGATGGGATAAGGTGAGCCTTCACATTTCTAATATTAGTGTAAAAAAACCGGCCAAGTGCGAGTTAAACTCGCGCACCTAGGGTTCCATACACGAAAAGCATCTCACATTATAGCTCTAATTAAAATATCAACTAGTTTAAAAAACAAACTTTACTTTGCAGTTCGATCCCTAAGATTCATGCTGAATCCAGAGCAAAAATAAGTTTGTAACACTTTTTTTTTTGGACTTCCAACAACATATTTTCAATTTTCAGATTTATTTCTGTATAAGTACTATTAGACCTTGCTTTTTGCCAAATTTAATAATTTTAGGTCAACGGGAAGTACCCCATAGGTTTTGATTGCTGCCTGAAATCGCAAAATACTCCAAAAATCGCAACATTTACGGTAATATGTCTTGATCGCGTTGACGTATAATTTTGATTATTTTTTGCTGAAAGAGACCGTGGATCCGCGTATTCGATATTAACTTCAACTTGATACCTCCTGAGTAAAAAAAGTTTGACAGACAGACGGACAGGCGGACAACAAAGTGATCTTAT
The DNA here is from genome assembly GCA_018467065.1 of Ephestia elutella. Taxonomy (NCBI): domain Eukaryota; kingdom Metazoa; phylum Arthropoda; class Insecta; order Lepidoptera; family Pyralidae; genus Ephestia; species Ephestia elutella. The sequence goes on along the minus strand of CM031591.1, from coordinate 10,639,226 downwards.
AAGGGTTCCGTTTTTGCTTATTGAGGTTCGGAATCCTAAAAATACAAATTAGGTACCACATATTATTAAAATTGCCAGAATATTCGCCGATTTCATCAGAAAGTCTAATAAAGGGCTAATGTGCCATGAAATGAAGAAAAATCTGCGCGTCTGCGTTACTCACATGGTATGGCACATTATAAGGTTATTGCGACAAGGCGTGTATTTTTTCCTTTTTCTTTGGACAAGCTCATGTCATGCGGGAAATGCAAAATGAAAAACCTATTTGTCATTTGTCTATTTCATAATTGTTTGCCGCATTTTTCGGTTTTTATTATTATTAGCCATTATAAAAAGTGTGAATTTTATTATTGTATGCAATATTGGAGACAATAGGGGACCGGCCAAGGTATGAGAATTGTTAAAAATATGTAATTTTATGAAATGTGTTTAATTATATGTATTACAAAGCGACTTTTTAGCAAAAGTTTATTCTCCTGAGCTAATTTATTAGGGCTCAAACTTTTTGGGGAAGTTCATTGACGCGTGACGTCATATGTATGTACAATAAGTAAGGGGCGTTTTGGTATCGTTCAAACGTCGTCGCCCAAATAAAAAAATGTTGTGAGACTAGATACATTGGTGGCTTTATATATCTTTAATTTTTTTTATTTACTTAATTTAATTTAATTTTTACATTTTTTGTACCTATACACAATGTACAAATGTATGGGTTTTTACCTCAAAGTACCCTATATGCTATTCCCAGTATTTTTCTACCAGTGGACCAAAGTTTCATCGAAATCCGTCCAGTAGATATCTACCTATTTGCATGACTGAATACTTTCTCATTTATAATACCTATTAGTACGATTGTGATAATAACCCTGTCACACTGAATCTCCATTCCATCAGAAAGCCCACTTTTCAGCTAAGCGTGCCTTTGGGGTCTCACGACTCTTGGCTCTGTCTACCCCTTAAGGGATAAAGACGTGTTTCTTTGTACGTATGTGATAATAATATCTGTGATAGAGCCCCATAATAAATTACGAACCAAATTCCTCGGCTACTACACACACAATAAACAGTGGTGACTCATACGAACTAAATTGATTTGATCGCCTTGAGAGCGCATCTGGTAGGCACGTCGTTATAAAGAGAATCATAATTTAGATTACAACTACTGAGCACTTATGATGACCTAGTACCTGAAAGACGTTAGAGACTTTTCACTTCATTTTTTAACATGCTCAAAAATGTAGGCAATTATTTTAGTAATACTTGTCTCAAGAAGCAACCGAATGGCAGCGTGAAATCTATTTCACGTTTGTCGACTTCGAAAAAGCTTTCGACACATTGCTTTGGCCCAGTATTTGGCACCGGCTTGACGAAATCGGAGTCCCGCCCAAGGTCAGAGACCTTCTAAAAGCCCTATACAAAAACTACTCCTGCAAAGTTGCTCATGAAGGACTCATTTCCCAAGACATCGCAGTTCACGCCGGAGTCAGACAAGGGTGTCTTCTCTCGCCCCTTTTGTTTCTTATCGTTCTGGATGGCATAATGCTCAGAGTGAACGACGGCAAGCGACGCGGTATAGAGTGGGGGCTGTCCGATCAACTGGACGACCTAGACTACGCTGATGACCTGTGTCTGCTCAGTCACAAGCACGTCGACATGCAAGCTAAACTGGACGATCTGCAGTGAGAGGCCGCAAAAGCGGGGCTTAAAATCAACGCGAAGAAGACGCAAGAGATGCGCACGGGGAAAAATCCGCGACCGCTGATGCTCGGTACAGACCAGATTCAGCAGGTGCAACAGTTCCCCTATCTTGGAAGTGTAGTCTCAAAGACTGGCGGAGCGGAAGAGGATGCTGCTGCCAGAATAATAAAAGCTCGAGCCGCCTTTGCACAACTCCGGTCCGTATGGCGTTCCAAAAGTTAACCCACAGAGTGAAACTGAAAATATTTCGGTCAAACGTAAAAACAGTCCTCTTATATGGATGTGAAACGTGGAAGGTCACCAAAAAGATCACGTCGCCTATCCAGGTCTTTGTGAACCGCTGCCTGCGTCAAATACTTGGCATTTTCTGGCCAGACAGAATTTCCAATGAACAGCTGTGGGAAAGATGCCGGGAAATGCCAATAGACCTCCAAATTAGGCGCCGCAAGTGGTCATGGATTGGTCACACACTGCGAAGGGATCCCTCACATATCCCGAGGCAAGCTCTGGAGTGGACCCCCCAGGGCAAGCGCAAAGTTGGCCGTCCCAAGCAGACCTGGCGACGCACTATTGCAGCGGAGCTCAAGACAATCGGGCTGACCTGGCCCGAAGTGAAGCGCGTAGCCCAAGATCGAGGAAACTGGCGAAACACTGTCGACGCCCTCTGCCCCACATGGGGGCCATAGGACTCAAATCAATACTTGTCTCAACATAGAATTAGGGATTTTCCGAGACCCAGATAGAAAAAAATAGTTCCAGATGACTTCATAGTAAGCGAGTATTAAGTAAGAGCGAGTCCATACAAAAAGCAAAAATTCACGGGATTGGCAAATAAAACCTAATAAAAAAACATCTAAAAAGTATCAATATTGTGATTTGTGCAACTGTCAAACTGTTAGGTGATTTTTTTCTGCCTCTAGTTGACAAGAAAAAGCGCACCATATAGGTTCAGCCAGTATTACGACTCGGCTTTCATAAAACGCTATCTGTTGAGACTTTTTCATGCTGTTTTTTTTTTTTTTATTAATTTAGCTGTCAGAAAATCGCTCATTAAAAGAATAAAAAAAAAAGAATTTTGAATTTTTGACACAATTTGTTTCCGAAATCTTAGCAAATGGGTGAATTTCATAATAGGAAAACAACATTTATCTATCAAAAAAACCTAGTAGCATTGAGGAAACAAATAGTTCATTAAAGTATGAGTGATAAATTTAATCTACTCGACTTAGTCAATACTTAGTACAAAAGAATAGTTATAACAATTAAAGTAGGTTAAACTAAATATTAGTTCTGAGTTTGCTGTCCGTACTTAATTAAAATATGTCAAATATAATTCCCAAAGTAATATTACCAAAGTTCAGAACTCCGGAAATTCTGAAGAGTATTTTAGTTCGTAATAATCTGCCGTTAAAGATAACTTGGACACCGAATTTTAAACTTTGTCTATGTAATCGTTTAGGAATTCGGTCATTTCTACCCACTGCTGAGTATGTACTAGGGTATCATATAATATGTGTTATATAGGCCTCTCTTTCTGTCCCTACGCTATCCTTCTCTGTCGTGCTTGTGTTTTCTCTCATTTAACACCTAATGACATAAAAAGCTTGTCACCATATTAAATTTACATTAATTATCATATAACCCATACTTCGATCAACAATATTCTAGATTAAAGGTCTCTTATAATATCAAAGCGAAAAACAGTCCGTGTTGATTGAATATATACCTTCGATCTCTAAGCAATTAAAATCGTCGTTAAGTCATAATTTACACAATTTTTAAAATTCTGTGCAATAAAGTTTTTAATTAATATATATATATATATATATATATAACTCAAAGGTGACTGATTGACTGACATAGTGATCTATCAACGCACAGCCCAAACCACTGGACGGATCGGGCTGTTTGGCATGCAGGTACATGTTAAGACGTAGGCATCCGCTAAGAAAGGATTAACGCGAGCGAAGCCGCAGGTGCCAACTAGTAATAAATAAATATCGTAATGCAATGCAACAATGGTCCATTGCATTAATAAGGGCACACGCTTTATTGTGTGTCACCATATCAACTTTATGGATGCAATAAAATATTGAGTATTAAGTATTGCTTTTATTTCTCGAGCCGTTTTCAGAGCTTTCATTTGTTTGTTTGATTGTTTGTAATGACTTATTGCACAATTACATAAAACACACATACAATTAACATAAAAAAAGAAATGGCAACGGCGGGCTTATCCCATGAAGGCATCTCTATCTTATTTTTATGTCTTTTATTTTAATTTTTCTAGGTGTATTGTTGATCGACAATTTCATCCATCTATACTAATATAATGAATATTTGTTTGATCTTGCTTATCTCTAAAATTTCCGGTCCGATTTGAAAAATTACATACATACATACATAGAGAGAGAGATATCTGTAAAGATCGTAGCAAGTGGAAATCGCTAGACTCTGCCTACCCCCACGGAAAAAGGCGTGATAATATGTATGTATGCATACATACATAGAATCACGTCTTTATACCTTACGGGGTAGACAAAGGCAAGAGTCGTAAGACTCAAAGGCCACGCTTAGCTGAATATTGTGCTCTCTGATGGAATGGAGATTCAGGTATAGTGACAGGTTGCTAGCCCATCGCCTATGAGTGGAGGAATCCCCAGTTTAAAGCCCTTAAAAAAAAAAGGATTTTAGTAAATGAGTGCCACATTCGTGAGGAAGACTCATCATCATCATCAAGCTATCCAGAGCCCTGAAATTCCCACGGAAATGGAGTTATCCACAGTATAGTAAGAATGAATGGATATTTGTTGCATTTTCACACAAAAACTACTGGAAGGATTTATATAAAATATGGTACATGGGTAGAAAAATACCTGGAATAGCATATAGGGTACTTTTTATTCCAAAATTCCCATGGGAACGAAGCCGCGGAACTAAGCTAGTGCAGCCACATCAAATCGGTAACCGATGCGCTACTCGCAAAAGGCAGCAAAGAGGAAATCATGAACCAATATCAATAGAGCTTTATCTCAAATTGAACTTTGTCGTCTGAAACTTCAACTCTTATCGCTATTTTGCATTTCATTCAGGAAAATAACCTTTTAAAAGATATTCAGCTTCAGTTATATATTTCAAATCGAATTACTGAAAGTCATTTCGTATGCATAATCTGACGTTTCTGAGTGCAAAATCATATTCGATTTAGAGAAAGCACGACTCCAAATCTGCATAAATTACCTGCATAACTAACTAATATACATATTTATCGATAACTTATCATCTTATTTTAAATTTATTTTCAAACATACTTGACTTCTAAAATTAAATTAAAAAATAAATAAATAAAATGTCATACAGCCCTGATAAGAAGTTGCCTCGCGGTAAGGTACCCAGAAGGCTGGCATTATGTCACAACCTACCTATACAATACCTACACAATACATTACCTATATAATAGTCTGCGTAACGTTAGGTAGTTTGTAGCTTTGAGACATAATATACTATGATTATAAATTAGTTTTTAACGTGAAAAAGAGCCTTCTTTGAAGACCAAGTTTCAATAAAGAGTTTTTGATTTAATAATAGGAATTTATCGAAAGTGGAAAATAGTAACTACGTGAAACAATTATCTCGTGAACCATTGGTTACAGTTGTACCCAACAACAACATAAAAGCTTCAACCACGATAACTGTGGTTGTGATAAGGAAGTACCTAGTAGCAGGATAAAATATTGTAATGATAAATGTATTTTCAGTGTTAGCATTTAATCACACAAGTTTGTTATCTAGGCATCGAATCCTCTTAAGAGTCGTTATTAACAGAAAATCCAGTGAAAGCAAAATACACATAGGTACATACGTAACCTAATTCTGAATTTTTTGCTGCATCAGTATGTCGACAGCTATCCTCTTTACCCCGAATACTGTTTCATACGATAGACAGAGACAACATTATCGAGCCATTGTCAAATATTTCACGGAAATGAAACCCTTTTGGCGGCCATTTGTTCCTTTATCGCACCCTTACAATAGCCCATATCAAATACTCTTCATTTGAAAATAGAACGAATCGAAATTAGAAATCGATTATTCGACAAATTGATCGTTTTTGAAATACAAAAATTTCACTTACCTGGTTCTCCTGATTGAGCAGTTTCAGTTGGTCGTTAATAAGGCTGTATTTGGCGCTCTCCTCTTTCCTCAACGCCCTCTCTTTCTTAAGCTCTGGGCTCCAAAAGGTCTTAATGCTGTGCATGCTGGAGCCGAGCTTCTGATTGGTCAATTCCAGTTCCTTCTTAAGGTTGCCCAATTCGCGTTGGAGATCAGAGTTCTGTGACTGCAGCTCGCCGAGGAAAAGGGGTGGTGGTTCGCGTCTCCTATCGTAGTAGTCATCTTCAGGCGGTGGTGGGGGAGCATAAGAGCGGTCGTAGTCTCGTTCCAGGGATTGATATCTGAGGGGTCTGGGGCGCGCGCGGTGGTGAGCCCCAGCGGAGGCTGAGCGTCCCCTCTCATCGGGAGCTGGGGAGGGTTCGTCATCTCTGGTGAGGTAAGGGCTTCGCCGGGAGGGACTGCGGTCGACCTGGGGCAGGCGGCCGCGTGTGCCGCCTGACCATTCCTGCGGGCGTCGCCAATCCTCCCGGCATGGCGGCCCTTCGTCCCCGGCGTACTCGCGTAGATACAGCTTGGCGGCTCCCGCGTCAGTGCGAACGCATCGTGCCTTCGACGGCTGCACGGCTACTGAGCTGAGACATCGATCGGTCGTTGTGTGCGCATGCGTGGTGAACTTTCAGCCGCTGAAGCGCTCGTGAGTGTTTTAATGTGATGAAGTGCTTATTGGGTTGTTTTAGGTTTCAATCAGTGGTTTTATTTTTGATTGTTTTTTTTTTATTTATTAGAGAAAAATAGTTAAGAAACTGTTAATCATGCCTTAGATATTATTTGATAGGTCTAAACGTGGCACAATTCTAAATAAAAATTACTAGTTATTATTTGTGAAAAAACTATTTCTCATTGTGCCTTATAACCAAATATTTTCAAGCTTCCATATCCCTAGACCTATCCCGATTCCTTTGTGTCATCAAATCTTGCAAATTAAGTTTGACCGAATTTCAATCAAGCATAAATTTGTATGTATGAAATCGGACGACAATTTAATATTTAATATCTATAGATCTGCAAAATGACCAAAAGAATGTAATAAACCAAGAAAGAAAGAAGATTTGAAAAGAGATAAAAAACTTTTCCATTCCATTTTTTTTCTGTTTATTATTCTACTAGCTGCGCCCCGGGGCTCCGTACCAGTAGGAATTTCAGGATAAAAAGTATCCTGTGTGCTATTTCAGCTTTTATTATGCCCGTGTATCAAATTCCATCGAGATCCTTTAAGTAGTTTTTGAGTATTTTCACTCGCAAGCTCGCAGCTCTCGAGTGGACGCCAAAAGGCAAGATGAAAGTTGGACGACCCAAGCAGACCTGGCGGCGCACCATTGCAGCGGAGCCGGGCTCACCTGGTCGGAGGCGAAGCGCATTGCCCAAGACAGATCCCAATGGAGAAGCACTATGGATGCCCTCTGCCCCACCTGGGGGCCTTAGGACCATAATGAATAATCCATTCTCACTAAGTTTCACATTTATATTGTAACTAGACTAGTGTTTATATTGTAACACCCCGGGGCTTCGCTCCCGTCAAAATTTTAGCATAAAAGTAGCCTACGTGCTACTCCAGATCATAATCTATCTCTGTACCAAATTTCATCTAAATCCGTTCAGTAGATCTTGCGTAATTGAGTTACAAACATCCTCACTCACAAACTCTCATCCAAACTTTTGCATTTATAATATTAGTAGGATAGGAGAGAGAGAAAGAGAGAGAGGATAGGATAAGTAGGAAGTAGGATAACTAGACCTGCCATTAGCGCCATAGGTTGTGTTGCCAGGTGTTGCCTAAAATGCTAACTCAGCTTCCCTTTCTATCCTACCTCATGACGTCAATAGGAAAACTACCTTAGATAAAGTATACCTAGATCTTTTTGAGACACTGTTTATGACACGACAACCAATATCAGCTGTTTCAACTTATAATGATGGGAAAAGTGCCACTGAGGTGTGACCTTTTTGTATTGCTGCAACACACGCTTATTTTTTCGTTTATTTATTTTTCGTTATTTGTTGTATGTGTTGTTGTGGCTGCAAATAAAGTTTTTTATCTATCTATCAAAATAGAAGGTAAAAGACAAAATCATGGCTGAAAAACATACAGGAGTATACTGGAATCACCAGGATAGAAGAGCTGTCCGCTTAGCAAAACTGACCTCCAATCTCCATTAATGGAGAGGAACTGTAAAAAGAAGAAGATACTAGATCTATGAAATCTACACAGAATATATTTGATATATTATAAGAAACTAAATAAGCGAATGAAAAGGTTTCTTAGAAGTCAGTACCTAATGCTTGATCTCCTTGATAGTGCCAGGGTGTATCTATATAAGAAAATAAGTTACTATATATACGAAGTTTGGCTTAGACAGAGGATGGCTTATACCCAGTAGTAGCTAGTACAAATCTGACGATGAAGTATCTATATAATTAGGTATGTTATGGCACCAGTTTCTATCGGACTGAAGATATTCTTTTGTTCCAACCCTAGCTTATTCTTAAAAAACTACGGCTGACTCATTAAAATGTCGAAATGTGATTGATCTCTTGTTCATTATTGTCGTTATCATGAAAAAGAAAATAATTCAAAAGTAACAAAATGCTTGTGAATTTCAGCTCAGAGGTCGGAAAATATTCCAAATTTTCCGGAAAAAATCATAAAACAATACGCCCGTTAAAGCCATCATTAATTATGGCAGACCTCAAAAACGCTACAGGCCTATTTTTAGCTATTTCAGCCCCCATTTCCCCCAACGCTATATCTTCCAGCGTTGCAGCGCTAACGTCAAGCGCTTCTTCCAAGACGGTTCTTATCCCGTGACCCACATACGTCAACTGTCTTCTTTTTGTTCATTACTTTTTGTATATTCCTATCTCTTTCTAGAGTAAGGTCGGCATTATATCGGTCAGACTCTGCTAGCTTTTGCCTGGTACAATTTTCCACGGAAACAGTGCATTTTTACTGGGATGAAAGATACCCTATATGTCCTTCTCAGTATTTCTAACTAAAGAAAGTAAGTAAGAGAAATTTTGGGAAGATTGGTTCAGTAGATAAAGCGTGAAGAGGTTAGAAACAAACAACTAAACTCACTTTTGCATTTATAATATAAGTTACTATTAGGACAGGATTAAGATGTTTCTTCATGCATTGGCAAGGAGTTCTTAAAAAGGGCGTAAAAAGATCTAAGGGTTAGATCTAAAGGTTAATAAAGCTCAATAGATATTTTTGCAGTCGTTCATTGGCTGCGGTGACCGCTTTTCATCAGGTGGGCCGTATACCCGCGGCCTTGCTCCAGTGGAAATTCTGGAATGCTATACATTTTTTTCATTAAAACCCTTGAAAAGTCTTTACAAATGCACAATTTTTCCAATCTCTTTTATCAGGGGTCAACCACTTTGGGGTGAAATTTCAAAAATTATGTGTTTACAAAGAATTTAAATCTATGAAATTCCAAGTTTCGACGCAGACGAGAACTTCGCGAGACTTCAACGCAGAGAAGAAACGCAGACTGCGTTTCTGCGTTGAATTGAAACCCACGATATACCAATCAGTCAGTCACATAGCGTTCAATTTTATATTTATAGAACAATTTTAGACCCTGTATCATAACATCCTCTATCGATAACAGCTTCCTCGCAACACTATCTTGTTCGCCCGATGAATGAAAAGCGGGGAGAACTCTCGTAAAAATTACGCGGTTCGCCCGTGGCGCTACTGTGCGAATTGGATCACTCCCATCATTTTATGATCGCCTGGTACTTAAAATAAATTGTTTTAAAAACAATGGTCGTAATGACTGTTTTTTTAAGATTGCAAATGTAATTAGATTTTAGCCATTGTTGGATTTGTACAAAGTATAACAAGTTAATATGGTATCGTTGCTTCCTTTTGAATTGAAAATAACTATTTTTCTCAGCTTACATAAAATATTTCTAAATAAATAACGGCTGGTTGAACGAGGGAAATCTCTGAAAATAGCGTCTGATGGTAATCACGACAAAGCTCGTAGCAAATTTTGTAGCCTTTATCGTAGCGAACTCGTAGCATAGCTCAGTTTTTCTTGTAGCGAGGTTCTGCTCTCGTAGCGTTCTCGTAGCACGCATGCGACATTACGTGTGACCTAGTTATAGTTTTAAGTTTTTATATTTTGTATGTATGTATATCGGTATTTAAAGATTTTATTCACATAGTTAACAATATACAAGTAACTTATATTTGATAGTTCTTAATTGTAAGACATATAATATGTCGTATAGACTTTTTCATATTTGTACGCCACTTTGTCAGAATACAGAGCACATATATATTTTTTTTCACACCTGTATAACCTATATTTTCTAATAAACATATTTTGATTGATTGATTGATTGAAATCCCCTGCTGGCGATGCAGTGGGGATAAGGGATTTATGGGATAAGCTCTAGATATTAATAAAAAAATTTAGTTCATGTTCATGATATTTATATATTTTAGTATTTATTTTCTGTACCAAATCTGCATATTCTTCATCCGTTTCACTTTCTTCTGTAACTGTAAAACCCCGTATAGCAGGGCTTCGGCGGAAGGAGGGCATCCTGACACATACAGGATGTTTTTTAAATCATTGGCATCCTTTCTACTGGTGAAAGTGCTCATGAACATGAGCAACTTTTTGTATGGGACCGACTCAATCCGATGGAAAAAAAATCAGCTGTTCCATACATTTCGGGTGAGTAGGTATTGGAAAATAGTATGGAACAGCAGATTTTTTTCCATCGGATTGAGTCGGTCCCATACAAAAAGTTGCTCATGTTCATGAGTACTTTCACCAGTAGAAAGGATGCCAGTGATTTAAAAAACACACTGTATATGTCAACGGGAAGTATGCGGTCGCAGCCTCTGAAAGTCGGAAATGACGTAGATAAAGCTTAGTTTTAATACTTGCCAAAAGTACAGTCGGGGACAAATATACCTGACCAATCATCATCAATTAATTTAAGATCGAAGTTCTTGTCGGTGGAGTTCCTTTCATCTTTCTCTCTCCATTGCTAACTCTTTACATAAATGACACGACGCTAAATTATTTCTCCTTTATTTGCTTCATTACGAAGTAACTATTTAGTAATCTGTGACATAACTTTGTCTTGGTCTTCCTGGACCCCTTCTTCCTTTTATCTTTCCTTCTATGATGTTTTTTAAAAATTCATCATCTCGTATTAAGTGTCCTATCATTTTCTCTCTTCTAACTTCAATACTTTTCAGAATGCTTCTTTTTTCTCCTATTCTGACCACACAAACCTATATCAGGTCAGGTTTATCTGCCCCCGATAGCACATTGCTTACCATATTTCTTGTGTAACCCTGGAACATATTTCGGTATTTCTTCTCAGCAGTGATCGTTCCGAAATGCTTATAGTTTGTAATTTAAAGTTTCACGTGAAAAAGTAGCTGTGACGATCTCTTTTCTCAGTTAACGCTTTGAATTTTAAATTCATGGGAAAAGTTACCTTATGGTCATTAGCTACAAATCTGAAATACAAAACGTACAAGCTTACTTAGCTTTTAACTAGCTTTCGCCCGCATGAATTTCCCACGGGAACAGTGCTTTTTCCCGGGATGAAAGGTACCCTATGTTCTTCTCCGTACTTCCAGCTATGTGTGTGCGAAATTTCAGGAAGATTGGTTCAGTAGATAAAGCGTGAAGAGGTAACAAACAAACAAACTCACTATCGCATTTATAATATTAGTTAAGATAATCAAATTGTCGATTAATACAATAGGATAGGACTCGTTTTATTGCCAACACAACAACAGAGGAACTTTAAGATGAAACATACTCTTCTTTTACCTGACGACAGAGTAGGAGTAGTAATAACATCCGCCCCCGTTGGCACAGCTGCCCATGGAGATAACCCATCTAGGGCTCCGGCATCTGATCGTATACCTTCCTCAACGCCGGCGCCATCTTATTGTTTGTAAGGATGTCCGATTAACTAGGGACGGAAGCAAGGTCTAACAGTACTTGTCTAGGAATAAATCTGAAAGTTGTAAATTGTGTTGTTGGAAGTCTAAAAAAAAGTGTTACAAACTTATTTTTACGCTGGATGCAGTATGAACCTAGGGATCGAACTACAAAGTTAAGTTTGTGTTATCAGTTGTATTGAGTGTACGGAACCCTCGGTGCGCTTGACTCGCTCTTGGCCGGTTTTTTTTCATATTAAAGATGGGTTTGCTCTTAACCGCCATCTTGCCCGAACAGAGATTAGGTCTACGGCCTACGGTGTAGCGTAGCGAGCTTGGCGAGGTTTTGAAGAGAGTCAGGTTGTTTGTGCTCGGAAACACTTCCTTCAGTTGAAAGAAAACGTCACGAGGATACCTGCTAGCTTTATAGTTAGTTTACTAGTGTGTTTAGTATACGCCACTGCCGCTAGATGGCGGTAGTTGTCGTTGTTGTTACTTCTATGTATGTAAATCCATATCATATCGTGGTGCGGCTATAGGTATGCATCATCTCCACAGCACAACACACCAGGCCGAAGGTCATTGGGAACATCGAACCCTTCCTTCCCCAGTTGAGCAAGTCGTCCAGCCGAGCCAAGGCATATTCAGCAGTACTACTCGTGCTTTGGAAGGGAGAATAAGGACGCTTTTCGCTTGGAGTCGGCGCAGGAGAGTGGGTCCGGCGAATTTGACTTATAAATGGTACAAATGGTACAGACACAGGTTTCGGAGCTGATGCTTGTAAGAACTTAATAGACTGCATTATTTGTGTTCTGTAACAATACATGGATATAAGTAGGTAGGTTTACCCAAGTAGAGTTGCGTACAGAAACGCCTCAAAGAATAATTTGACATAAGATGGTCGGAAGATTTGGACATGTTTGGACGCGACGGATAGAGATTGAAGAGCTAATGCACTGAATAGACAGGAATGCGAACCAGAGGGAGGGAGGCCTTTACCCAATAGTGGGACACTATAGGCTTAAAAAAAGTAGTTAATTTTTCGATTTGTTCGAAATAAAACAAAAAAACAGATTTAAATCCTATGATAAATCTATCACCCTACCATCGGCCTTTTTACGTGATGGGAACTGTATTACTACTTACTACTTCTATGAATGCTGGACGGGAAGCGAAGAAAAAACATAAATGTGCCGGCTGCTTCTCTTCTCGCGCAGATTGTAAAAGTCAAAGTCAGACTTCTATTTGGTCTAACTTCTAACTTCACTGGCCACCTATCGATTTATAAGGGATAAAAATGTATGTATGTAAAATAAGAAAATTGACAATCACTAAAATTTTCAAGAAAATCGGATGATGGGAAATGCATATTTTCCATATTCTGGGGAAATTTCCCAAGACATTTCTTGAGAATTTCATTCCCGAGAAAATTTCCAAGAAATTTCAGACATTTCCAAGAAATTTCTTGAGAATTTCATTCCTGAGAATTTTTGAAGAAAAATATTTTAGTACTAGCTGTTGCCCGCGGGTTCATTCGCGGCAAAAAGTCTTATGTTTTTCATAAAAACTTGAAACGCCGTGAAATAGTGACAGACAGACTTTCGCAAAAAATTGGGAGAAAACGTCCCGAAAAATTCTGGAAAGTTTCGGAAATTTTCCATGAAAGAAATTTTCAGAAACCGAGAAATTCTCGGCGGCACATCGCTAATCGTCATGTCATGATGATTCATTCTCATATTCCCATAGTTAAGTACCTATATCGTTGTGTATGGTAAACATTTACTTATATCGATGGACCATAGAAAGACAGGTAAGACTCCGACCGGGGGGTCGGAACCTACTCTGTGCATGCGGCTGACTGTGCTAAAATTTTTTTAACGTCTAAGTATATGAGACAAAGATTGGATTGGAAAAAAACAGGTATTTTACTCTCTCTCTCTCAGCCGAAAGACGTCCACTGCTGGACAAAGGCCTCCCCCAAGGATTTCCATTACGACCGGTATTAGGTATTTTACTAATAAAATGAAATATGCAAGTCTTTTGTAAAAAGTAGTACTAAATTACTTATTGTCGAGTTCATATACTTTTTTGTACGTAAGCCTCTGCCTACCTCTGCAGAAAAAAAAAAAAACAAAAACTTTTGACATTACACTATGACAGCTAATGTCATTGACACATTGACAGTTATATTTTGAGGTTAAATTGAACAAATAATCCGAAATTCCGAAATCCAAAATCAATTAAAGCTTGATGTAAATTTGAAATCATTTGAAGATTTTACAAAATGTCGCTTCCTCCAGCCAGTGGCACAGGCCGGTATTTCGCTAAAGCAGCTAAATCTATCCGCCTAATACGACATGGATGCACAAATAGACCATTCTTTCATATATCTGTAACTCACGTAAGTGGAATCGATGTAGATCGACTAAGTTATTTCGAAGCTTATTTATCCTTTCGTTCTTATAGTTAAACTAGTTGCGACTAGTTAGTATGATGTTGTGTTCTTCAGATTCAATAACAAACTGAATCTAAACAACATAACATCATACATATCACCAAACTTTCGCAATATTAATAAGATAAGATGCTATTTGAAAAAATGCCCAACACAACTTTCTTGATGTAGTAATGAAGTTACCTTGTTGAATGTTCCTTATTGTTTTACAGCGGAAGCGTATAAATACTCAGCCAGTAATCGAACAGCTAGGTTCCTATGATCCTGTACCAAATATTAACAACGAGAAACTGGTAGCATTGAATTTGGAAAGAATAAAATACTGGCTTGGCAAGGGAGCTCATGTTTCAAATCCAGTTGCCGAAATATTAGGTAATACAATATACTTATCATCTACATGTTATCAGCATAGCACACAGGTGTTTCATGTGAGTGCAATTTACTATTGAGTTTCCTCATTGGAAGACATCTTGGATACCATCAAGTCATGGTTACAGACAGACAGACATTGGGACATGTAAAGATAAATAAAAGTTTGTAGTACTAATATAGTTAATATTAAAGTATAAATTAAATACAATTCTTGATTTCAGGTTTGTCAGGCTTTTTCCCTATCCACCCAAGATCTTACATGACAGCGTGGAGGAACCGAAGAACAGAGCAAGAAAACTTGGCTAAACAGGCAGAGGCTGAAAAATCTGCAACAGCATCCTAAGATTTATGTAGATGTAATTAGCTATATTAGTTTTAGTACATTATTATTTCAATTATCTGCTTTTTATTTAATTTTTTCCTGTATTATTGAAAGATCTATCTAAGTATATGTCTCCTTTATTTGTATACAAAATTTCATCAAAATTCGCCAGTAGATTTTGTATGATTCAATAATAGAAACATTCACAACTCAAATACATCCAAACTTTCGCATAGAGGTTGATTGATGTGCCCTAGACTGAACCATGTTTCCTCAAATGAAAATCATTCATTAAAGTTCAATCTTTATTTTTTTTCTTCATTAGGTTTTGTTACAAAAATATCAAACATTAACAGGGCCCAATAGATTGACCCCAACAGAACTTATTTTTTTTTTTTACACATAATTATAAGCTAGTGGTTCACATAGTTCATACTTTTCAATACATTCTATGAGCCAGCCAACTGGCAAAGCCTTCAAATGATTCATATTGTACATTGGCTCATATATGTCTTTAAAAACAATATAGTGAGCACAATTACTAAGTTTACCATCTTTTTGAGCATGATACGGTATCAATTTCTCAGATTCTGGTATTGACTCCGGATTTGGTACTCTCCTCAGTACAATTCCTCCTGCATCCGTAATTAATTTAGCCAGAACAGCCTTCGTAACAACTATAGTCTTAGTTATTTCATATTTAGTATGAAAATTGTGTAAGTAAATATGGCATCCATTGAAAAGTCCTGGCAATTGCTTGTATTTGTTGTATCTGGAGTTCCTAGGACCATTGTATGTCTTTGAACCTACGCCTCGTACCTCGTACTTGTCAAATGGTTCTAATTTATCTTCAGTGGATTTCATAACCCATTGTGTGGACAATATCCAGACACTACTAACAATGCCCTGAAGTATATCTAAGCTAGAAGTACATATCCCGTTATCATCAGCATCCACAATTAAATGTGTAACTTTTTTTGTAAATTTAATTTCAATATTTACGTTTGAATGATGTTTAGCTAACATCTTAAGTTTATTAAATGTGGTGCGTTGCTCTGAAGAACAGTATACTTTAATGTCTTCAAAATCTAATTTTGAATATAATTCAGACATGTGCGTTATATTTACTGTTTGTGTATGTATTACATCATTTGCAGCTTCCGACAGTACTTTTTTCATATCCTCTGTAGCTAACTGCATCGGAGTCTCGCCTTTACAATTCCTTGCATCTATATCAGCCCCATTTCGAACTAATTCCTTCACAATATCAACATGACTGTATCTTACAGCTTCATGTAATGGGGTCTCATTACTTGGCCCCGGGACATTAATTAAAGTGTTGTGCTGAAGCAATAACGTCACAAGGTCCAAATTGCCATTTTGTACAACTTCATGTAGTGGTGTCCAGCCGGCATAATCTTTAGTATTAGTGTTTGCTCCATTATTTAGCAGTTCTATCACTTTATCCATCTTACCAAATCTACAGGCGATGTGCAGTAAAGTTTCACCTTTTTGGTTCCGTTTTTCAGTAGTTTTCGTGCTCAGGCTGGACAATAAAGAGGAATCCATCTCATTTCTCGTGGCTTGATTGGTTTTGTCAGAGAGTATATTTTTACTTGCTTTCCTAGTAACTTTTTCAACATTCTTAGTTTCTTTTGTATTCTTTAAGTTCGTTTTGGAAGTATTTCCTTTCTTGATAGTAGGTTTTTCAGTAGGAGTAGTATCGTCGGATTTGATGTTTTTGAAAATAATATCCAATTGCTTCGCTGATTCGATACATTTCTCGACTCGATGATCAGAAAAGGTATTACATCCTTCTAAGGAAACGTTACAAACAGGACAGTTCCTCAAAATTGAGAAATGCTGGGAACAAATCATGTGAAAACATTTGCTCAGCGTGATAGGATTTTCGCACAGTTCAGAACAAAATCCACAAATGTAATCTTGTTTAACAACATCTAAAGCTGTCAGAAATGCGTTTAAATTTTCACCATACATTTTAAAGAATATTTTGGAAAATGCTGTTTTCTAACAAGTTAGCGGCTTAACGCGATGAAATTAAAGAATAAAAAATAAAAATAGAATCATTGATGACGTCTTGATGTTAAGCGCGCTAATTTTAATTTGTTTGTTTTCATGACAATGACAGATAACCACAACATTCACTTCACTTTTTAATTTTATTGCTCCATCGTTCAGCCAAACCATGATTCTGCCGATGCCAAGGTTGAAGAAGATCCCAAGAAGACACAATGTTATTAATATGAACAAATAGTTATTGACTATAATAGTTAACTATTAATGGGTTTCTGAACTTTCTGAACAGCAGGGGCAACCTAAAACAACACAACAAAAAGGGTAAGTAAGTACCTAGCTAATGTTAGTAAACTATTTACAAGTGTACGGTCGAATATTGTACAATATGGTAGGTTATTATAAATATAATACAGAAGAGGGTCTAAATATATGTAATACAAGCAGGAGAGAGATAGAAGGTCATAAGTAGTTATTGTTATTATTAATAAAAATAAGAACAGAAAAAAAAAAGAGTATAAACTAAGGTAAGAAGAAAAGAGATATTGACGGGACGAGGAATATTGCGGGGAAGTAAGTCATATAGAGAAACAGACAGCAGAGGACAGTTAAAGAAATGTGCTCTAAAGAACCCTCGTCATAACCACATTCACATAGGGAGCTGTCTTTAACTCGATTTTTGGCTAGAAAAACTGGAGAGCAAACGACCTAGGCGTAAACGAATTACAGCAGAGGTAATCTCCATTTTTCTTAATTCCTATTATGAAAACAATCTTCACAGTACATTTTGTTAAAATTTAATCAAATATTAGTTCACATTCTAAAGTAAAACATTTTTTTTTATAACATAGGGCGGCACGGCAAACGAGCAAGTGGGTCACCTGATGGTAAGTAATCACCGCTGCCCGCATGGATAACTACAACACCAGGGGTATCGCAGGATTGTTGCCGGCCTTTTAAAAAGACTTAGGCTCGTTTTGAAGGTTCCAATGTCGTATCGGTTCGGGAATACCGCCGCAGGGAGCTGATTCTACAGGTTGGTCGTACGTGGCTTAGAAGTGTCTTTTAAAACGCAGTGGTTGACAGCCAGTCATCCAGGTGGTTTGGGTGACATTTCAGTTTATGACGGGTGGTATGGTGGTGAAATTCTGCGGCGGGTATTAGGTCAAACAATTCCTCAGAGCACTCCCCATGAAAAATGCGATAGAGAATGCTCAAGGATCCAAGGCCGCTTCGATCCCTGCGCAGAGCCAGAGGATCAAAGCGGCCGACGAGAATCTCTCTCTCTCGTCGACCATGCGAATCGCACGATATTGAACGCGGTCAAAATGGAGAAGTTGGTATTGAGGAGCCCCGGCCCAGAGGTGAGAGCAATATTCCATGTGCGGCCTAATCTGTGCCTTATACAGCTGTAGGCGATGCGACGAAGTGAAATATCGCCTCGCTCTGCAGAGGACACCCAAATTTTTTTTAAGCCAACTTAGCCTTATCTTCAAGGTGACCGCGAAATTTAACGTCGCACGAAATCACAACGCCTAAAATTTCGATTTTTGGCTGGGTATGTAGGGAAGCGCCCTGGAAAGAAGGAGATAGGACGAATGGTTTTTTTTCGCGGTGAACGCAGACTTGTGTTTTCTTGGGGTCATAAATTGAACTAAGTTGGAATTACCCCAGTTTGAAACTTGGTTTAAGGAAGTTTCAACCTCAGATACAAGTTTAGTTCGACACTCAAAGACGCGCGCCCGAGAAATGTTACCTTGACCGGAATAAAAGGGGTCCACCGTGCTACCATCTGCATAGCAATGAATGCTGCTGGGTTGCAGCATATCATTGATATGCAAAAGAAAAAGCGTTGGGGACAGAACACAGCCCAGTGGGATACCAGCATTCACGGGCTTATATGCAGAGCAAAAACCGTCAACAATGACTTTAATGCTGCGCACTGTGAGGAAACTGGTGACCCATTGGCATAATTTCTCGGGCAACCCGTAGGAAGGAAGCTTCGATAGAAGAGCTTTGTGCCAGACCCGATCGAAGGCTTTCGCCATATCTAAACTGGCCGCCAGGCCCTCACCCTTACTCTCAACCGCTTCCGCCCATTTAAAGAAAGAAAGAAAGAAAGAAATCATTTATTTGTTAAACATAGGTAGCATATGGTTATGGTTTAGTAGTATAGCACTTGGTAGATAAAATAAAAATTTTGAACCACTATGTTTTGCCGTTACAATACAGCATACAAATATATAGGTAATAATTTAATTAATTCAGACATGTCAAATCAAATCATATTTTATTAAAAGTTGTCATAACAATCATAGTAGGAATCATATATAAATTAAAATAAATGAAAAGTTAATCAAATAATTATAAAACAAATGTCAATAAAAATAATTAAAATGTGTCAGGTATACCAGAAGATCGCCAGCAGACCGCCCATGATGAAATCCGTACTGGCGATCACTTATGAGTTGGTGCTCCTCTAGGTAAGATAGAAGCTGGCGGTTTATAATGGATTCCATAATTTTGGAGAGCAGGGAGGTAATGGCAATAGGCCTGTAATTACCAGGATCAGAGCGATCACCTTTCTTGGGTATTGGGTGAACTAAAGCAGTCTTCCAAGCCGACGGGACAACGCCTGTAGCGTAGGAGTGTTGAAAAAGGCGCGTCAAAACCGGAGTCAACTCAGAAGCGCAGGTTTTGAGCACAATGGCAGGGATTCCGTCAGGCCCATTGGACTTATGGACTTCGAAGGAGAAGAGTGTCTTCCGGACAGATTTTTCAGTAAACCGGATGTCCGGCATAGTACTCGCACAACGTGAAATATTCGGGGGTATTTTTCCCCCGTCATCCAAAGTCGAGTTAGACGCAAAAAAGGTGACAAGGAGATCGGCTTTCTCTTTTGCATCATGGACTAAGGTGTCATTTGCCGTGCGCAATGGTGGAAAAGATGGCTGACAAAAATTTCCCTGGACAGCTTTGGCAGGAGACCAGAATGATCGTGTACCCGAAGGAAGTTGGGCCAGTCTCTCACCAATTCTCCCGATATGTTTTGCCTTCACAGCTTTTTTTAGGGATCTCCAGATCCCTAAAATATTTTACTCCCTCTTAAGATCGTTCGCTTTTGGATCCTTAGTTGCCATTGCATTGGACCAGGTCTGAAATCGTGTTTGCTTTTGGCTATACGCCTCTGCAAGAACGATCAAACCAGGGTTGAGACTTGCCACCAACAGGCACAACAGAACTTGGAATAAAGAGTTCTATGCCCTGCAGCACCACTTCAGCAACAGAGTCGGTAACGGCTGAAGCATCCTGAAGCGAGAAACAAACCCTGTCCCAAGGGTAGGAAGAAAAGAAGTTCCGCATCTCATTATTAACCACGAAAGTAGGTAATTTCCTAAAAAATCTACTTACTTATTTTAATATATATTGTTGTAAAATCATAAAAAGACATGGTGAGATTGTTTACATAATAGGACAAATTATGGATAAACGGACTTTAGCACGTTCATCAACGGTATTTATAGAACCACGGTTGAGATGGGATATCAGGCTGAATCTTCGAGTAGTGTTTAGCATTAAAGGGACCCCTGCTTACCAAAGCCTTTTCCATTTTTCATAAAGATGCTGTTTGGCTGAAAGTCGGAGGTCACGAGGTTGACATTCAAAGTGTGTGTGGCGTTCCGTGGCATTTCCACGGGACCCAACGGCACCTATACTTTGCGAAGGCATCGCAACAAAGGACCGTACGTACCTAACATTATTTTTATGGCAACTTATTTTATGATTATTGTTATTGCCAACGGAAATTTAAGTAATCCGTACCATTTTTTTTATACACAATGTTCCGTTACAACTGTTAACGTTCAAACTCAAAACATCTATTAAAGACAGTCTGACGACATGAGTAGTTAAAGCGTTAAAGTTTTTAGTAGTCTGTGGTCCGACTTTACTCACTGAACAGTGAACACGCGTTTCATTGACTACGCACACAATCGCAAACAGTATGAGCAGATCATATGAAATTTGGCAGAGGGGGTGCCTATGGTGGCCTTTCCTGTTGGTTGAATGCTTTAAGTGTCATGCTTCCTTTTATTATAGATCGAGAATAATCGAGATCCTAAGGGCCCACGACCTTATTTATTCTCACTAACAGTCTTCGATGTGTAAAAGACTGTAGGTATGCGTAGGTAGGGTACGAGGTACTTCATGATGCTTACTCTTGGCTAGACGGCCCTTGTCTGGAAGTAATGCTGTGAAGACAGACAGACATAGTTTACTTTTAAAACCTACAACTTGGTCATCAGACATTCAGCCTGTGTAACCTAAGGTCTGTACAAGTATCGGCAGGAAACAAGACCCAATATGGCGTCGACTGCGCATGTAAGACTCGCGGGGGGAATGCGCGGGGAAGCGCGGGTGCACGCTACCATTCATTCCCGTTTCCCTCCACATACCGCACCTCCAAGGACATCTATTTTTCGTTTCTTCGCAGTCTTATTTCATGCCGAATGCTGTACTATTGTAGTACTCTATACTTACTATCTTTACGGTGAAAAAAAAGAACATTAAAATTACAATGAATTCCTTTTATTGCGTGAAAAATGACAATAACAATTCCTTGTGTAAATACAATTACAGTGCATGCAGCAAAACCCACAGAAGGCACATTATAATATGGATATAATAGATTTTAATCGCAAGCAAACACGAACTCCTAAATATTATACAATGGCAAATAATGGGGTTTCTTATATATCTCAATATATACTCTCGCGCAGACTGCAGACGCTTGCTTTTCACTTGACAGCTTTTCAGTACAAAATCATATAATAATTAATATTGGCATTATTCTGAAATGCTGTATGTAAATCTAGATTCGAGCAAACGTCATCAATGCACAAAAATACAGACTGTAAAAAACTTCAAAGCAGATTGCTACAATTTCTCACATGGCAACATCAACTACGTTCCAAATCACGTATTAAAAACTAACTATTGATTCAACCTTAAAAAATAAACAACAAACTAACAATCCTTGAGCAATTATAGATAGAAAGAAATTATTAAAGATAGATAATTGAAATAAGAATTCATTGTTCTACATAGAGATCTTAAAGTAAAGAAAACTTAAGGGTTACTTAGCTTCTAAGCCCTAAAAGATCATAAAGGCCTGACACATGTTCAACTATCAATTTAATTGTAAAGGAAAGTGTAAAAAATATGCGTCACGATTATAGAAAACGGTAAATACAATTAGACAGCATGCATTGAAGCGCAGTGTGAAAATATGTAATAACGTGTGATGGATAATATTTCTATTACTTATTTTAATATCGACACAAAAGCATGGTCCTTTGCATCGAAATATTCTATGTAAAATATTATCTGTTAATATGTTATAACTTTGTCTTTGTTTTTAATTGACAACTATTAGTGACCACAAAAAAGGCAAATTCTGATAGTACACAGTTTCGTGTCTAGTCAACTTAGGTCGATGATAAAATAAATATAAAACGATAAAACATTGTAGTCATTTTTTAAATTTCAGTCAAAATGCTGCAAGCTGGTGACATAAGCGTGTGCTAAAGTTTGTACTTTCCGCTTCCTGTTAATATTTATACAGTTTTAGTTGTTCTTTCTAACTGCATCTGCTACCAAGCGGGTGGCTGTAAAAAGAAACAATTAAAATCATTAAATTTTTTTAAACTCTATCCTACTTACTTAACAATCAATTTTGATGAATTCATACCAATTTTAAATTAGAGCCAAAAATATTATTTTGGGGTTGGTCATAACATAAAGTATGTGCTAAATTAAATAAAGTTACAGTAAGAATAAGTAATACCTTTTTTTTAAATATTAGGTGTAGTATAGCTTAAAAAATCATGTGAGCGACTAAATTGTCGACGCTAAGTTTGTAGATATTTTGAATCTGACTAAAACCATCATAAATATATACAATTCTTCCTTTACTGAGTGACTGACGGACAACGCACAGCAAAAACTATTGGACGTAGGAAGCTGAAATTTGACATGTAGGTTTCTTAGGTAGTGTAGGGGAGTACTAAGAGAGGATTTCTCGAAATTCCCACGGGAACAAGATCCCGGGCCCATGATAGTGCTGTACAAATAATATGACGGGCAGATTTCGCTCGTCAGTCTTTTGGTTGATCGTACAGCAAAATAACTACGTATGCTATAAATTAAGGAATACGTCACTATAATTGTTTAATACCAGATTATCTATTTTAACGTTAATATTAATGCCAAATAGTGAAATATCTGGCAGAAAATATTTTTTGTTAGTGCACACATAAGCAGTATTAGCCTACAAGTCAGTAGAATCATTTTAAGGTAAAAAAAAAGTAAAGTTTTAAAATGCTAGGCTTTTGCAACAAGTTTTAAAATAATATTAATAACATAGACATATATAACTAATGGAAACACATATAACAGGAAAATTAATATATCATGATAAAAATAATGAGGTTACTGAAATCAAATGGGTGTAATTGGAATACGTTAGTGTAATGAGAGAGTTATGGCCAGGTTATGGGTAATAAATAAGAGCACAATGCTACTATCTAGATAAGCATATGCAGTTAATGCGATCACATAGATTGCATCCACAGAAATCGGATTTTTTTTTAGTTTCAGTATCGAAAGGCATGTCGCCAGTTTGAAGTTTGACATACGAACAAATGACAATTCTACACCTTCGTTTCACGCAAATAAAAATTAACTTATGTTCGTACAATTATAAGTTAAGTTTAAAAATACAGGTTAGGCTATGTAGTCCCACTTGCGGCGACACAATCAAGCGGCTAAAAATATTCCAAAATCCTGTGATTGCATCTGTCTAGCGTGTTTTACGTGTATGGTATTATTAGGCATGCAGAAAAGCGAACTTTGCCCCGTTATAAGTAATATTTGCCTTTTGTACTCAAATAAATTGCCGTCACGATACTAGGGTATGTATAATTATAGCGCGTCTACTACGTGACGCAAGCAAGTAGCACGTATCAGCCTTAAGGCCCATTTAGACGATACAAGTTTCTTGAACATACAAGAGCTATAACTGCAGTGCAACAATTGACTTTGAATAATTGCAAGCAACTGTTGTTTAGACCACGCAAGTATTTACTTGCTTCAATTTAATTGTATGCAACAGGCAAGAAACTTGCACCGTCTAAATGGGCCTTTACACTTAGGCCTCGTATCCACTAAGCAACGATTAAAGCACAATATGTCTTTCTTTCTCGCTCTGTACAATTTACATGAGTGAGAACTATGATTTCGAGTAAATCTAAGTGAGCAAGCCTATTATTTTTAAAGTCCGACCAAATCAGGATTTGCCCGAAACCGAAGCTTAAATAAAAAAATATAATAAAAAAGGAATTAAGTTTTTAATAAAAATAGCGACTTATTTGCGTTATAAACTTGAAAATAACAAGTTATCCTTAAAAACATAAGATTTTTTTTTCTAGCAAGTAATTTATAAAAACAAGCTTATTTGTTGTTTTAAGGCCGAAACTGGCCGAAACATGCACCGGTCTCTAATTAATTCGCGCGTCAATGTTGCTCATTGGATACACGGCTACAAACGCACATCTTAACTGTCAGAAATGAGCAACTCGGCCATCTCTTTTATACGAAGGTGTGTCACTGAGACAGGTTGAATACGAGTCACGCAGCGGACGCCTCACGAGTGCCAAAGCCAAAATTACGTTAAACTACGTTATTGAAACATACTCTAGAAATATTGGAAAGGCATATTGACTGTTTTTTTTTTTAGATATTTCCTGCCAGATATTATGAATTAAATGCATACAATTTAGCCAAGCGTTAGTAGTAGCAGGCTACTTCAACTTACCAACTGCGGTTTTTACGCTATTGCACTAATCTGCTTTACCTAAAATAAGGGATAATGCTTAGTCAAATATTTTTTGACAAGTCTCTAAATACAATACAACTGATATGGAACTATGTTCGTCATTGGAGTCATAATTTATAAGTTTACTTTCAAAAAAAATAGATACACTAAAATTTGGTAGGTATAACAATGGGATAATGTCCAATCTGCAATAGATTTGGAAGAAACAATAAATATTATGCTCATAATGAGAAGGCGAGACAAAAAAAGTGTTATTGTGTAGTTTAGTATCAAGAATTTTGGAGTGATGTGGGTATTTTCGGTCCTCAAATATACTCAAGTGACGAAATACAAGTGTTGTTGAAACCAATAAATATAACACTAAATACTTTCTAATGAAAGAAAAATATAATCAATTTAAAGACGTCCGCCACGTGACGTGTACAGTTCAAATAAAATATACCAAAAGGTGTTTATGAACTTAGTCAAAAGTCGCAGTAGCGAATGGTGTCTGGCGGTTCTAAACTTTAGTAATAAGTAGCAATAGTGTTAGGTTCAGCTTGCACCGTCTAAATGGGCATTAACCCCGCTTGCAAGTTTCTTGCCTGTGTGCTTACAATTAAATTGAAGCAAGTAAATTGCAAGGTCTAAACAACAGTTGCTTGCAATTAATCATAGTCAATTGTTGGACTGCAATTATTGCTCTTGTACGTACAAGAAACTTACACCGTCTAAATGTGCCTTTACAGCGCAGGGAGGCCAAATCACGCCTTGCAAACTGCCACCTTTACGGTGTCCCATCGCTTATGGCTGGATTACACGCAATTACGTTGTTAGGCAGTTAACTAAATTAAGTTAATAAATATGTGTAAACAATCAATTTATTATTCATTATTTGTGAAGATTTTTGACGAAGCGTGTTACTGATAATCATTTGTAATAAATTATTCATTTGTATTATTTATTATTAAGTTCACTAAATACTGCATTACTAATATTGGTCGTTTACACGTAATTATCAACCCAAAATTTTGTTAACAATTTGATTGCGGGTAGATCAGCCATTATACTTGCGCGCTTAGAGCCGCCATCTTTTCTATTTGTAGTCTTAGCACGTATTCAACCACCTATAGGATCTTGTTAACAAAATCCGAATTTAAATTAACGAAATTCTATAAATTGTTAAATCACATCTTCTCTCCCTTTCGCACAACCGACCCCAAGCGCAACAGAAACGGAGCCAATATCTTGCGCACGTTCGGTGTGCGAGAGAGACAGCTTACTTGCGCGTCACGCAGCGGATAAACATGATTTATCTAATACATATATAAATAACGAACTACAAAAAGGGCAGTAAACGTACTTAGACAAACAGAAGCATATATTTCACTTGTTGCAATGCCCAAACAGTTTTAACGTTCAGCAATTTTTTTCATCGAAATGTTGATCTTGCGATTTGCCCTTTCTACTAGTCGGTGGACATCCAATTCGTCTGACATCGTGAAAACAATAATAGCAGATTGTTAAGCTAGGGTCGAAAGGAATCAATTCCCACACGAGGTATTAAAGACTTTAGTCCGAGTAGGAATTCTACTGCAAATTTCGAATATAATTTGGAAAATTCTGTGTATCGCAGCTACATTTATGAAAAAGGCTTTATGAATCCCGATCCCACGGGAGCAGAACCGCGGAGCACAGCTTGTGTATAAATAAAAAAATTAGCGAATTCATGTTAAAATGAACCTATGAATAATTTTTTTTTTTTATAAAAACTCATTTGCACTTCCATGATTCACCATTTCAATTGACTGGTGACAAACACAAGTTAAAACAACTAAGAATAATATGTTGCAATGATAACTAACAAGTTACATTGAAGGGAGATAAGATAAAACAATGCGCAATGGTGTTCGTTCATTTCTCCCAATTGATACTGTTTTATCAATAAACTAACTTGTGCCCGCAGCTTCGCCCGCGTGTATTTCCCACGGCAACATTGCTTTTTCCGGGATGAAAAGTACCCTATGTCCTTCTCAATACTTCTAACTATGTGTATGCGAAATTTCAGGAAAATTATTTCAGAAGATAAAGCGTTAGAGGTAACAAAAAAACAAACTCACTTTCGCATTTATAATATTCGTTTATTAGCTGAGTGACCGACAGGCAACGCACAGCCAAAACTACTGGGCGTAGAAAGATGAAATTTGGCATGTAGGTTCCTTAGGGAGTGTAGGGGAGCACTAAGAGAGGATTTCCCAAAATTCCGGCGGGAACAAAGTACCGGGTCCGTGCTAGTTATACATATTTTTGTCGCGAGTCCTTGACTATCAGCTTTCCGGGTTCAATTCCCTGTGCGGTCAAGTTAAGTTTTTCTTTGTCCTTACATATTTACTTATCGATATGAATACCATATAAAATCTATCCCAAACATATAAGACAGCATTATAAAGACATTTCTTAGTCTACGAAGATAACCCATAATATGAAGCACTTAAAAATATGCCCAAATAACCCTAATACCCTAACACCTATTTTTCTCTGCATATTTTTTTTATACTTAATTGTAATATTAAAATAATTTCTTGGCATTTATATTGTTCAATGCCGTATCAAAGGTTAATCTGCAATCTTATCAAAATAAGTATTTATGGTTTAATTTTATTGGAACATTTGAAACACAGCAATCATTTAATGTAAATATATAAAAAAATAAACTGTGATAGTGTAATTTTCTATGCTTACTATTTTTTATGCAGTAGAAAAATGTAAGGAAAATTAACTGCAGTGATTTAAACTATGTCCAAGAAGCGTAAAGACAGTGCAATAATATATCATTTTAGGCGTACAGATGTCTATATGAAACTCCACTCAGGGGTGGAAGGTGGGAAAAACTACATTCGCGCGGGCGAAGTCGCCGGCAAAAGCTATACAGGTGAATACTATATCATTGGCATTCTTCCTACTAGTGAAAGTAGTTATGATTATGAGCAACTAAAAAAAAAAAACTTTTTGTACGGGACCGACTCGATCCAACCGAAAAATAAATCAGCTGTTCCATACATTTAGTGCGAGTAGGCATGTAAAATAGTATGGAACAGCTGTTTTAGGGTTCCGTACCTCAAAAGGCAAAAACGGAACCCTTATAAGATCACTTTGTTGTCCGTCTGTCTGTCAAACTTTTTTTTTCTCAGGAATGCCTAAAGGTATCAAGTTGAAATTAATACCGAATACCCGGATCTACGGTCTCTTTCAGCAAAAAAATAATGAAAATTATAGGTCAACGCGATCAAGAGATATTACCGTAAATGTTGCGAATTTTCGCATATTTTGCGATTTCAGACAGCATTCAAAACCTATGGGGTACTTCCTGTTGACCTAAAATTATGAAATTTAGCAAAAAGCAAGATCTCACAGTACTTATACAGGAATAAATCTGAAAGTGGTAAATATGTTGTTGGAAGTCTAAAAAAAAGTGTTACAAACTTATTTTTGCGCTGGATTCAGTATGAATCTTAGAGATCGAACCGCAAAGTTAAGTTTGTTTTTGAACCAAGTTGGTCTTTTACTTAGCGCTATGAAGTGAGATGCTTTGCGTGTACGGAACCCTCGGTGCGCGAGTTTGGCTCGCACTTGGCCGGTTTTTTTCGGTCGGATTAAGTCGGCCCCATACAAAAAGTTGCTCATATTAAAAAGTACTTTCACCTGTAAAAAGGATTCCAATGTTTTTTGGATCCACCCTGTATGGAGCAGATGCTAATATTTTTGATCCACCCTGTACATGAAGCAGCATAGCGACACATAGGAAAGCCGTTGTCATGCACATAGCTAACTGTAATGTACATACGGTACTTAATCTTTGTGCAAATCCTTCATGACATTGCTGAAAGACTTCATAGTTTTCTCCATGTGCTTATTGGCGTTATTTATTATGTCGTTTAGTTCTAAAATATAGAAAAATATACATTCAGTTATCTTAAGCTAGCTTCTGTCCGGGGCTTCGCCCGCGTGAATTTTCCACGGGAACAGTGCTTTTTCCCAGGATGAAAGGTACCCTATGTCCTTCTTACTTCTAACTATGTGTATGCGAAATTTCAGGAGAATTGGTTCAGTAGATAAAGCGGGAAGAGGTTACAAACAAATTAATAAACAAACTCACTTTCGCATTTATAATATTAGTAAGGATAGGATATACAATCAGTTATCTTTGCATAATGATAAAACTGTAACCGGTCAAAGTCTGTGCATAGGAGATATTAAAGAAGAAAAATGTAAATTTGTTCCCGTTGAGTCACACCAATTTGTGAATTATCAAATTTTTTTATCGTTGAGTAAGTGTTACACTTACACTGTTACTCAAAAAGAAAAACAATCTTGATATCTAAGTGTTACACATAAGGTCTAACAGAGGAATAACAGAACCCAAAATGTTTTTATTAAATAATAATTTTTATCTGTCCGTATGTTTGTACCTACGCGCATCACGGAAAAACTGTTGAATCAAATTTGATACGGTTTTTACAGTATTGGACAGGGTGGGTAATTACGAAGGTTTTGATGTAGATTTTACGCGGGCAAGGTCACGGGCAAAAGCTAGCAGTCAATTAACGGTTAAAACAGATATTTAAAAATAAAGTTAGTTTTTCTTTGACCTCTGGCAAGATTGTGCATGAAAAAAAGTTTAAGATAAATTTAAAAATCCTACAATGTACCTTTTAAGCGACTAGAATTAATCCTTTTTCTAAATCCACACGTGTAAAATGTTAAAATTAATAAACATCTACATTTGTAGTTTGTAGTCAATCAGTACATATTATGATCATAGACCACGAAAATATGAAAATATATAGAGAAACTGTGACTACTTGCCAGATGGGGAGGATTCCCCCAAATTTGTTTTTTTTTAATAATCGATGAGGGGATTTATAAATCTTCGTTTCATACAAATAGTATCATTTTGGGGGGGAGGTAAAAATGGTTTTGGGGGAAAATTTTAATCATCTTCATACATTTTGGGGAATTTCGTTAAAATCTTGGGGGGAAACCTAGACAGTCATCTGGCAACACCGATTTTGTGCAATAAACCTTGAACCTTGTAGCTAAACATGGGTTAAGTATATATTCTGACTCAGCATTTATGTTTACCATTATTCTTCCCTGTTTAGTGATTTTTTTCAATTCAATTCAATTCAAAACATTTATTGCAATTCATATTATACAACAGTTCTCTTATAATAAGTTTTATCTGTTATCATTTAGGTACAATATGAACCCTGTCGGGTGCGCAATAGTAACAAGAGCGGAGCGGCAAGCGGTGTTGTGTCCCAATGCTGGGCAAAGGCCTCCCCCCAAAATTCTTCTTTTACTGACTTAGTAACGGACAGACAATGCCCAGCCAAAACTACTGGGCGTAGGAAGCTGAAATTTGGCATGTAGGTTCCTTAGGGAATGTAGGGGAGTACACGGAACAAAGTACAGGGCCCATGTTAATATTTATATATATTTTTAATGACTTACCAGAAGACGCGAGGTTGTCAATGCGGTCGTGGTGTTTCAAGTAGTACGGACGGATGACGCGGTGGTATATGATGAGTGAACCGTTGAATTCGGTCGGCAGAAAACACCATATGATGAAGATGCACTGGAATGGAAAATATTAATACAATATAGATAATTTAAGTTTCAAAAGATGCTCGATCCGGGGTTAAAACAGCCACTGTGATGAGAATTCGCAACATTTACAGAAATATCTCATGATCGCGTTGACGTATAATTTTGATTATTTTTTTGCTGAAAGAGACCATGGATCCGAGTATTCGATATTAATTTCAACTTGATACCTTTAAGCGTTTCTGAGAAAAAAAGTTTGACAGACAGACGGACAACAAAGTGATCTTATAAGGGTTCCGTTCTGTTTTTGCCTTTTGAGGTATAGAACCCTAAAATGAACCTTATTTATGGAAAAATTAGGTTCATTTTTAAATATTTAGGAAATGACAATTCATGTTCCGATTCGTCAAAGTAGCTGTTATAACCCCTTCAGTTGAGAGTTTAGAGCTTTTATCCAACAGGAGGCGATGCGAGCGCTTTCTATGCAAAAAAGTCTGCTACTTTCTTTGGGGGAAACGCGCTCACTAACGCAATGCGCCGTGTTAGAAAAAATAATTTATTCACGCACACAAAGATAATGCTGACTTAAAACACTACGCCCACAATCACTATGAGCAGATCATATGGAATTTGGCTAAGGGGTATGCCTGTAAGA
This sequence comes from Ephestia elutella, assembly GCA_018467065.1. NCBI lineage: Eukaryota > Metazoa > Arthropoda > Insecta > Lepidoptera > Pyralidae > Ephestia > Ephestia elutella. Next base: position 10,608,111 of record CM031591.1, on the reverse strand, counting down.
GGTAGGCCCCTTCCGTTGGTTCAATGCTAAGACCGTGGTACAACATATTTGATTTATAATGTAATTATGAAATAAAACAAAAATTAACATGATGGGTTTTTGTACATCTTATCTTTATCGTTAGAGTATTTGAAAGAAATTAAAAATAATAATAATAGGATTCAAATCCTATTTACGAATTTTTCATGACATAATACCTAAATAGTAGCAAATAATAAACAATCAACGAAAATTGTGCAATACCCACAAAAAACTATTACGCAACGTTTTCAATACAGTAAATAAGGTTTGCGTCATACAGACAGACAGAATCAACTGAGTTCAAGATCACGGCTCTGATACGCGATGTATGTAGAAAAATGATTAGATAACAAAAATTAAAAAAGTAATAGTACAGGTACACATTATTTATCTATGAAATATTGTAATTTTATGTGGAATCAACGAGGAAAACATTTAAAAGACTAGCCGAGCCCGGAGACTAGATCCCGTGAGAATTTCGGAATAAAAAGTACCCTAGACCCTATTCCACGTTTTATTCTACTTGTGTACCAAATTTCATCGAAATCCGTCCAGAAGATTTTGCGTGATTGAGTAACAAACATCCTCACAAACTCGCATCCAAACTTTCGCATTTATAATATTAGTAGGATTCTCTCTCTCTCTCAGCCGAAAGACGTCCACTGCTGGACAAAGGCCTCCCCCAAGGATTTCCACAACGACCGGTCCTGCGCTGCCCGCATCCATGCGCATCCCGCGACCTTCACCAGGTCGTCGGTCCACCGAGTGGGAGTATTATTAGTGGGAATTAGTAGGATTAATACACACAAATAGTAAGTAAGGAAGCCTATCTGACACTTAAACCTTAGAAGATGTGTAATTTTCTCCCAAACAAATAAAAAAAATAGCAAAGTTAACGCTAAAATAAATGCCCTTTGAATTAATATTTTTAAGTCTGTATATTGCTACATAAACAATATTATCGCCTAGAACGCGACGTAACTCATTAGTGTTGTTAATCACCTATATGATGAGGCCTTGTACTAAATTCATGGACAACTGCGTTTAGGGTTGTCAACAACACATAGTACACTTAAAAAAAATACTGCCTCTTTTTGATTTTCGAAGTTGGTTGAAAAATATAGTATTTGTAGGAATGAGAAAAAATTTATACATGTTGTTACCAAAAATGTAGTATTTGTAGAAATGAGAAAAAAATTATACATGAAGTCACCTACTTTTAGGCATTTCTGTATAGTTTTCGTTCAGTTTCACAGTGCATGTACTATTGTATATAGGAAAGTTTGTATTTAAGAGTGTAAAATCCGCTACCCAGGCTTCATGCTACCCAGGTTCAATTTAATCGAAATCAATCCTGTAGATTTTGCATGACTGAGTAACAAACAAATAAACATCCATTCTTTAACTTTGTTATAAAATATAGTATCATTGAGTTAGTCTTAGTATCCCATAACACAAGTCTCGAACATACTTTGGGGCTAGCTCAATCTGCGTGATCTCTGTGCATATATATTTATTTATTATTTACGTTTATAATATTATTAGGATTTTACTTACGGTTGGCAACCCTAAGTCTACGTCAGTTGTACTGTATACAAGGCATGCAATATAATGGATCTAGAACACTTCCTGTTCTTTGTGCAAGTGATGCGGGCATGAATTACTCGTATTCTGTACAATTATTGAATGAAATTATAGCAAATATTTGAAGTATTGAGATAAGCTCGTAAAATAAATTACAATTAGTTTCGTATTAACATACGCTTTCAATTCTTAAAAACCGGCCAAGTGAGAGTATAACTCGCGCACCGAGGGTTCCGTACACGCAAAGCATTCGATCCCTAAGATTCATACCGAATTCAGTGCAAAAATAAATTTGTACCACATAGGTTTTGATTGCCGCCTGAAATCGCAAAATATGCGAAAATTCGCATCATTTAAGGTAATATCTCTTGATCGCGTTGACATATAATTTTGATAATTATTTTGCTGAAAGAGACCGTGGATCCGAGTATTCGATATTAATTTCAACTTGATACCTTCAAGGGTTCCTGAGAAAAAAAAGTTTGACAGACAGACGGACAACAAAGTGATCTTATGAGGGTTCCGTTTTTGCCTTTTGAGGTATGGAACTCTAAAAATGGAAGTTTGTAATTCAATCACGCAAAATCCCATAGGATAAATTTTATCCCGAATTTCTCATAGGAGCAGAGCCCCAGGGCGCAGCTAGTATTTACTAACATAATACTTGTTTAATTTTACGGGAACAAATATTTACGTTATTTATTAGGTCTTGAAATAGTAAATGCAACTAGCATATGATGTCATTATAAGATTGCACAAAATGAGTTACATAAAGATAAGCTATGATGATGAGCTAACATAACGGAATTTGAAATGAGAAACAGTGCATATAAAATTTGCGAAAAAATTATTTGCAATCACATTGATGTATGTTACTGAAAAAAAGGCTATTCACACGGCACAATGTAAAGGACTGAAATAAATTTCAGATACTACATGAACTGAAATGTAAAATAAACAAGCTAATTATTTAAAAATACTACTGACAACTTGCATAAACTATGTCACTTGGAGGAATGCAAGGAATCTAACAATACCTCTCACATCAAAATCTGTTAAGTCGTTCAGGACTTATGGTGGAATAAAGAAACTTACATATATACATACTTACATACATGAAGCCTGAAAACATAACACTCCTTTTTTGGTCAGTCGTGTAAAAAGAAGTATTATCAGCAACTGATAAAATAAAATGTGATGCTTAATGTGTCATTATTAAACAAATGGTGATATGGTGTATTCCCAAAATCATTATATACAGTTAATGATTAGCAGATAACATTTCAAAAGTGATTACCACTTTATCATTTAAACCTAAATGTTGTCACATTAAACTACATTATATATATTAGTGTGAACAATTAGAATAAGATAGAATACAATGACATATGTTTTAAATCTACTAATACCTACATAACATTTATCTGCAAATGAAATTAAGCTAGTAATAATAATTTGTAAACTATAGATCTATAGGACTTATTAAACTACAAACAAAAATAAAATAACAGCATGATTCACCCTTATCACAAACTCATCTAAACTCTGTTTTTTCTTACTGCCCTATTATGTGAACAATCTTCACAGTACTTTTTGTTTTGTTGAAAATAAATCAAATATTAGTTCAAACCTAAACATTCTAAAGTAAAACATTTATTAACCATGAAAGTAATTCCCTAAAAGTCTATTTTAATTTATATTGTTATAAAATCATAAAAAGTCATGGTAGGATTGTTTCCATAATAGGACAATTAGGAATAAACGGACTTTAAATTGGACGGTCAATGGTTTGTTATTTCTTCACATAAAATCTACTACAGGGATTTAGATAAAATTTGGTTCACAAGTAAAAAAAACAGGCAAGTGCGAGTCAAACTTGCGCCCCGAGGATTCGGTACGCAAAGCATCTCACATTATAGCTCTAACTAAAAGAACAACTACTTTCAGAAACAAACTTTACTTTGCAATTTTATCCTTAGGATTCTTGTATTGTCAACCATACAAGCAGGAAGAAGAGATCTTTGTCTTTTTTTTTTTTTTTTATTTATTTATTAAGCAAACACAACAGTTAACAATCACATACAATTCCGTAACAATTTCAATATAATATAGGTACTAAACTAGATCGCCAACCAAAAACGTGAATGCATTACATGTTAAGTATAACTAAATGTATTTATTACTAATAACATAATTACTAATTAGAAGACTACATATTTCTATAATATCAGGATGATAACAGGACAAAAATTATTGGAGGACATTTTTAACTTGTCTTTTATAACTAATGTGTTTAGACTCAAAAAGGTCTAAACTATTAACACCATGTGACTTTATGATTTCGTTATATAATCTGCACATTCTTACTACTGGATTATAGTAGGAGGTATTATTAACATAAACCCTTAAATGAAGAGCTAAAGGATGACGCAAATTGATTCTTGTGTTAAAATCTAGGGACAACAACAGGCGCGGAGAATCTATAATTGAATGCACAATTTTATGTAAAATTAATAAATCTTGATGCTTTCTTCGCGTATCAAGCCTGGTAACACAAAATTTATCAAGTCTTTCTTCATATGATGGCATGGATCGCCCATATCCATTTCTGTAACAAAGTAGTCTTAAAGCTTTTCTTTGCACACTTTCAATATTATCGGAGTGCACTTGATAATGCGGAGACCATACCACAGATCCATACTCCAAAATTGTTCGTACGAGATTATTGTATAAGCAGATAAAGCTTGTTGTCTTTTTAAAATCTACAGTACATCTATATACAAAGCCTAGCACCTGATTAGCCCTATCAATTATACACTGGTAATGGTCACGAAACGTTAGCTTATCGTCAAAAATTATCCCAAGGTCTTTTACTACGGATTTACGTTCTAGCGTGTGATCGTTAATTTTATATTGGAAATTAATACGGTTGTGCTTATTTGTAAAAGTGATGCAAAAACATTTATCTATGTTAAGGGACATGTTATTGAACCTACACCAGTCAGAGATTACATTTAGATCGTTTTGTAGTGCTAAACAATCATCAACGGTTTCAATTCGGTTAAACACTTTAACATCATCTGCGTATAGCAGACATTGACATGAGAGTTTTTCTGCCAAGTCATTTATAAATATGACGAAGAATAATGGCCCCAAATGTGAGCCCTGTGGAATGCCAGAGCTTATAGTGAATGGTGAAGATTTATATCCCTTAACTGCTACCAACTGGCTACGATTCTGTAGATATGATTGAGTCCATCGAAGCAAACTTCCATGCACGCCAAATGCTTTTAATTTCATAGATAGTATATTTTGGTCGAGTTTATCAAACGCCTTTTTAAAATCCGTGTACACAGAATCCACTTGTCCACTTTGTGCAAATGCAGAGCAAATGTAATTCTTATATTCAAGAAGATTTGATACAGTGGATTTAGCCTGTACGAAGCCGTGTTGATTCTCAGACAAAAAGGGTTTAACAAGACTATAAATATTGTCATATACAATAGACTCCAAAATCTTGGCTATGCAGGAAAGAATGCTGATGGGTCTGTAATTCTCACAGCAATTTGCATCCCCAGACTTATACACAGGAATCACGTGCGCTAATTTCCACACCTGAGGGAAGGTTCCTGTTTTCAAAGACAGGTTGAAAAGAATTTGCAGAGGAATAACCAATTCTTTCGCACAGACTTTAATAAATTTAGGAGGCAAGCCATCTGGCCCTGCACCCTTATTCGGATCGATTTTTTTAATTTTTTTAATTATATCGTCTTGGCTCACTGCGATGCCAGAAAGATTTCCACCACCCAAATCACCAAAATCAATGTCACCGGCTTTAGGATAGTCCTCATACACTGAACCAAAATATTCGGCAAAGAGGTTACAAATATTTTGAATATCCGTTTCAGTTCTCTCACCCAAAGTCATGACCCGTGGCAGACGTTTACCCCCTTTTTTATTATTGACAAAATTCCAGAAAGATTTGACATTGTCATTTATACATTCCTCAGTAGACCTAACGAAAGAATCGTAATTATCTTTAAGTAATACTTTGGACCTAGTACGTAAGAGAGAGAAAGTATCGTAATCTCTAGGGTTACCGTATTTCTTATATATTTTGTGGTACTTAAGCTTCTCTTTTATGCATTGCTTAAGCGCAGGGGTAAACCAGCTAGGGAAATTTTCTCTACACTCTCGAACCAAAGGTGTATATTTCATAATAATTTTATTCAGGTTAGTATAGAAAATTTCAGTAGCAACATTTATATCTTTATGCGATCCTAAGAGATTAGCCCAATCAACCTTTGCAAGTTCGAACTTTATACCTTCGTAGTCACATTTATTAAAATTAGGTCTTTTTTGGTTTATCGGTTTACTTTTATTTCCGGTATCACAACAAATATCTTTTATTTTTATACAAAGAGGAGGGTGGTAACGAGAGTCTACACGCGAAATAGGCTCTGTTTCGGTTAATTCTATACAATTTTGATTACAGAATACAAGATCCAAAAGCCGGTGGTTGCTATTTAGTACATAATTAAACTGGTTGAGATTCCCAAAAGACACTGTGTCTAATAACAGTTTAGCTTTATTATTATCAGATATCATGGTTGGGATCATAACTTGGTTATTTTCCAATGAATTTGACCATTTTAAGGTAGGTGTATTAAAGTCGCCTAAAATAAAAGCAATATCTTTACTATCAATCAAGGATATATTCTTTTGTAGGTGTTCATAAAACAATTTCAGGTGCGTATGAGACATGTCGGGTGGTAAATAACACAGACAAAGATACAATTTACAATTACTTGATTTGTTTGGTGAAATACATAACCAGATGTCCTCAAATGAGCTCTCCCATGAATTTAACCTAACGGCATTGAAATGATTTTTAACTGCGACAAGAATCCCACCACCATCAGTTTTTTTTGAATCCGTTGATGAACGATCTCTGCGATAAACAGAGTACCTACTGTCCACAACTTCATTATCAAAAAATCCTGTATTCAAATTAGTCTCTGTAAGACAAATCACATCAAAGTTACTATTCAAAATATTTAGGTGTATATCTTTAGTTTTAGTTCTTATTCTATTAACATTTTGATAGTATATATCCATAACAAATTGGTAAATAAGTATATAACTACAGTTATAAACGAAAACCTTAAATTAAACAATTTTACTTAAACAGCTAGTATCTTTAATATAAATCGCCCCGCTACTTTCATCTTTTCTGACATAAATCCTACCATACTTCACCCAAACAAACTTATACTTTTTCTCTTTTGCTGCCTGTCTTGCTGAAGCATGTAACTCTTTGCACTCAGATGACAGATGCTCGGAGACATAAATTAGCTGCTTCTCGCCAGGAATGTTCAGATCGTTAGAGTTCACTCCATTCGCAGGGTTCTTCTTGTTATAACGCTTGAAAGCAGAGATAAAGTTGTCTCGCTGGCGTTCGGATGTGAGAGTAAGAAGAATAGATCTAGGGCGGTTGGATGCCGGGTTAAGTTTAGCCACTCTTCGAACGGAGGCCATATCTGACTCTGGAGCACAAAATCCAATTAAGTCGCATAGCTTCTTTGTAAGATTAATTAAACTTTCATTTTTCTGCTGCGGGACGCAGTGAATTTCTACATTTCGACTTCTTGAGATCTTCTCCATCTTCTCTAATCGACTCACAAGCTCCGCTGTGCTAGTTTTTAATTTTTGGTTCTCAACATCCAATTTTTTTATTTTTAAATCAGCTGACTGAATCTCACATTTTAAGTCCTTTTGCTCCTCCTCAAGAAAATCGGTCGTTTTGGTAAATTCCTCCTTAAGCGATTCTACCGCAGCGGATACCTCTCTTTGTATTAAATAAGACAGGTCACGCGTAATTGATTTTTTCATACTTTCAAGTTTCTGCTCCAGAAGACAACTGAATCTGTCATACGTGATCGTATCACCTACAGTCGATATATGCTGTTCATTAGATGCGCCCTGGCAGCTAATATTATCTTCTGTAAAAGCCTCTGACGTTGCACTCGCACCAGCGGCGGGGGCGGCAGCACGGTGAACAGCTGACACAGGCAACGGATCAGGCGACGGAGACAGACGCGTGCGCACAGGAGTGTTGTCATTCTTACGGCGTGTAGTACGCGAGGTATTTTCGCAAGCGGGGCATGACCAACTCCGCTGACTTTTAGAATAATGATCTCTGTATAATTTACGTGTTATATTTACGCACTCATAATGGTAGACCCGGGCACAAAATGCGCATCCCAAGCGTTCGCTCTGAGCCACAGTCTTATTACAAGCAGGGCAAGACATTATAGACGCATAAACAACGCTGCTGTTATCTTAAGATAAGAGTATGCAATTGTAATATCTCGTAGGCACGTCTACGTCGCCGCAGCATACACTCACTAGCCGAAGCTTATGTAATCAGCTGCTTCGGCGGCGGTAGTATGAGTGCATCTCACCCAAGCCTCGCTTTGTCCTAGTCTTGCACCGCTTGAGGTGTCCGCGGAACGTCAAAATATTATCCGACCAATTTGAGACGTCACTGGAAGCTCCCGAGAACTGTCACTGGTTTACCATGTGATGATAAATTCAATTTTTATTAATCCTATTATTGTTTTAAATCCTGATTGTTCTTGTAATTTTATTTACACAAAAGATTAGTCTTCACTTGCACTTCACGACAATGTAACTTTTAGTAAACAATACTTAATGTTGACCACAGTATTAATTTATTTTACGGAGCATGTATTAAAAACGTTTACACTATTTGTCTGCGGCGAGAATTTCTTTGTCCACCACAGGACGTAAACCATAAAAATAAAATCAAAACAACAAGATATGATCTCAGACTTCAAGGATGTTTAGATGACATCAAATTGCAAGATAGGTAGGTAATTTTTTGTTAATAGTACTACTATAGCTATACATGGGTATTACACGCAGTATACAATACATTTGTGATGAAATGTATGTCTCATTGAGTTGTTATAACTAACACTGCTGTCAGATATTTATTAAGTTTCAAGTAACACTGAATAGTTGTCATTCATGTCATTGTTTAATGAATTGAATAGATCAGAATAAACATCAGGTACCTAGCTAAAAATGCATTTGTAAAATTTTTGTTATATACACATACAGGGGTGCTTTAGAATAGATTATCCATTCTAAAGCCAACATACATATCAAGAAAAGATTTTGTTAAATATAGATTGTAATCCATCATGTTGGTTGTAACATAAAACCACATTGAAATGTGGTTTACACACAAGGAGAATGGATCATGCTTATAAAATCTACTTTTCTAGACAAAGTGTTCTCTAGGCAATAAATTCCGGTAACCTAAGACTACACTGATAAGCTAATGACACAAGAAATAACATATGGTTGCTACTCACCTTTATTAACCAATACAGTGGGAACCAGCCAACAATGAAGTCCGCAAAGTACTCCACAAGGTTGAAGCACGAAAACACTACCCAGTAGGTCAGCCATTTGGTGTCGTCATCCTTTTGTGGAGACTCCAGCGCCCTCATCGACATGTAAGCCGGATAGAGAAATCCGATTGAGTTGCATATCAGCTCAGCACCGAATCCAAATACTAAATATAAACCGGTGAACGCCACAAGACCTGCACAAGAAGATAATAAACGTCAAACAGTGCTAAGGATATAAATAAACGCAAAAAAATGCACACGTACCGATGAAAAGGTAAACCCTGTTCACGCCAGATTTCTGTTCCGCTAGGTCGAAATACTTCACCCACGGCCTGCTTTTGTCATTGAGGGTGCGCTCCAATGTGTCCTTGTACTCTTGAATTTTGGAATTCATTTTTTTGAGGTGGATGTGAGGAGTTTTTTTGGAATTGTAATTGGCACTTCGACAGTCACTCCTCGGCCACGACTCGTTGACAAGACAATGACAGAAATGGCGGCCGCCGCCAACAATGAGTTTTAGTGTTGCCAGTACAAAAATAATAAGTAAAAAATAAAAAGACATCTTTTATTTACAAAAACGAAGTTCATAATATTTTTTATGGTTGGATTCTGTTGGGGACTGGGGTATTTTTCCTAAAATCCATAACCTGGAAAATATAAAATAGATATACAGGGTTATTTGCCTCTGAAATCTCAAAAAAAAAATCAGCTGTTCCATACATTTTGGGCGAGTAGGTCCTATACTTATTTAAAAAATATATATTTCTGTGGGTATTGCAAAATGTATGGAACAGCTGACTTTTTTTTTAGATTTCAGAGTCGGTCCCATACAAAAAGATGTTCATATTTATGAGTAGTTTCACCCCTAGGAAGGTTATTCGTTTATTACAAATAACCCTGTATATATTAGTTTTCGGAGATATGTCTGAGATATTAGTTATGGTATGGATCATTAACACACGGTAGGTAGGATCATAATGGTAGGTATTATGGTAAGATCGGTAGGATCCTCCGATAGGACGTACCTAGCTCTATGGGTAGGATTGATAGCGATAGCGAGCGAACTAATAACTTATTTATAGCCAAACCCTCGCCATGTTGCGGAAAAGCAATAGAACTAATTTCTTACACTGGCAACTAATTTAAAAACCTTTCTGTCATTTCTCCTGTCAAAGTTTGACTTTCGATCAAGGGCGGATCCAGTATTTTTATTTCTATGGGAAGATTTTTATTTTTAAGGAAGTTTCCGCTTGTTCTTTGAAAATTTCGAGAATGGAACATTACTAATGGTGGCGGATAATTTTTTTAGAAATAAACTTGTAAGAAACTATTATAACTAAATCCTGTTATTTTACAACTCGAATCCTAATTTGATATGTACTATTATGGAACCTGCCTCCACAGTACATACCTATATACAGAAAATAGCAGTCGGGGATGTGGAGGAAGAGGGGGGGGGGGGCACGTGCCCCTATGCTCCAATCCTATAGATCCGCTACTTCTTTCAATAATGTTGCAATATAAAACGCATAAGTGCTGCCTCTAATTCAGGGTGTTTATCTGGTCAGGCTTTAAAACGTAGGTGGCATATAATAAGTCTATGGGTGGCACCCTGCGAGCAACAAGGACTTCCGCGCGTAAGGAGTCCGTGTTGGTGGCGCCCTCACTCACGTGTCAAATAATCCTTGCGCACTGTAGAAAGAACACAAGTATAGGTAACATAAAATGGAAAGGGAAAGAAAATGGTACCTATCTACTTACTGGAAGCACAGAAATAAATAAAAAAATACTATCATTATAAGACTGGAAGGAGGTTTTTTATGAAAGTACTTACTTTCTTTTTAAGTACTTCCCTAGTAACAAAAATGGTTGGCATATGGTTGGCCCTTTGTGAAAAAACAGCTGCCCACGGTTGGCTTACGGTTAGTTTTGTCACCCCTACTTACGTATCTGCCAACAATCGGCCCATCGTTATTATTGCGAGTTGGGCCAACCACGTCATACCTACAAAAGGCCAACCGTAGAAGAGAGGTTGGACAACGTTGGGCCGACGGCGTCGAAATAACAAAAGGCCAACAATACGGTTGGTTCATTGTTAGTTATGTCATCCTTACTTTCGTATATGCCATCGGTGGGCCCAACGTTTTTATAACTTCAGTATTATTACAGTAATGTACACTACATTGGTCCAACCGTAGTGTGACTAACGGTGGCTCAACCCCTTTTATTTTACTTTGGGCCAACTGAGTGTACTTTACAGAGGCCCTACGTGTTTTATTCTACTTTAGGCCAAAGACGTGTTCCTTACAGTGGCCTTATGGTTTTTATTCTACATTGGGCCAACTATGCGTGCGTTACAGTGGCCCTACGTTTTTTATTCTACTTTAGGCCAAAGACGTGTTCCTTAAAGTGGCCCTATGGTTTTTATTCTACATTGGGCCAACTACGCGTTCGTTACAGTGCCCCTACGTTTTTTATTCTACTTTAGGCCAAAGACGTGTTTCTTACAGTGGCCCTATGTTTTTTATTCTACTTTGGGCCAACTACGTGTTTCTTACTCTGGCCCAACGTATTTTATTCTACTCTGGCCTAACTTCGTGTTCCTTACAGAGGCCTTACGTTTTTATTCTACATTGGGCCAACTACGTGTTTCTTACAGAGGCCCTACTGACGTGCATGCGTGCCCTGACTGCAAGCAACACGGCTGCCCGACAAATGCCTTCGTAAGAAACAGAAGTTGGTCTTAAGCAGAATAAAAAGGTACATCGAGACTCTGTACGGAACACGTAGTAGACCTGTAACAGAAATAAAGGTACATTACTCGTACAGCAGCTATATTATATTAAGGGTAGATTATCCAGCGTGGCGAAAATAATACAATATGAAAATTATTAAAAATTTATTTTAATTATTATTATTAAACATAAACACCATATGTATTGAAAGAAATAGTTTCAATCACTGTACTCTTGCAATCGTAAACTACAAATCTTATTTCTGTTAACATAAAAATATTATTGATTCATCATTAAAGCAGAAAAACTAAGATACACAATGAAAAATAATTACATATTAATATTAGGGTAAGTTTTAGTGTATACTATCTAATGATGTAATTTTAAGCTGACAAAGGGTATACAACATTGTATACAAACAAAAGAACCATCATTATCACTGAAGTTTGGCAAAAGAATACATTTTTTTTAAATCAGACACGCCTAAATATTTTCTTTTGATTGTACTATTTACTTTGTATATACCTAATTTGCTGCTTTGGATTGGTTCTTCGTAGAAATCGGTTTTATTAATTTATAAAACAGTTACATTTTAACCTGTAAAAATTACTTTCTAATTCTATTGATTTGACCACGACAATATCACCGTTGAAAGTAACAAAGCAAGAATCAGATAAAGATATACCTAAAGTACACTGATCATATATTGGATTTTTTTTTATAATACCCCCTTTTTCAATATATTTTTTTTTTGGCTCGAATTATCGTTGATTGGTTTTTCACCAAGTCTCTTGGTAACTTGTTCCAAAGGCATGCTATGTGAACGAACTATAGTCGCTTTATTTTCGACATAAAGTTTTCAAAAGGGAACGCCGAAAAGGAAATACTTGTTTCTTAATAATGTAATTTTTATATAGTATAATGCGATATATTAATTTATATTATAGCTGTCTGTGTCGCCCATTTAGGGTTCCTGATTCAAATATTTTGAATAGAATTCTTATAACAGTACCTACTCTCATTTCAGATGATTTGACCAAAGCTCGGGCAATAGCCAAAAAAGCAGAAATTGATTCTGAAGATAGCAGTGATAGTGTTGAAACTTCTGGTAGAGGAAAACGCAAAGTGTCCAGAAAAATATATGATAGTGACACAAGTGATGATAAATCAGATGATAATGATAATTTCTTTTATCCAACACCACCTACTTCTCAAATAAAACATAAGAATAGATCAAAAACAACATTACAGCCATCATCTACACCTGGAACAACTTCAATAGATGTCATTAATAAAATTCAAGAGAAAAATTCTGCAGTTGGTTTATCCACACTAAGTAATACCACTGATGACGAAAATTACGATCAATGTCAAAAACAAATTCCCACAACTTCCTCCTCACCTATTCAAAACACTGAAGCTTCGGAGACCTTAGGTATGTTAGTTTAATAGAAGTATTAATCAAAAAAGCTATTTACATGTCTATGTTTTTGTTGTGGTTTACTAGCAAATAATCACCCGCATTATTAAGTTTGGATTCACCATAATATAGTGCGACAAGAAATGGCTGCTGGTCAAGTGATTGATCTAATATACACAAAATGGGCCAGAAAGAATTAGTCGAACTAGAGTGTATTGGCAAACCATCAACATTGAGAGTAACGGAAAGAAAAAAGACTCTGCTTGTGACAGTTTTCTTTGAAGAAATGGATACATTTTAGAAGTTGTGCCCTTTAAAGCTCTTTCTCTTAACTGTCTTTCGAGACCAAAATATATGTATGAGCCTCCTGCACAGTTTATGACGTTAACACTACGCGGCGTCTCTAGTAATGTTCTTGCATCTCGTGACAAAGTTGGGTGATGTGGTTTTAACATTTTCAGTAAATCAGTGAGAGCAGAGTGACTTATATTATGTTTGATAGACCATGATATAAGAAATGAATTAATATTCTCTGGATTGGAGTTCACGCAGACAGAATTGGTAGGTTTATGAGTAGAATTATTAAACAGTACATTTTCTGGATCACGAGCTCTGCAAGCAGAACTATTTAGAGGTCCATCATATGTACATAAAGGTGATTTATTATTAGATACGACAGACGGACTAGTATCTAAATTAGTTACAATTGTGACCCGCGAATCTCGGCTTCTATTAGGAAAATTCAAAATATTTATCTCATCCATGATTTGTGCAGTCTTTTTAGCAAGAATTCGTTTCCTGGATCGCTTTGATAAGTCGAACTCTGCGAGCTTCCCGTCCTCCATGGCGATCTTTGGTGAATCTAAACCAATTCGTAATAACTTCGTTTATTTCAGCATCCGTTGTCTTAGCAGCAATCAAGTTAGCGCGCGTTGCGTCTATAACAAAAAAAAAATATTTTTGCAAAAAAGTGCACTTCGATAAAATTAAAGAAGATGCAATAAACATGTGGCAGATAATAGGGGTGGTTTAGGTACAAAGAAACAAAGGATGATACAAAAAATGAAATTACGTTCTGATACACACACACAGATTCGCATCCCGTCACACCCATAGATAAAGCTTGTAGAGCGGAGGTACATTATAAAAACAAAACCGGCCAAGTGCGTGTCAGGTCAGGTCACGCGCAATGTAGGGTTATTATTATTTCGTATACTAGTAAAGCATACTTAGCTGTGATAGTTTTCCTTTTAAATTCTTTACTACTCCTGTGAATTTTACCACTTTGTTGGCGTAACTAATAAGTATGTCCATGCCAAATTTTATCTTTCTGTCTCTAAGCTAAGCTGCAGAAGGACGGATGGACATGGCAAAACTATACGGGTCCCTTGTTGACTATGGAGCCCTAAAAATTTTCATATTTATAATGTTATATTTACCTCGTATTATTTTAATTATTTTCAAATTCTTCAATGCAGTCTTGTTATTTTTCCCCGTCCAATTGCAGTTTATCGCGAGATTGTTGGTGAACAGTTTTTCCAGGATCCTCCTAATTATTACAGGAACCTTATGACCCCCACCGAAGCTTAGATGTGTAACCTGTCATGAAATGAAATGAAATCCCATTAAAATAACAATCAACTGATAAATTATAATATCCTAGCAAAGCGCATATTAAAACGACACTACTGTAATGGAGTAACAATGGCCAATGCACTTACAAACACTAAAGTAGCAGACCCACTAATTACTTGTCAAAATTAGTGGCTTCTTAACTCATACAATCTTTAAAATTTTAAGATTAGGTGTTAAGATAAAACCTTGAAAAAATATATATTTTGGAATGAACAGTTTAAATTGTAATTGTTAAACTCGACTAGGGTTAAAAATAATACAATATTAGGTAACTGTTTTAACCACCGTTATCAGTGTGACACTTAATAAAATAAAATAGTGTACCATAAGGCTGGCATTTTCTTCTGTCGAAATACAAGTTTAATTGTTCACAATCGTCGCATGGGAGTGACTTTCAACGGCCCCGGTGGGACGGACCCGGTGACGGGGCCGTTGGAAAAAAAAAATCCAACGGCCCCGCCCGGCGGGCCCGGATTTTGCGTTGACGGGGCCGTTGGAAAAAATTTTCACCAACGGCCCCGGCGTGGTTTTTAAATGAGACGGATAGCATAAAAAATTTTAGCATACGCTCCGGTAGTGTTTAAAGGGGGGAAATTGTGTATTATTTTGTAGACCTTAAATATGAAATGAAATTATAAAAAAGAGTTTGTATGTAACAATCACTTTTTATTGTTGTTAAAAAATAAATATCAACGAGGTACCAACAATCATATTTTTTTTTTGTAGCTATAACATGTCCCAATCATATATATAAGAAAATAAAATACATGATGTTTGTTTTATATTATGACACAAATTACATAATAGTACAGTACAATAGTATTAAGATAACAAACTGTCAACTACTAAATATCTCACTGTCTCTGTTGTATTTTTGCTCCGTAAATAGTATTTATAACTAATTAACGTATTATTAACTGATTGTTACATACAAACTCTTTTTTTTATTTCATTTCATATTAGGTCTACAAAATAATACACAATTCCCCCCCCTTTAAACACTACCGGAACGTATGCTATAATTTTTTTATGCTATCCGTCTCATTTAAAAACCACGCCGGGGCCGTTGGTGAAAATTTTTTCCAACGGCCCCGTCAACGCAAAATCCGGGCCCGCCGGGGCCGTTGGAAATTTTTTTTTCAACGGCCCCGTCACCGGGGCCGTCCCGCCGGGGCCGTTGGAAGTCACTCGTCGCATGGTAATGGTATGCATTTGATCGTAATCTTGTTAAGATTTCATGTTGAGAAATTTTTATCTCTTTTAAGTCAGTTTCAATACTAGCCAAGTGCTTTGCAATCACATCTGAAATCAATCAATAGAAACTAATTGCGATATAATTTACTACAAAAATAGTTTAGCACAAATTATAGGACTATGTTTGCTAATGGGCCATTACTTAAATGGGCGCAGGATGATTTTTTAAAGTTTTCGTAGTGGCGCCTTAAAAAATCATATGATAAACACCTGACTTTTTATTTTAAAAAAACTAACAGTTGTCGATAACAATATTATATTTAACGTATGCCAACTTTAAAAAATAGTAGATTTTTTTTCTAGTAGGTATGCCTAGTTAAGCTAGGTGCACGTCATGCATCTATCTCACTGTAGACGTGTCCGAACAGTTCTGAATTTCTCTCGTCTAACGATAGAAATCCAGGTTATTTTTTATGTTATAATTTGAAAATTGTTCTTACCTAAACCATGGATGTTTGGAACCAATTCCTTTAGAAATGGTGTTAGAGTAACATCTGAAAATTATATAACCTTATGAATATAAGGCGAAGATTATATACAGGATTTTTTTCGCTGGTTGGATCGGGAATCTCACCCTGTATATGTGTATATATTTATGAACCAGATATATTATTATTACCTCAAAGACTACTGGTAACAATGAACAAAATAACAAATTTGGTAAAATACATCATGAAAAAAGAAAAAGGAGTACAATATGTCTTAATGGCTAATGTACAATGGCGGCCTTATCGCTACAGCAATTTCTTACAGGCAACCGACAGGTAGGACTTATAGATCACTGTCTACTTGATGGCAAGCAGAAACTGCTGCCTGTGTCATATGTAACCTTGAATGCCAAAGATTGCATATGCTTTGTCATCCTAACTAAGATGTAATACCATGTGCCTGTAATTACATGGCATCTCTTACTCTTTGAATCGGAACACAACAATGCATGCATTGCTGCTTTGCTGCAGAAATAAGTAAGAGGCTGGTACCTACTGCCACCTAGTAAACCACAACAAAAACATAGACATGTAAATAACTTTTTGATTAATACTTCTATTAAACTAACATACCTAAGGTCTCCGAAGCTTCAGTGTTTTGAATAGGTGAGGAGGAAGTTGTGGGAATTTGTTTTTGACATTGATCGTAATTTTCGTCATCAGTGGTATATTGCCCGAGCTTTGGTCAAATCATCTGAAATGAGAGTAGGTACTGTTATAAGAATTCTATTCAAAATATTTGAATCAGGAACCCTAAATGGGCGACACAGACAGCTATAATATAAATTAATATATCACATTAAACTATATAAAAATTACATTATTAAGAAACAAGTATATATATTATTATTTAGCAGGCAAGCAATTGTGGAAAACTTCTTAAACTGGTTGACATTTGGTGCTGAGATCACTTCTTCTGGCAGCTTGTTCCAAGCCTTGACTACTCTTATTATAATTGTGTGTGTGAAGAATATTTGAACTAGGTACTATACATAGAAATACCTACATAAATAAATATTTAGGACATCTCACACACATTTGCCTAGCCTCAAGCTAGGATACCCAGTATTTTGGGTATAAGACAATGATGCAAAATTTCACAGTTTTTGTTGAAAATTGGCCATAAAAAAACCAAGAACAATGGTGCAGTTGACAATATAAAGGAAAAAAATAAAAAAAAATATTTAACATACAAGACTCCATGTGCTCATCACACAAATATTTGCACCGACCAGGGATTGAACTGCACCAGTCAGCAGGAATATTATGGATGACAGACTCTATATGTACCGTTTATGATTGTTTATCATGTGACAAGAGTAACCATAATACACGAGGGCAGGTCTTCTAATGTCTATGTATACTGTAAGATGCCTTGCTTTTAATATATAATGTATATTATATATCATATCATATGTGTGTGCGACGCACTTAACCAACAAACCAAAAAATTCAATCTCAATATCTTCATAAATAGAGCAGGGGACTAAGAAATAAATAATTAAAATACAAATCATATCTAGAGCAAAAGTTTAAATTTAATAACAAAAATAATGGCCAAAAAGGCCTCCGCTCAGCAATTGCCATGATGTTAGACATCATGGTGCTGGTTTATACATACTTAGTAGACACGTGTGTGTGTATCAACCGAGTCTTGCCGTGACTGGAAAAAGTACTATTGTCTAGTTAGTAGCCTGAAGCTTAGACTACGTGATCGGAACGCACAACGCTGCGATTAGCGTAATACAGTATGGGAAAAACAGACCATTCCAGACATTTTACATACCATTGACTGTCCCACACCGCATGCGGTCCGATCACGAGACCAATAAGGCTAGAAAGTATGCCCTAGAGTATGCCTAAAAAACCAGTAGGTAGGTAGGTACTTACCCGATTTATAAAATATTAGCCTTCAATTAAGCACCTGTTAAATCTGCTCATTAATTTACGTGGAGGCCACAGGCAATTTCCTTTCCTCGGTGTCAACCATTCCGTGTGTACGACTGCAATTTCACCGGCTGAGGCGTCATAATGGCCGCCACAAAATTCGACAATTTTAAACATTTTGGTACTCGCTAATCCCACCTACAGAATAAAACACAATCACATTGGTACTAAACACTCAGTCTATTCTATAACACGTTATAACTAAACCCAGATAATCAATAAAAATCATAAGAACTAACCTCGTTACTAATACACTTTGGGCACACAACTCTTTGTTTGGGTTTGTTTTGGTGGTATGAAGTGAGGCGCGGGGGCCCGGGCGGAGAAACCAAACCGTCCAATACGATTGGCTCATCACCCGACGCGTCATGACCGCCAGTCGTGATTTGTTCATTGCTACTCTGCCTGCACGCGCCACTCTACTCTCTAGCTAGACGACGACAACAAACACGCTACACTTCCGTGCAAATTAATTGACTCAACTTTTTTATACTCTGGTAAGTGAAAAAGTCTTATTTTATGCTACATGGAAATGAAACAAGTAACTTTATTAGCAATTACATAAATACAAATTTGCTGCATCTGTGTTTGAATTATTATCTATTGTTTTTTAGCAACTGGCATAGTGTGCTTTTCTAGCCCCCCCCGGCGTAAAAAAGGGGTGTTATAAGTTTGTGTGTGTTTGTCTGTCTACTTGTGTCTGTTTGCGTAGCAAACGGGTGAACCGATTAAAATGCAATTTTCTTTATTCCAAACTAGATAACCCGGTGAACTTCTTATCTACATTTTTCATGTGAATCTCCGATTGATGTGATCTCTGATGACGACGATGAAGATTACGAAGAAGACGAGGACAAGGAAGACGATGGCGAAATTGCCACGACCAGTATTCAGTTCATTCCAGAACGTGAATTAATTGAAGGTGTTTCACCTATGTCACCGTAACTTTTAATTAAAATGTACATATTACCTGCTTATTATTTTTTGTTTTAATTGTTTTTACGACTGACCTTACCTTATTATATATTAAATTTGTTTTTAACTACCTAAAAAAAAAGATTAGGTAGATGGCTCCATTTTATTTTGTCGCAAGTGTACGATGCGCAAAGCGATCTCCCACTCTTTCGGCCAAGCAAGATCTATATAACCGATACTAGTTTTGCGTGGCTGCGCGAGGTGCAAGCACCTCGCGTGCTGTGCAGGGCAATTATTTACGGGCAGTTGCGATTGCACGAAAAAAGTTTGGGAAATTATGAAAAAGTCATCTACAAATAAATGTTGTCGGTTGGGATTAGGTGAAGAGCCGAAAGGCTGCTCTGGCTTTTGCTCTTTGCTGTTAAAACGCAGCTCGGCCTACGGCCTCGCTGGCGGCGCAAGCTCGGCCTTCGGCCTGGCTTGCCCCGGCTGGAGGAGGGGCTCGGCCTCCGGCCTCGCCCCGCCTCTCGGATTCATATACGCAGCTCGGCCTGCGGCCTCGCTTGCCGCGGGAGCCTCGGCCTTCGGCCTCAGCTCCCCGGCTGGTGACTTGAGGTATGAGTTGTCATCATCACGTCATCCATGAATGGCTCGGCCTTTGGCCTCGCCCAATTCTTGTCGCACGAGACGGAGCTCGGCCTTCGGCCTCGCCTGGACGCAGCTCGGCTGGAGGAGGGGCTCGGCCTCCGGCCTCGCCTCGCCTCTCGGATTCATATACGCAGCTCGGCCTGCGGCCTCGCTTGCCGCGGGAGCCTCGGCCTTCGGCCTCAGCTCCTCGGCTGGTGACTTGAGGTATGAGTTGTCATCATCACGTCATCCATGAATAGCTCGGCCTTCGGCCTCGCCCAATTCTTTTCGCACGAGACGGAGCTCGGCCTTCGGCCTCGCCTGGACGCAGCTCGGCCTACGGCCTCGCGGGCGCAAAGCTTCGGCCTTCGGCCTCGCTTGCCGCGGGAGCCTCGGCCTTCGGCCTTAGCTCCCCGGCTGGTGACTTGAGGTATGAGTTGTCATCATCACGTCATCCATGAATGGCTCGGCCTTTGGCCTCGCCCAATTCTTGTCGCACGAGACGGAGCTCGGCCTTCGGCCTCGCCTGGACGCAGCTCGGCTGGAGGAGGGGCTCGGCCTCCGGCCTCGCCTCGCCTCTCGGATTCATATACGCAGCTCGGCCTGCGGCCTCGCTTGCCGCGGGAGCCTCGGCCTTCGGCCTCAGCTCCCCGGCTGGTGACTTGAGGTATGAGTTGTCATCATCACGTCATCCATGAATGGCTCGGCCTTCGGCCTCGCCCAATTCTTTTCGCACGAGACGGAGCTCGGCCTTCGGCCTCGCCTGGACGCAGCTCGGCCTACGGCCTCGCGGGCGCAAAGCTTCGGCCTTCGGCCTCGCTTGCGCGGGGCTCGGCCTTCGGCCTCGCCCAGCCCTCGATTTAAACGCAGCTCGGCCTACGGCCTCGCTTGCCGCGGAGCCTCGGCCTTCGGCCTCGGCTCCCCGGCTGGTGACTTGGCTGGCCCATACAAAACTCTTCGAAAAAAATTCCAAAAAAAAATAAACCTGTCAGTTTGGGGGTCCCACGGTCTCAACATAAAAATTTGTCTATGACGGTAAAAGTCTACGAGTCCGTTTTCCCCCCCAAAATCCCCAATGAAGTTTGTATGAAAAAACAAAATTTAGTATGAAGAAAAAAATAAAAAAAACCATACACTACCGCCGGCTGTGGTCGTTGCTCAGGGTCCTCTATGACATTTGGTCGAGCACCCCCCACCTATCTATTATGGTTTCCGCGGGCAGTACCCCCTATCAGTCCGGAACTGCTCCAAGTTCAACTTTCGTATTTTTCCCGGTGCCTCCTCACCCCCCTCCACACTTCCCCATCATTACTTTTTACCAGTTCCGAGTTCCGTAGAACAAACAATTTATGTCAATGAGTGAGTGAGTGAGTGGTAATGCAGCTATATATATATAGGGGAACCAACCAGCTGGAAGCTCGGCCTTCGGCCTCGCTTCCAGCTTGGTTGGTTCGAACTAGCGCCTCTAGCGGAACGAAAAGCGATTTCATTTCTCCTACCCAGTGTTGCCGTTCATCATTTTAGTGCCGTTTACCGTAATAAATTTTGATATTTTCGACAATTTTCATACAATCACCGTAATTTTAGCATTAGGACTTTCATATAAACACCGTATTTTTTGTTTAAATTTTGACGTTTTGTATGACGGACACCGTAATTTTCAAATCATGCTACCGTAATTTGAATTCTGTACATGGCAACACTGTGGAATCATCTCATCATCTCTCTCAGCCGAAAGACGTCCACTGCTGGACAAAGGCCTCCCCAAGGATTTCCATTCCCTTATACCTACCGAATATTTCCCGTAAATTGAGTTTTTTAATTATTTTGTCGTAACTGTGAAATAAGTTTATAAATTGCCTCAAAAAGCTTGTATTTATGCTTTTAGAAATACTTTCTCAGATATAAGAGTTCCAATCGTACATGGCATGCTAGGCGACCAAGACTGTTTCATGAGTTTCTTTCGAAATTTCTTCTCACCAGTGGTCGTTCCGAAATGCTAGTAGTTTGTAGCTTTGAAACATAATATATTATGATTAAATAATTAGTTATCGACGTGAAAAAGAGCCTTCTTTGAAGGCCAAGTTTCAATAAAAAATTTTGACTTTGACTTTGATATGTCTGAATTTTCAGAATTTTATGTATTTGGTTGAATATGCAATTCGTTATTACATGATATATAATATACGTATGCATTCACGCTGTTGGCCCCCTGTTGGCATGTTGTGTGGATTTGGTATGAAATTTAAGTAGGTAATGTCGCTGTTGGTCCACTATTGGCATTTTGTATGAAAATATAACATAAAATACGTGGGCGTTTACTATGTTGGGACTCTGTTGGGATGTTGTCTGGAATTGTTACAAAATTTTATAAGTAATGACGCTGTTGGCCCACTGTTGGCATGTTGTGTGAAAATATAAAGGATAATACGTATAGGACTTCACGCTGTTAGCCCTCTGTTGGTATGCTGTATGAAATTGTTACGAAATTTACGTAGATATTGACGCTATAGGTCCACTGTTGGCATATTGTGTAAATGTATAAAGAAAAATACGTAGGCGTTCACGCTGTTGGCCCGCTGTTGGGATTTTGTGTGGCATTGTTACGAAATTTACGTCGGTAATGATGCTGTTGGCCCACTGTTAGCATGTTGTTTGAATATATAACGAAACATACGTAAGCATTCACCCTGTTGGCCCTCTGTTGAGATGTTGTATAGAATTTTACGAAATTTACGTAGGTTATGACGATGTTGGCCCACTGTTGGCATGTTGTTTGAATATATAACAACACATACATAGGCATTTACACTGTTGTCTCTCTGTTGGCATGTTGTGTAGAACTGTTACGAAATTTACGTATTTAATAACGCTGTTGGTCCACTGTTGGCATGTTGTTTGAATATATAACGAAAAATACGTTGGTATTCGCACTGTTGGCCCTCTGTTGGCATGTTGTGTGGAATTTTTAAGAAATTTACGTTGGTAATTATGCAGTTGGCCCACTGTTAGCATGTTGTTTGAATATATAACGAAACATAAGTAAGCATTCACCCTGTTGGCCCTCTGTTGGGATGTTGTATGGAATTTTTACGAAATTTACGTAGGTTATGACGATGTTGGCCCACTGTTGGCATGTTGTTTGAATATATAACAACAAATACATAGGCATTTACGCTGTTGGCTCTCTGTTGGTATGTTGTGTGGAATTGTTACGAAATTTACGTATTAAATAACGCTGTTGGTCCACTGTTGGCATGTTGTTTGAATATATAACGAAAAATACGTTGGTATTCGCACTTTTGGCCCTCTGTTGGCATGTTGTGTGGAATTGTTACGAAATTTACGTAGGAAATGACGCTGGTGGCCCACTGTTGGCATGTTGTTTGAATATATAACAACAAATACATAGGCATTTACGCTGTTGGTTCTCTGTTGGCATGTTGTGTGAAATTGTTACGAAATTTACGTATTAAATAACGCTGTTGGTCCACTGTTGGCATGTTGTTTAAATATATAACGAAAAATACGTTGGTATTCGCACTTTTGGCCCTCTGTTGGCATGTTGTGTGGAATTGTTACGAAATTTACGTAGGAAATGACGCTGGTGGCCCACTGTTGGCATGTTGTTTGAATATATAACAACAAATACATAGGCATTTACGCTGTTGGTTCTCTGTTGGCATGTTGTGTGAAATCGTTACGAAATTTACGTATTTAATAACGCTGTTGGTCCACTGTTGGCATGTTGTTTGAATATATAACGAAACATAAGTAAGCATTCACCCTGTTGGCCCTCTGTTGGGATGTTGTATGGAATTATTACGAAATTTACGTAGGTTATGACGATGTTAGCCCACTGTTGGTATGTTGTTTGAATATATAACAACAAATACATAGGCATTTACGCTGTTGGCTCTCTGTTGGTATGTTGTGTGGAATTGTTACGAAATTTACGTATTAAATAACGCTGTTGGTCCACTGTTGGCATGTTGTTTGAATATATAACGAAAAATACGTTGGTATTCGCACTTTTGGCCCTCTGTTGGCATGTTGTGTGGAATTGTTACGAAATTTACGTAGGAAATGACGCAGGTGGCCCACTGTTGGCATGTTGTTTGAATATATAACGAAAAATACGTAGGCATTCGCGCTGTTGGCCCTCTGTTGGCATGTTGTGTGGAATTGTTACGAAATATAAGTAGGTAATGAGGCTGTTGGCCCACTGTTGGCATGTTGTGTGGAAATGTAACGTAGGCTTCCCATTGATAGCCTACAGTTGGGCCTTCGTTGGTAGAAACCGTAATATCTCCCAACCTTTCCCCAACTGTTGGGAAATCGTGGCCACTATTTCCCAACGCAAATTGTTACTAGGGTTATTGACCTATTTTTAAACTTTGGCGTTGCATAACAATCAGAAGTAAATACCTATAGGTAAAGGTTTTAAATGCACATGTACCTTTCTAATTGTCTACGTTTCGGCACTGTTACAAGATGCCGTGGTCACTAGGTCAGTTGGCCGTGACCACGGCATCTTGTAACAGGGCCGAAACGTAGACCTAGATAATAAGGTACGTGCGCGTTCAAAACCTGTATCTATAGGTAGTTATTTTTTTCTAAGTAAGGACTTTTCCTGAAATTCCCACAGGGAAAGAAGCCCCGAGGCGCAGCTCGTAAGAGATAGGTAAATCTTTGTGATACATAAAAAAGTTCAACTGTATTTTTTCTGATTACGTTCCTTTGACGCTACCCTTTTTATTCTATTCCTTTAAAATACTTGGTTGACTGAAAGAAATCCCTGGGATAAGTCCGCCATTGTACGCTTCTCTTTTTGTTTCGCAATTTTTTGGTTGTGTATGAGCAATAAAGCGTTTATAAACAAACAAAATACCGAACACGCCCAAACAAGTGTGTGAATATATCGACAGGAGTTGATAAGTACACTTTGCGTGTAAAAGTACAGTTACCAGCACATCAGTTACAGAATCACGTCTGTATCCCTTACGGAGCAGACAGAGCCAAGACTCAAAGGCCACACTTAGCTGAATTGTGCTTATTGATGGAATAGAGATTCAGGTTTAGTGACAGGTTGCTAGTGTTAGAAGTAAGAAGAAAGAAACCATTGTTCCTGCTTGCGGGGACTGGTGCGCGGGAGGCAGGTGACTGGCTATTCATTCGGGACGGCGTTCGGGATTCGTAGGACGTGTGCGTTGGCGTGGCGTTGCGCTCTTATTTTGTTTACTTACTTACGGTGCCATTAAAATTATTAGTAGTTATTTGCGTTTTTTCATTTCACTTCTGGTCACCTAAAATAGTCCATCGCCTATGAGTGAAGGAATCCCTAGTTTAAAGCCCTTCCCCTCGTATGACTTTACAATCTGCGCGGAAAGAGAAGCAGCTGGCACATTCTATTATTTTTCTTCGCTCCCAGACCAGCATTTCGAAATCTTGTAAGGTTTCTCATGACATGAAGTTGATTTGGTCCACCATTCCAGAAGCAATAAACCCTTTTCTTTTTCAGCCTATCATGTTACCTACTTACTCAAGACAAGGGTTTACAAAGATTATCATAATTCACTTTAAAAAAGAGATGATTGTAGAGTTATAATCTGTCTCTGCGCCAGTGTCAGTTATTCCTGGCACAGATACAGATAACTCTACAAAGGGTAGAAGAATATTATAAAGTTCAATACGTTACAAATGTGAATTTTAGTCGTGGAAATTTGCATCCTAAAAATTATGAAGCCATGGTCTGATCTCTATTGCTTGGTAATAAGAATTATGATACATAATTATTTTATAATAATTATGTACACACTCTCATCACATCAGTAATTTATGATGATTCTTCAAACCTACTTAACTACAATAAAAAAAAATTCTTTAATTTTTCATCAAATCATCCCTATTTAGGTTTAAATGACACTACAAGTTCTGTTTATTAAATTTTATTGTAAAATAATTATGCTTTAGATATCACAATTTTATGCAGTTTTCACATAAGTACAAATAGAAACTTTTGTCTGATAGTGCAAGTAGTGCAAAATGTAATAGAAAATAGTGCCGTAAGCAGTGCTTTCGGATAACGTAACAATAATTAATTTTTTATTAAATACTTATTAAGGGGCTGATTCCGGTCAGTTAAAAGATCTATTATAATATTTCAGGAACTTAAAATTTAATAGAAGTGATTGACTGACTAGAACGTAGGCAATTATTTTTGACAATTATTTCATATCTAGCTAATATTTTTGCTACACTCGTAATATTCGATATAACTAAGTACAGGTACGCTAGACTTGATAATTTAATTTAATACAAGTACCTGATACAAATTCAAATGACAAAATCGGCACAATTTTTTCAAACTATTTCTGAAATTGATATACAAGATAATCCAGGTCTATTTTTAAGCAATTTAAATCCAAGACAGGTACCTAGGTACCTATTTAGTTTAGTTCTTAGTTTTCGTGTATACGTATCATAAGGTAATTAAAACAAAATTGAACTCTACTACATATTCTATGACATTTTATTAAACTGTAGATAAAAAAAAAAAAAATTGTCAGTAGGTACATAAAAAAGCAGTAAAAACCGCACTATTTTCCACAAAGCTTTAAAAATTCACATCTACAAGAAATTTGTGCTAAGGTGGAAGATGATTTCATATTTATTTATCTCTAAATATAAAAAATGGAATGAGATAAATGATTTGCGCAGACATATTAGGTAAGATTTTTTGTTAAAATTTATATGGATAATAATTACACATAAACCCTATCTATATTTCATAAATTTATCAATGAGATTGGTCTCAGTCTTATGCTATTTGTGAACATTTTCATTGAGTTGTGGAGGAATGACATAATGCCAACTTTTTTTCAGTAAATATTTCCACTAAAGTCGAACATCAAAACATTTCTAACATTAAACTCAACAAATTCAACATTTGATAAAAATGGCTGTATTAAAAACCCTATCTAACACCTATCACTAATTTATTGGATTTATACAATTTGGGACTTAAATGCATTTCTAGAATGAAAATATTAATGTTATTGCCGCATGTCATTGAATAATATTTTATATCAATTCATCAACTTGCGAGATAAACTTACTCAACATTTTTTGACATGGGTGGACGTTGATAGCTATATTATCAATATACTAAACTAACGTATAAAAATACAAAATGAAATTTTATGACAATTTTAAATCCACATGAAACACACAGATATATCATAATAGTAAAGGAAGACATTATAACAAAAATAGTAAAAATTATATTTTATATCCAAGTTTTGATAATAGATTTTAAGGTCCGAAAAGAAAAATCTTATTTACATATATTATTAGAGAGAAATATTGATATATAATCTAGACTTTTGCATCTGGTGTTATAAATATTTTTTTATTTGAATGATCTTTCAAAATCACAGATTCCATTTTATCCGTACGTGACTAACAATATCTAGAGCTAATAATAAAAATATATACTTACTAAATATTCATCAGACTAAACGATAATAAATAGCTTAGCTAGTATTTAGATTTGATAGGAAAATTGAGTTAGACGTGGCAACTGGATATTATGAAGTGTAACTATCGAAAATATGTGTAATTTAAATGCATATACAAGACTTTTATATATTTTCAAAACAATAGATATTATTTATTCGGCTTTAAAATTATACCTTATTCGGTTTTTTGGAAATATACCATGTTAGTTGATTCAAATTCTAAAGTTACTATGTAAAAGGTACTTAGACAACATGATCATTTCATCAATGATAAATTTGAATCAGACTATAATTATATATTAGCGTCAATTGGCCTTATAAATCTTTTTATTTATTTTAGAAGTACAATATTTGACCCTTCGTTGGATCCAATCTTGAGTCTGTTACGAAGCTTTGTGTTTCTTCCTCAGATCTCTTCGATGCTCGCTTGATGAATGCGGCTTCAATTCTCGACAATCCAACTATAAGTACAAATTATTTTTAAAGTTATTATGATGCGATGTGACTTGGTTACAAAACGATTGAGTTAAGCAATTTAATTAATAAATCTTTTTTTAGACATAATCATAATAATAACTTACTAATATTTCATCGTCTGGAACTCTTGATAATAGGTCAATTACTTCGTTATTTGGTATCGTGTGTGGTCGTAAAATTTTTCTTGTAAATTTATTAACACCTGAAAAATTGAATAGATTTAACAAGAATAATGAATAGATAAATGGAAATGCAATGGATAGAATCCGCAGGAGACAGACAGATTTGGAAGGAAATGGAGGAGACCTTTGCCCAGCAGTGGGACAATTTAGGTTAAAAATAAAGAAATAGATAAGTTTAAAACTATGTCACTAAAATTATACATAAAAAATATCTTACCCCAAGCCATAAGTAAATATCTCAAGGGAATGATATATAATACTAGCATCGCTCCAAACAACATCATTATTGCCAAATAGCTTAGATATGGCACTGTGAAGTTCATAAGGCTGAAAAAATAAAGCATAAAAATATATAGGTAATCAGTAATACAGTTGGTAACAGATATAATATGTTTTTCAACACACTTGTTCGTAAAGTGGGTCTTATAACATCGAATTTAGGCCCATAATGCCATATATTACGAAGGTATTACGAATATATTACGGAATAAATCATTAACGAGGCGCGTAATGCAATTAATAGTTTATTGCCTCCAAAATCAAACGTAAGTATTTGGTGGAATACGAATGTTTTATAAAGTGCAGGAATGACAAAAGGGCGCAATCGTTTTCCGATAATTAGATGTTAGGACCTCATGATTTTTTGTTGTTGTATGTTGAAAAACGTCGTATGATACACGTGTGTATTTGTTCGTTACGCACAAGGCCGAGTGACCAGAGACCAACTTTGCACACTTGTTTCATTATGTACTATTATCAATAAATAATGGATAATTACAATTTAGCTTGATCCCCACCTTTAACCCTAATTTATTCGACACAAGCAGGTAGAAGTTTAAGTTTAATTAGGGCTAAAAATAACATATATTAAAATCTTACTTTTTAACACCTTCTCCAAATGATGCTACATATCCGATAGCATTTTGCACTGTTTGTGTTACCTCTTGAATCGCTTGTAGTCGTTCTTTTAATGATTTCTTCTCTTCCTATAAAAAATAATATTGTTTATAATTTCATTTTCGTTATTCTTTCTCATTTCAAGACGAGTCAAGGTTTTCTTTTCTATATCTAGCTGTTTTACCTTATCAGCCTCATCTTCATCATCTTCTTCTGCTAATAGATCATCATCATCAACTGGTACTAGTAAAGGGTTGCCTCCTGCAATCAAATCATCATTATTAAGTCACAAAATAGGGTTGTAGGGTTGGCATTCTGAGATTTTCTCACATAATAAAATACGTTATGAACAATAACACAAAAGTTCAGGCAAAATATATTATTTTAACAGTTAAATACGACCATTACAAGTAGGTAATATAAATAATGAATTAGATAATAGACATTTTGTTTTATTCGATGGAGGGCATTAGAATTGTAAAAAGTATTGTTAATTCATGCTTTACGACAATTTGTAAATGTATTTCTTTACATGCTAATGACAACATTGAACTTACGAGTACTAAACATGTGTTTTAAATATTCCCATGGATTACTTTTATAACTCTTGTAAGAATGTTTTATACGAACTAAAAAAAATAAGAAGCTTAAATTAAAAAATACTAAAAATAAAATATAGAAAAAAAACGAGATGACAATATTTCTTGCAATCAAAGTGAACGTGAAGTGATCAATGTAAATGTGAAGGATTCAGTGAATAAACTTACCAGTTAACCTGTAAATGAGCCAGTTTCTAGTGAAGAACACGAGAAGTAAGAAGGGCAACATCCACATTTCGTAGTAATAGCAGAAAGCAAGCCACGTCAACAAACCCATGAAAGAAAGCAGTTTCGATTCCCATTCAAAACAGTCTCTGAAAATAAAGAAAATAATTTATAATAAATGTGATATAATGTTAACTAAGGCACTGAGTCAAAGCATATAAACTGCTGCAAATCCACGTCATAACTTATCAGCTCCAAGCAAAGTAGGATCATAATCACAAGAACGAATAAAAAGAGGGAGACCTAAAAAGGCAGAAGATTGTGACAGCGTAAGTAGGAAAAGAGTGTTGATACTATGTGCATTATTACTTTCTATTTATCTAAAGCAAAATCATTTTTTGTTTGGTTGATTTACTTTGCGATACTTACTGTAAAATTTTCCCTATTTCTATGAACCACATTATGATCGCCTTCAATCTCATAACGTTCCTAATAAACAACTGCCTCTTGAACTTAGCCTCTTGATGCATGTATTTAGGTTCTTTGGGGTTCACAGCCCTTATTGCCGCTTTGAGCTGAAGAAGAAGAAGTCACATTAATTTTGAAATATACATTTTTAATTTTTTATTTGAACTATTACGTTTAGAGTTACAAAAAACCAATAATGGATGGCAATAGATGGCTCACTTCAAAAATTCCTTAAAATGTTTAGGTTCATAATATTATGCAAGTATAATAAGTAAGTTTTGGTTTGTTTGGTCGAGGCTGTGGGAATATCTTCTTGTACACCAGAGATAATTTTAAGACCCTTACGTAATGTACTCCTTGTTCTGTACTGTCAGCAGCAGTATCGTCAGCTTTCTTTGTAATCATCGTCTATCTGGTAGCCAAAGATAATACGCAATTAAGTGTACCTAATACTTACTGGATCTCAAATAACCGTCACCTCCAGCAGGATCTGCGGGTAGTTCCTCTTAGCCCTCACCCGCAACTTCTTATTATTCAGAGCATACCATCGCATTTCCTAATTCGGTACAGTCAGCAGCAGAATCGTCAGCTTTCTTAGAATCTCCACTATATAATCGTGGTCTTTACGCATTGATACTTCTATCTCAGCCTAAAGACGTCCACTGCTGGACAAAGGCCTCCCCCAAGGATTTTATCCGTGGGGGGTTTTGCCGTAATCGCCACGCTTGGCAGGCGGATTGGCGATCGCAGTGTGATGGCATAGTACGTGGAAAGATGCTGCTGCCCATCCTCCGGTGTTTTTAATCCCTTAGTCGCCTCTTACGACACCCATGGGAAGAGATGGGTTGGTGCTATTCTAGGGCCACACCATAGGCCGCATTGATACTTACTGGATTCAAAATATCAGTCATCTCCAGCAGGATCTGCGGGTAAGTTCCTCTTGGTCCTCACCCGTAACTTCTTATTCTTCAGAGCATACCATCGCTTCTCCCCGTTCGGTACAGTCAGCAGCGGAATCGTCAGCTTTCTTAGAATCTCCACTATGTAATCGTGGTCTTTACACAATTGATACTTACTGGATTCCAAATAACAGTCATCTCCAACAAGATCTGCGCGCAGTTTCCCTTGGCTCTCGCTCTCATCTTCTTGTCCTTCAGAGCATACCATCGCTTCTCCCCGTTCGGTACAGTCAGCAGTGGAATAGTCAGCTTTCTTAGAATCTCCACTATGTAATCATGGTCTTTACGCAATTGATACTTACCGGATTCCAAATAACAGTCATCTCCAGCAAGATCTGCGGGTAGTTCCCCTTGGCCCTTGCTCTCATCTTCTTGTCCTTCAGAGCATACCATCGCTTCTCCCCGTTGCGTACCGTCAGCAGTGGTATCGTCAGCTTGCCCAGAAACTCCACTTTGTGGTCGTGGTCTTCGTCGTATACGGTCAGTTCGAGGTAGGAGCAAATGTCTTTGACTGTACTAAAATGGGTAAAATTGAATGGATACTTGTAATATAATGATCTCTGGCAGAAAAAATCAAATTATTGTAATAGAGCAATGATGAACATTACAGGTATACTTATTTTGGAATCTTGAAAGTGATTCTACTGGTTTGTTGAAACTTACTAACTGGGGGTTTTGGGGCCGAATTTATCGATGTGGCTATGGAACAAGCTATTAAACTGTCGCTTTAAATTCATAACTATGATTATAATTTGTATCACGAACTTTTATTTGTAACTGATGTAATAATATGTCCACACTGTTATTAATGAAGAGCGGGATCTCCTAACTCAGGTAGTTATTTACTTAAATGGAGATCCCGATTACAAATAAGTTAATGTCAATGGTACAGACAAAAAAATCTTTTTTTTTTTTTTTTTTTTTTAAATTTCACAAGTTTCGTCAGTAAGTAGGTATAAAAATAATCTTAAAAATAAAACAAATGTAAAAAGAAATTAGTCAAATATGCCACCCCGGACTATACCCGGCTCAAAGGTACCCATAACGCTTGCCGCGTTTCCTCTTTGAATAGCTTTAGATAACCTTTGAACCAGGTAAGAAGGTAGTAGGTTTGAAGGTGGTACAGATTCTTTTTTAAATTATATCACTAGCTCTGATCCAAAAACAACTTACAATGTGAATATTTTCATCCAATTCGGCGACAGTGTCTTGTACTCTGTGTGCGTCTGTAGCCTCGAGTTGCCCAGCTCGAGCACACAGAACGGGTCCGACTTCCCGCCCAAATCCGCTGCAGCTAATCCTTTAGCCCCGTACACCTTCACACACAGCCAGCCCACGCCACTTGACTGCTCGTTTAGGTGGTACCAGGTCTGAAAATATAATATTATAGGTATAGGTATTATAGGTCCAGATAAAAGTAGTAGTACCTATCTATTACCTACATATGTATGAAAGGTAATTACAGTGGGCAGCGGTCGAGGCTACCAATAAGCGCTACAATTGCAGCAAACAATTGGCAAAATAGGCGTGGTTCAGCGAGAGGGAGAGGCTATCGTCAGAATAGGTTCGGATATAGGGCGAGTTTTAACAATCTATGATAAAAAAACAGTAAAATGAGTAAGTATGGTTACGTACGCTAGAAACTCAATGACCCGCTTGCTTGTTTGTCGCCCTATGTTATAAAAATAATAATAATAATCTCCAATCAATTGAACCTAGATAACATAAAACTTCTTTTTAGCTTGTGTCATGCGATTCCAACGATAATCAAAAATTTCCCAAAAAGCATTAGTTTTTTTGGATTTATCCGTAACAAAAAAAACTCTTTGTAACTGTATAAAAATATGCTCATTACTCACAGACCTGAGCTGTCTTAGATCATTAGGATCCTTTAATAATAATAACTAGGTATACCAACAATAAAAATAACGTATGGATAAAGAAAAACAGTACTTAGTTACCTATTTAATAAGCTTATATAATACTAGTAGTACATCTACTAGTAGACATTATGAGAGTTTAAGCTTATTAAGTAAGTAATACTTGTTAGACATGATAAAAATATTTTTTTTAAAGTCAAGATAATAAAATAGAATACTCAGACTCACATATCTCCTTTCAATAATTTCAATGTCCCTAGGGTTTTCTCTATAGCTAGTCAGATCAGTGATAGTTTCAGACTGCGTGGTGCCGCTTATTGTAAGGAGGAGAAATATCTGCCCATTGCCGTCTTCTAGGTCTTGCCATATGTTGTGTGTCTTCTCTCGTTCTAGCTTCGATAGGTCTATGGTACACCTGGAACCAAATATATATATTTTTTATTAAAGATGGGTTTGCTCTTGACCACAATCTTGACCATCTTGACTATAAATTTATTATTGGTAAAAAATGCGGATAATGTTATACAGTTAGTTAACCTTGTTAGGTATTCAGGGTGTATTTTTTTAATCTCACCTCTAAGGAAAGTACTCCTGAATTCATACTGAAGCTGGCAATCATCAATATATTTACGGACTGATTGACTGTCAGGCATCGCCCAGCCAAAACTACTGGGCGTAGGAAGCTGAAATTTGGCATGCAGATTCCTTGAGGAATGAAGGTAGGGGAGCACTAAGAGAGGATTTCACGAAATTCCCACGGGAACAAAGACCCAAAGATTTTTGAAAATTCAAGCTTTCCTTCACACAAATCTTTCAAAATTTCTTTAATGCCTGTCTTTCCATATTCACCTTCTTTATTTCCGGTTTAATTGACATTCAATCATATGGATTTAAGTTCAACTACCGACCTTGGTATATTTAAAGCAACGATTATTTTTTACCTTGACCTGCCTGCCTATAAAAATTAAGTAGCAACCCAGATTTTATGATTTATCACGATTTTCGTTCAACGGGGTCCCAAAGTACAAAGATCGTCGTAAAATGTGACAGCTTTTTAATATTTTACCATTTTATGGTTTCATGTTTTTATGATGTTCTCTGTACCTTTAATCTTCATGCAAAAATACACAATACATGAATGTAGTATCTGAAATGAATTTTTTTTTTTTAAATTATATGGCGTACCTTCCCAAAAAGTCATCCTTGGTTTGCTTGTCCTTATCCCAAACTGTGACTTCTAGGATCTGCTCTTGATCATCATACAAATGAAGATCGAATTGCTCCAACCATGATGGATGTAACGATTTCCATACAACCTTACTTTTGTATTTTTCGTTGCCTAATCTGTGAAAAATTTATGTCCAAGTAAATTCTCTACTTATACAGGGTGTCTCTCGGAAAAGGAAGGATTATAAAATTGAATATTTTATAAACCCTTGGAAATGGACGCGGTGGGGTGTACTTAGCAGATTCATCGTTCGTACGGATTGGTCAATTAATAGATATCATAGTGTTCAGGCGCAGACCGTGTGTATACTATCGAGGCGTTTTTCGAGGGCGGAAAATCGCCAGTTTTGTTTACGTTACAACATAAGGTTTTTTCAGTATAGACCAAGCGAAAACTTATTCGTAAATGGGTACAGAAGTTGCGTAGTACAGGATTAGCCATAAATCAGCCGCGGCCGGGCCCGAGCAGGACTTCAAGAACTGAAGAAGCAATAAGCGAAGTTGACGCTAGCGTTCGTCGCAATCCTCGTCTGTCGATACGCAAAAGAGCATCAGCCTTAAACCTTACTAAATCCATGTATCGACAAATGTTATCAATTTATTTTATACTCCAGCTTTAAGGATATCTTGCCTACAGTTCACGGACTTAGCTTTAGCAGGATGGAGCCACCACCCACACTGCAACAGCCATCATAGACTAGCTTCGAGAGTTTTTTTCCTCGAAAATTGATATCCCGCTGTCAATCACCAGATTTGACCCCCATGATTTTTTTCCTGTGGAAGTAACCTTAAGTGCAAAGTTTTCATCAGTATTCCAACGAATATAGCTGAGCTCAAAGAAAATATCCATCACAAAATTATGAACATCGATTCTGCCTTGCTGCGCGGCGTGTCACGCAAAATGCAATGACGAGATTCCACGAGTCCGTGCGACGTGATGGAGGTCATCTCGAAGACGTCATTTTTTAAAAATGATATCCAAACTTATGATTTTTCAAATACATTTAAAATATTTTTGATAAACATGATAGTTTTTTTTTATTTAATTTCAAAATCCTTCCTCTGCCGAGAGACACCCTGTACTAGATTACCGATACAAAAATGGGAAGACCTAAATTTATTAGGATAGGTACGTTAATCGATATCAAAATAAAAATTAGTGAAATAGCGTTAAAAAACGTTTGTCATACGTTTACACGCTAAAACGCCATTAAGATTTTATCTTGGATACAAATTAACTCTGGCGTAATTAGATACTCAACTAATTACTTTTTATTATAGTTACTTAGTGTATCTACCGAACCAAATAGAAAATACATTATAAATTCAAAATAAGTAAAACTATAAAACTCTCCATTAATTCCATCAGAGAGCCCACTATTCAGCTAAGCGTGGCCTTCGAGTCTCACGACTCTGTCTACCCCGTAAGGGATAAAGACGTGATTCTATGTATGTATAGTTAAACTGTCGCATGTCGTGCCTTAAATCTAGTCAATTAATCAGCAGTTGTGCTTTGGAGTGAATTTCTGACAATCCACCAGGGATAGGCAAACACCAATGTTTCTCCAAAATATTTTTAACCTTTGGAAAAAACAAACTTACCTAAACTTACAGTAAGGGTCACTAGACCGCGTATCCAGGTCCATTGCTGGCAGGTTCTTAGCTTCGACCAGCACGATGGTGACCACGGAACTCCAGATTTGGGCCTTCAGTCTCTTGTTCACGTCGCTTATACGAGTGTTCTTTAACAAGTACTGGAATAGATATGAAAATATATTGTTAGAAGAAGGCTTTAGCTTCGCTGGCTCCGTTGTTCTGTATATTTACACGACTGACCAAAAAAGGAGTGTTATGTTTTCAGGGTTCATGTATGTATGTTTGTATGTATGTTAGTTTCTTTATTCCACCATAAGTTCTGAACGGCTTAACAGATTTTGATGGGGGAGGTTTTAGATTCCTTGCATTCCTCCGAATGACATAGGCTATGTGAATTGTCAGTCGTGTTTTTTTATCTTTTAATAATAAGCTTGTTAGTAGTTAAATTTACCAAAAGATTCCAAAGAGCGGACTGGCAAAAATGGCTTAGAAAGAGTGGAGTACCCTTATACGGAGAGTTGGGCCGCCGATACTAGAATCCTTCACTGTAATCCTCCGAAATAAATTAATATGACCTAATTTTGTTTTTTTGAAATATAATTCATTGGTATTTATTATTATGACTTTGAGCTGTTCTGATGATCAAGCCGATACGCCATGACGTTATGTAACTAGTCCTCTGAATGATTGGTTTAAGACAGAAAAGAATTAAACTTTTTGCAAGAGATATTAAATCTCTTACAAAAAGTTTAATTTTTTTCTGTCTTAGGTACCTAAGTTATAAAAATGTCACTGTGTTGTCAAAGTAGATATATGTTCAACGTAGACGCGTACATTTTAGGGAGTTTTCTTCAAGGCCCATCTAAAAGCGGCCATTTCCACGTTAATAAACGATATAGCATCGTTTCAGTTAATTACTGACAGTAATAAAAGGGTCAGATTCAAGGTTTTTGGAGTAAAACCCCAAGCTACATGAACTAAATGATACTTTCTTATATTTTATTTATTTCATTTTATTTGTACCTACACTACATAGCAAGGATAAGTAAAGTCATAGTACGGTTGCACATTGTATGTATGTATTTTTTGGGTGAAATGGTCCTAGCATGAGTGGACTGATTATGATTACCCGTCTGGTGCTTGCGCTGGCGTCCCCGAAAAGTAAATAATAGAAGTTAAGGGAGGCTTTTGTCCAGCAGTGGTACACACATAGATAGTAAAAAAAAATGGTTGCATATATGATCGACAAAATCATAAACTTTACTTATAGGTACATCGACAATGGCCAAAATTGGTCTTACTTTGTGAGCATAACAGACAGACATTCCTAAATTTCGCATAAATATAGATCATGAGAGTATATATTTGTTAGTAGATTATTATTTCAATCACTGTTTCTCAGAACTCCAGAATGTCTCTCGTAGTTAAGAAATAAAAATAAATCCTGAAATATCTAAAACTCAACCCATTGTTATCAAATTGTTTATTTATGCATGCTAATGCTGACACAATATCAAAAGTCAATAAGTTAAATGACACAAAAAGCCACAAAAACCACCACCGATGCACAAAAAAGTACCCTATGGATCTTGTCTCCGCCGCTTTTGAAAGTAGGGAAGCGATTTCCGAACTTTTCTATCAGTTCTGTGCACGTATTTATAGCTGTCGGTAGATCCAAATTTACACGACCTTCTGGAGGTAGACTGCCTGCTCGAGGTCTAATCTCTGATGTTGATCTGTTAGATAAAACAAAAGAAAATCAATCAATCAAAAGAAATAATAAAAAACAGAAAATAGTCGTGAATTGAAAAAAGTTTAATTTAGAGATAGGTGCAGACGCCTCATTGTACTATTTATTGATATACCTATTGCTACTATAGTCGTTTTACTAAAATGTACAGTTATAAATGGAGCAATTTTAGCAAAGATACGATTGTATGCTGGCAAGTGTAAAACTTAGATTATTTACAGATCATTAACTTTCGTAATTTATTAAATCTTTATCTGATCTGAAGCTTCGTTTTCGAGTACGAGAAAGCGAAATACTTTTTTGTTTTGTTATGTCTGGTATATCATATACATCTACAATAACATCTGTCTACAATGAGATGATGAAAGGAATGAGAGAAGGCTGATGGTGTAGCTAATTAATGGTTTAAGTAATTCCGAATAATGTTTTAGTAAGTGCAGAAAAATAAAAGAATTTTAAGCTTACTTAGGTGGAGATAACACTGAAACTGCCACTTCTGCTACTGCACTGAGAAAGATAAATAAAATAAAGAACTATGGAAGAAGAAACACTGGAATAAGATTATTTGTTCATACAAAAACAATGAAATTAAAGATACCTGTCATCACTTGAAGTCATGCATGAGTAGCAAGACTCACTGGAACTTCCACCATCGTTCTTGTAACTCAAATTCGTAGCAGATAGACATTTTCTTATAGGGATCCCTTCATTTCTTTCAACACTAAGAAAATTCTCACAAACATCTTTGGAATCAGCATCAGGATCCACATCCAATACAAGAGTTGGTATAAAAACTCGATCAGAACTGATCGACGAAAGACCTAAACTTCTTCCATCTTCTGCGCTATCTACTGAACTTTTGTCTTCAGAAAGATGTGAAATGAATTTAGATATTTTCGATTTTTCCATTTTGTTTTGCACCTGATCTTGGAAATCTTCTACAGTGTCCTGTATCTTTTCGTGCAATTTCATGAATCGATTCTTCAGCCTGTCCATTTTGTTCTCCGTTTTCATGTCCTTCGCCATTTTCTTCTTTCGCGTCCGTACTCTTCTAAGATTTAGTTATAACTGATCAAGAAATGTCTAAAGTTCGTTTCGTAGAATTGTTTCTGACAGTAAAGTTTATGTTATACGTGTATTCACAGTAAAAGTTTCACAGAATAGTTTATTTGTTAAAATGAGATCACATGGTTGAATTCGGAGAGATTTTCTGCAGAAAGATATAATTCTACCATAGATAGACGATAGGAGATAGGACGGCGTTTAAGATACCGTGGATATGACTACCGCTCCAGATGGTACCTGGTTCAAAGGTTACCTATAGCTATTCGAAGGGGAAACGCGGCAAGCGTTATCACCTTTGAGCCGGGTACAGTCCGGGGTGGCATTTTTAACTAATTTATTTTTCTATTGTTTTATTTTTAAGATTATTTTTTACCGACGAAACTGTGAATATTTTTCATTTAAGAATAAATGAATATTTTACCAATGTTTTTATGCGTAAGATAGATTCTAAACTTTGATACCCATCTTTGATGATAGACATCTGTGACAAAGGACGTACGATCTTCAGTCTGATCGAGATGGAAGATATTCTTATCTAGATTGACCTATAAGATTAATCTCATACACATTGCCTGGGTAACCAGTACTTATCGCAAAATGTTTTAGTTTACCAATACTGAGAAACAAGCTAATTATTAAAAAACAAAAAACACGACTGACAATTCACATAACCTATTAGCGCAGTAAATAGACGAGAATCAAATTACAAACGGTCCAGTAATTGTGAATTTTTTGAAATGTTGTGTAGGATTATTGTGAGTATTCAAAATAATAAAACTTTTTTCCAAAAAAGTGAACCGACTTCCATAATAAAACTTAAAATCATGAAATAACAATAAAGAAAAATGTATTAGCATGCTACCTACTGAATGAGGTGAAGTCGGTGCCAAGTGCAGGACTATGTAATTGTTTAGCTAGGCATTTTGTATATATACATGATTCTAATTTTAATTTAGATTATTTAATATTCAATTTGGCACCGACTTCACCTCATTCAGTAGGTAGCATGCTAATACATTTTTCTTTATTGTTATTTCATGATTTTAAGTTTTATTATGGAAGTCGGTTCACTTTTTTGGAAAAAGTTTTATTTTATTATTTTTAGTGCTTCTACACCTTGTCATTTTCTTTAATAAAAACTTAAACTTTTCTTTCACTGGTGGCCGAAAATAAAGAATTAAGAATTCGAAACTTTTTATGTCAGTTTGATTTGAAATGTCAGAACATGTCAAATTGTCTATTATTTTTGGCACATAAATAGACCGTGAGCATGCGACGACCAAACCTTCCTTATTTTAAAAATGCTGAATATTTCTCTGCGTGGTATATACGAGTAAAAAATATTAGCGACTAGGTATGAAGTTTGGATCTTAGTTGCTTATGCAGGTAATATGGATAGCAAGGATGATTTTTAAAGCTATAAAAAGCACCCATGGGGCCTTCCAAACAAAAATTCAGCTTTTATAAATAACAAATTCAGCTTTTATAATAAAACAAATAATTTAGTAAAGTTACAATGTCTAGCAGGGGTTTATATCTGCACCAATTGCCTGGTAATGGATGGCGTGATTTCTTATATTATTAGGAATAAAATCTTTAAAAATCTTTACTTTAAGGAAATTGAGTTACCACTTTAAATGATATTGCTACAAATAATCTGCCTAAGTAATCATGATCCAACTTTTATAGTCACTAAATGTTTGGAACATACACAGAAAATCTTTAGTTTTAATAAAATAAGGAAGGGCATGCTATCGCGGGCTTTTGCTCTATAATGCAATGTTGGTATTTTTATATTTTGTTAGGTATCTTTAAAATTACCGAACAG
Source organism: Ephestia elutella (assembly GCA_018467065.1). Taxonomy (NCBI): domain Eukaryota; kingdom Metazoa; phylum Arthropoda; class Insecta; order Lepidoptera; family Pyralidae; genus Ephestia; species Ephestia elutella. The sequence goes on along the minus strand of CM031591.1, from coordinate 10,567,430 downwards.
ATTCTGACGTGGTTAAAATGGGACCAACTTGGGTATATATCATTACGAATAAAAAAACAATTTCGGAAATCAGTCCACTGTAGGCGGAGAAATCGGCGAACATACATAAAAAAAAAACATACATACATCGAAACATATAACCTCCTCCTTTTTTGGGAAGTCGGTTGAAAAGGGCACAATTGCCAAGTTTCCGCGTTCGTAGTAATCTTAAAAAAACTAAAAAAAAAAAAAACTTTCTTCAGATTTAGGCTCATATTTTCGTTCAGATGCATTTTTGTTAGGAAAGTGTTCTACAAAATCTTGTAGATAATTAAATTTCCTATTATTTACATTTTACATTTTGTATCTAGGACTGATAGTTACCGAGATGTGTGCTCATAAAAAAAATAAAAAAAAATCTTCTTTTACTGAAATTTGTCAAACTTTTCACTTCAGAACGCTGTAATCTAGTTATGGCATATTTTAGGAGAATAAGTATTGGAACAAAATTTGTAGGGAATTTAATTACCTACAAAACGCATTTGCATTTTTCTTAACCAACCCTGCAGAATGGGGAGTAAAACTCAATATTAATACTACGGAATATTGCTTTTTTTGATATAATATTTTATTTTCTGCTAACTGCGCCTCGGGTCTTCGCTCCCGTGGGAATTTCAGGATAGTAACCAATGTACTATTTCTGGTATTTTTCTACTAGTATACCAAATTTAATACAAATCCGTCCATAGTTCATTGAATAAAGACTAAAATAGAGCTAAGGGTAGGGTTTACTTACAAATGGTTCAATAGTTCTGAATTTTTGATATGTTATTTAGGATGGTTAGTAAGTGTTTAAAATGCAAGAGGCGCCATATGTTGGAAAAACTAAAAAAAAAATTTCCACTTTATTCAGATTTGCGCTCTCACCTTCGTTTAGATGCATTTTAGCTACATTAGAGTTCTACACAATGTTGTAAAAATAAATTTCCTATTATGTACATTTTCTATTTTGTTTCTGGGACTAATAGTTATGGAGATGTGCACTTTAAAAAAATCGCATTTTTGATCGCATTTGGAAATTTGACAAACTTTTTACTTCAGAGCGTTGTAATTCATTTATGGCCTACTCTAGGAAAATATATATTGGAATAAAATTTGAAGGAAATTTAATTACCTACAAAACACATGTAATTTTTTTTAACCAACCCGGAGTAGGGAGTAAAAGTAAAAGTTAAAATATTACGTTTTTGCTATCATATTTTATTGTCTACTAGATGCACCCGGGGGCTTTAATCCCATAGGAATATTTGGATAAAAAGTACCTTATGTGCTAGCCCTGATATTTTTCTACTAGCATACCAAATTTTATCGAAATCCGTCCAGTAGATTTTTTATGATTGAGCAAGAAATATCACATCCAAACTTTTTCATTTTAAAATCGGGTTTCTTTCCCAATTTTTATTGCTGATGAAGCAAATATTATCTAATATCTGTACTTGATAATGTCCACAGACACTTTTACAGTGTCCCGACCAGGTACCGGTTACTCACCTGCAATGAATCACACTATAAATGGGAAAGTTTGGATGTGATATTTGTTCCTTAATCACACAAAATCTACTAGACGGATTTCGATTAAATTTGGTATACTAGTAGAAAAATATCAGGACTGCGAGTGCAGTGCGATGCGAGCTACGTGACGCACGCGCCCGATACACTGCACTAACGAATTTTTAATTCGCGAATTGCGTGGCTTAGGCCGCTGCTTGAATTCACCGCTATGAGTTCTAAACAACTTATAGTGAACGAGCTATTGGCGTTTATCGATCATGCCAAGGATACGACGGACGAGATCAGCCTCGTGCAGATCTGCAAATCAAATTTCAACGTGGAGGAGATTTGCAGAAGCAAGTCGCTGCTCTACGAGGTGCTCGGCAAGACCGCGCAGATGCCATCTCGGAGGAGAGATGATAAAGGCGAACGAAGTCTCCAGGATATCATCAACGTGATCAAGGAGACCGACCCAGACGACGTGCCGACGTTCGTCGACGTGTCCAGGCTGTTGAAGGACATCACAGCCCTGAAGACCAGCCTGTCGCAGATGGAGTACAGATTGGAGGCATCGGAGACTACCATCCGGGGACTACGTGCGGAAATATTACAATTAAAAAGTAATAATTCCGAATGTAGGTCACCACCCGTGGCCTCCAACATTAATACACATCGTGGAGCGCAAAATGCATCTATCGGCAGTTTTGAGTCGGCGAAATTCGAGTCGCCGCCTGCAGCCGTGCCGCGTGATGCACCGCGCCCCGCCGCCCGCTCCACCCCCTGCGAGGAGCCGACACCACGGCAGAGCACATCAACCCTGACACGTGCATATGCCGCCGTAGCCGCCCCCCCGGCCGTCGCACCATCTAGACGGCCCAACTTACAGGGTAAAAAAGACAGCCTGCGAAAACCTTCTAGCAAGGACATCAAGGCTGCGAAGGTAGGTCCCAATAAGGACCTGTGCGATGAAGAGGGCTTCATAAAAGTAGAGCGGAGGAAGAAGCCCACCAGCCGAAACCATCTTGGCAGCGCACCGACTGGACAGAACTACCTGTACGTCCGGAAGTAAAGTCGACGCAACTCTACGTGTCCCGACTGCACTGCGGTCTACGAGGGTGGAGGATGTCGTCGACTACGTGCTAAAGAAGTCTAATTTCACTCTCCGGGTCGAACAGTTGGCATCTCGCCATAAGGTGAATTTCAATTCATTTGTGGTGAGAGTGCCGACCCATCACCTGGAGAAGTTCATGAAGGAGGACTTCTGGCCGCAGGGAGTCGTTTTCCGGAAATTCCGCGGACGGCTGCCTGCTGATACAGCGCGCCTCACGTCGCCGACTATACGTGTGACCTAGTTTTAAGATTTTATTTTATGTATTTTAGTTAAGTTTTATAAGTATGGAGTACCTGTAACACAAGTTTTTATTACTTAGCACAGGACTCCAGCACTTATACTATATATTATAATAATAATAAAAATGATATAAAAGGACTAGCATATAAGGTACTTTATATCCCGAAATTTCCATGGGAGCGAGGTTCAGTTCGTAAAAAATAAAATATTATAGCAAAAAACAATTTCCGTTGTTTTATCATTCAGTTTTACTCTCCACCTTGCAGGGTTGGTTAAGAAATATGCAATTTCGTTTTGCAGGTAATTAAATTCCCTACGATGTTTGTTCTGCTGCTTTTTCTCCTAGAATAGGTCATGACTGGATTACATCGTTCTAAATTAAAAAAGATTGACGAATGTTTGAAAAGTTAGATTTATTTAAGGCAAAGTATTTTTTTTTCTCGGGAAGTGTCAGTCCTAGAAACAAAATGTAAAATGTAAATAACGGCAAATTTAATTTTCTACAACATTGTGTAGAACACTTTTCTAGCGAAAATGCACTTAAAAGAAAATAAGCGAAAAACCGAACAAAGTGGTGATTTTTTCTATTTTTCGAATTTGGCGGCGAGTGCAAAAGCTATTCAATTGTGCCATATTTATTTTAAATACTTACAACCATCCTAAACAATAATATAAAAAAATTGAGTTACTGGACCGCACGTAATTAACCCCTAGGGAAGGTTCGCTCTATTTACTGCGCTATATGTCATTCGGGCTAATGCAAGGAATCTAAAACCTCTCACATCAAAATGTGTTAAGCCGTTGTTGAGGACTTATGGTGGAATAAAGAAATTACATTCATACATACATACATGAACCCTGAAAACATAACACTCCTTTTTTGGTCAGTCGTGTAAAAACAATAGCACACACAACACCACAGCGGGAGGACTAATCAAAACATACTCATAAATAACCATTTCCAGTGAAAAACTATAATTTATCTAAAGAGCTAAACAAGAACCGAATCGCATTATTTCAAGTTTGTTTGAAATGTTTCGTAAGCACTGACGTACAACTACTAGATAGCGCAAAGAAAGAAATGTTGTATTCGTCTTTATTTAGCTAAGACTTGCGTAGCCGTTCAAGGGATATGGCCGTTCGGGGGAAATGGACGTTCAAACCCTAATTCTTGCAAAATATGTAACTTTTTGCTATCTTCCTATCGGTTTTTATCGCTAATCTGGATGTTATGACTTTCTTTTCTCCGTCACCAATCTGGAGAATGTAATGTTTTTTGTGGATTTCTTCTCTTGGTAATTTCTAGCTAATAGAAAGAAATGAATTATCAATGATAGACTTTTGCCAATTTTTATATCAAATTGGCTATCAGTAGATCCAGATATTATAGCGCTGTTAAATAAATAAACAAAAAAAAACAAATTTAGTATTTTTCTCATTAATTTTTGATTCCACATCGATGGACTGAACTACTTTATTATTAAATATTTTCAGCTCAAATAACACAAAAGACATTGTTCATTGCCGGCTTACTGCGGACAGTTCGTTCAATAAATAATAGTATTATCATTCATCATAATTAATGTCAAATAGATTTTCTGAATATATATTGGAGTATGAATATCTATAATTAAAATATACCATTTAGTAAGCATTTTTTGCGTTTCCGATACTCAAATCAAAGATGTCGGCCTTCACGTGTGTTCTGGGATGCCATTATCTAAAATAATATTACATTTAAGTAGTATATTTTCATTCTTTGATAAAAGATCGGATTAATTAGGTATTTTTTTTAGCATAATATATTAGTTTCATTTATTAAGTACACTCATATCATTTCATATTTATATTTTTTAACGAAGAATTATGTATTTACTTTAATTTTTACTGAAATAATTCAATATTGCGTTTTCTTTACCTGGTAACACTCGATTCTTCAGCGTAGCTTCATTTTGACGTTGACCGGTTGTCGTCGGTCGACATTGACACTTGGATACTTGTCAACAACTGTCAACGTCAAAATATAGCCGCGCCCAAGAATCGAGTGTTACCAATACTGAATTATTTAAGTAAAAATTAAAATAAATACATAATTCTTAATTCTAAAATATAAATATGAAGTGATATGAGTGTACTTAATAAATAAAACTAATATATTTTGGTAAAAAATACCTGATTAATCCATTCTTTCATCAAAGAATAAACAATATACTACTTAAATGTAATATTATTTTAGATAATGGCATCCCAGAACACACGTAAAGGCCGACATCTTTGATTTGTGTATCGGAAACGCAAAAAATACTTACTAAATGGTATATTTTAATTATAGATATTCATACTCCAATATATATTCAGAAAATCTATTTGACATTAATTATGATGAATGATAATACTATTATTTATTGAACGAACTGTCCACAGTAAGCCAAGCCCCCATACACTTTGAACAAAGTCCTTTACCATACGCTATCTAGAAAGCTGTATGTCTGTGTTCGCAGGCCAAAGTTAAACGAATGGGCCAAGGTTATTTTTGGTGCGAACAATATCAAGTGGTATGCGGAATATATACGTACAGTCAACGACCAAACACAAATTGCATTCAATTTTAGGTCCTACTGCACTCATTTAAGAACTAGAGTCGATAGTCGTTTATATGACTGTTCTATGAAGGTATCAAAGGTATCAGCACGTATCAGTATAGTCTTTCTCATTGCTGTCTGTCGTGGTCGTGGTCATTTTGTGGAATGAAACACACACGACCAACCATACCTTTCTTGGCAAGTGCAAACCACTTTAATGTTTGTGTGTTTTAATCAGTCTATTATGCATTTTTTCTCCTTAACCCAACCCGCATAACATATATTTCGTCTACAACAATTTCTCAATTGATTGCTTTCAGCGATAAGGCAGCGATTTACGCATCTTCCTTTCTTTTTAGGGTTCCGAAGTAAACAAGGAACCCTTATAGTTTCGTCATGTCTGTCCGTCAGTATAAACACCCGCAATAAGAATAAACTTTATACGCCCTGCTTTAGGCTTAAAAAGGTTCGGCGGTCTTTCGTGGGTCAAAGTGTAAAAATGTTTAACAAGCTCCCTGACGAGGCTATAAATTTACCGATGCAAAAATTTAAAACATATCTTAAAAATACTTTGATGAATAAAGCGTATTACACAATAAGTGATTATTTGAACGATAAAAAAGTTTGGTCTCTCCCTACAACTTCGTCACTCCACACTTGATTACATTCTTTTGATATTGTGAAAAAATAACCTTACCTTTCTTTTTTAAATTTAATTACATTGACATTTAATTGTTAAACATGTACGTGTATTGTGATCTTCAAGTGACTGAAAGTATTTATTTTTCTAAAATGTTCAAACTTGTGAACGGGTGTTGCCAGGGGATCCTGCTTCGATCCTGATTCGAATTTTATTTTTATTTTTTGTTCTTAACCAATTCATTGTGGTTACTTGATCACAAACATAACATGTTTTATTATATTATTATTATTTTTTTACTTATATTTTATTTTATTTTTGACTGTACACAATCTAGTGTATGTATAAAGTTAATGAATAGCCCCTCTGGCATGCTAGGCGACCAAGACTGTTTCATGAGTTTCTTTCGGCATTTCTTCTCAGCAGTGGTCGTTCCGAAATGCTAGTAGTTTGTAGCTTTGAGACATAAAATATTATGATTAAATAATTAGTTATCGACGTGAAAAAGAGCCTTCTTTGAAGGCCAAGTTTCAATAAAAAATTTTGACTTTTGACTTTGACTTTGTCCGTCCGTCCGTCCGTCTGTCTGCGGCTAATCTCAGAGACTACTAGTACTAGAAAGCTGTAATTTGGTAGAGATATACATATTTATTACGCGGAGCGAACTGGAGAATAAAATTAGGAAAAATATTTTTTTTAGGGGGCCTCCCCTACACCTAAAGTGGGGATGATTTTTTTTTCTCTCGATTATACCATCATGTTGGGTATCATTTGATAGGTCTTTTAAAAATATGATGTGTGTCTAAAGAACATTTTTTGATTTAGGAATCCGTGTGCGAAATATTTAACTTTAAAGTGATAAATTTTGTTACAGTCAAGTGTCCCCCCCCTCGAACAGGATAATGGTGGAGGGTGGGTACATGAAACAAATTATAATAACTAGCAAATATAATGAATTTAAAAGGAAAATTATCACGGCTATGTAGACTTTACGCGTTAATTAGTAATAGACGATAAACTTACAAAATTGATTTTAGTATGAAAAATATTCGTAGGAAAAATTTTCATTCTATATGATGGTATTTACTTAGGTTATTTTCATTAGTTATATAAAAGTGGAAGTAAATATAAGTTCATGTGTCCGCATTTCTACAGGATGTACCTTCGGAACCCTACATTGCGCTTAAGTTACTTCCAAAAATAATTGTTTGAACGTGTAAAAGAGTGCATGCATATCTATCGATTGGTTGATAGGGGTTTATATCGTAAGTGGAAAATGTTGTACCTAGCTTTTATGATAGGGGAGCGTAAAAATGTAATATGAATTTCTGTAAATTTTTCTCTAGTGGCGAAAATCGCATTTTCTAAATGAAGTACGAAGATAAAAGTTCATAAAAAATTAAAAGGCGGGAATCGTTTCGAAAGTTCAACAACTTTATAAAAATATTAAAATAAATGAAAGATGTGCAGAACAAAAGATGTTCGGAAATCAAAATTAAAAAGATGCTTTTAAGAGCCCGCCCTAGGCCAGCGAAAACTAAGATTTTCCCCCGCTACCCGCTACCCAGCTCGCCCGCACGCATCCAATCCGCGTTCTAGACAAATGCTCGCGGGATCGCGGGCGGCGTGGCGGCTCAGTGGTGGATGGTTAAAGCATACGGACAATTATACGTATTTTTTTTAAAGCTATTTAAAAAGATATTTAAAAAGTAAGTAACATAAGCCCTGCCTTATCTATAGAGTAATTTACACAAAAAATTTCAATCTTAATTTTAATGTATTACTTGAATAATAGAAGTTTAAAGTGTTAATTATAGGTGATTTGGAGGCAACTTCGCAATTTTTTTCTATCGAGAAAATTTTATGCAATCGTGTTTTTGAGTAACATAATCCCTCGTGCTAGTCCTGAAGTTTGCTATATCTTAATTTTACATTCAGTTTTACATTAATATAGAAATTACAGACGATCATGTGAAGCAATCTGGCCTAGTACGGGGCCTTAATTTTTTTAAATTAATTACAATCCTCAAACTGTTTCAAGGCAACCCTTTTTTTTAACTTTCATATAGAGCAACACGGTGTCCTACTCCGTGCGCGGAAGTCCTTGTTGCTCGAAGAACTTTCATACACCATTCCGGCCAGGGTTTGGTATGGAGTTGCCAAGTGGTTTTTGCTCCTACCTTTATATTTATTTAAAAAAATCTGTTCCACCTGTGGCTTAGTAGAAATATAGGTATTAAAAGAAAATATATATTGCCGTTTGCTTAAAGTGTGTCACCATTTTTTATCACTGAGCACGAAGTGAAAACCCGCAGGATACCTTAATAACTTGTATATTTTATCAGCACCTTTTTACACCTATTTGGTAAAAATATGTAGTGAGCTCGCTCATATTTTATCTAACGGAGGAGATAGGGGCAGAACCTTGGTCGGAAGTTAAGGAATGATGCATTATTCATCAAATGAGGTCGCTCCATCGACGAAAGTTTAGCAGAAAATTTCTGCATTACATAATGCAAGAGCACAGATTTTATGGTTAACTAGCTTTTGCTCGTGGCTTCGCCCGCGTGAATTTCCAAAAACAAACAAACTCACTTTCGCATTTATAATATTAGTTAGGACTAAGCTACTCCGTGGCCTAATGGTCACCACACCGGACTGCCACACCGGAGGTCCCGGGTTCGATCCCCGGTCAGGTCAAGATGGAAAATGATCTTTTTCAGATTGACCTGGGTCTTGGATGTTTATCTATATATGTATTTGTTATAAAATATAGTATCGTTGAGTTAGTATCCCATAACACAAGTCTCGAACTTACTTTGGGGCTAGCGCAATCTGTGTGATTTGTCCATGTATATTTATTTTATTTATTTATTATTAGATCGTGCTGACTTTGCGGCTAACCTACCAGTGGTAAATCAATATAATTCTTTTTATGCTCTTGACAGAGCAGTCGTGGACAGGCATGCTGCTTGGAGACGCGTAATACTGTGGCTATCCATTTTGTTCCGAACTGATGCCTGGCGGGCGTTTTCATTTAGAGATGCGTTGGTGAAAGCTTTTATTTGGTCGGTCCAACGCATCCATCCACTCTACCCTGCACCACCAAGCGCTCCATGGCATCCTCGCGGCGTGTCACATGGCCAAAATACCGAAGAATCCTGCTGTTGACGATTTCGGATAGGCGGGTCTTGATGCCAAGCTCATTAAGGATGGAGGCGTTTGTGCGTCGCTCAACATTCGTCTCCAACACCACATCTCCAATGCATTAATTCGCTGTCCTTCCCTTTTCTTTATGGTCCATGTTTCAGCGCCGTACAAAAATATGGGGAACACTAGAGCCCTTACGAGTCTAATTTAGGTGGCCTTGGTGATATCCCTCCATATCTTTGTCAATATAATATCTACCTATAAAATTCTTCCGGAGTGACTGACAGACAACGCACAGCCATATCTACTGGGAGTAGGAAGCTGAAATGTTCCTTAGGAAGTGTAGGGGAGCACTAAGAGAGGATTTCAAGGGAACAAAATTCCGGACCCATGTATATATTTATATATGGACGACGAATGTACTTCACTACATAGTATAAAACAAAGTCGCTTTATCTGTCCCTATGTCCCTTTGTATGCTTAAATCTTTGAAACTACGCAACGGATTTTGATGCGGTTTTTTAATAGATAGAGTGATTCAAGAGGAAGGTTTATATCCCGTGCGAAGCCGGGGCGGGTCGCTAGTTTAGTGTATAAAGAAATTACATGAACGTGATAAATCTTCTTTCTTTAGGCCAACTTACAGCATCTTTAGCTACTCGTATGTAACGCTCGTTACAACGCGTATTCACAAACGTTATTTAGAAGATTCCTAGTGCCTGTCAGCTCACAGGGACTCAAAAACCTATTCATAAACGATATTTGAGGGACAAACGTCACTAATCGTCCAATAGAAATCTTTTGCTTGCCATCGGTAATGCACTGAAAAATGCCTCACTTCGCATGTGACTTACACAAGTAGATATTGTTTGTGAATACGGGTGTTAATCTAGCTCGAGTCGACGTATGGTCATTGCCGTGATGAAGTTTTTACTTCTGTACTATTTTTGGGGTTCTGAAGTATACAAGGAACCCTTATCGTCATGCCTGCAGACTGTCATCATAGTGGTCACACCGTGGAGATTATCACTGTCGCGACATTAAGCCCTGACCTGATGTCATCGTGTACGTAATTGCAGTTGACAATGAAAACACGTAGTTAGCGTGTTTTAATCCGTTGATAACATACATTATACCACTGACCCCAAGTAATTTGTGTGGCGGAAATTCCAACTAAAACTTCTCCGTCTCCGTTAGATTTTTTTTATAAATCTATTAGGCAAATAGGTATAAAGTTGAAGAAACGAAGGAGACAAGCTAATTATTAAAAAATAACACTTGGTCACTGACCAAGTGTTTTTTATTTTTTAATATTTTTTATTTTATTTTGTAAAAATAAAATCTTTCCCGAAATAAGAAGAAGAGGCAAAGGAGAAAATAAGAGTCTTTTCCAAATAAAGGACTAGACGAGACCCTCTAGTCAAATATATATATATATATATATATATACGTGTAGAAAACAATTATAATCGTCATAGCTTACGGATAACCCATAGTCACCTTGCTAATTATAATGTCCTTGGTGTTGTATGTGGTGTGATAAATACTAGATACCTAGCTGTAGGCAAACTGTGACCTTTTGCAACTGATTGTAATGGTAGGTAAGTAAACTAAATCCTCACTTACTTTTTTACGGTTTCGTAATCTAAAAATAAAACCCTTTCATTCATTTCACTCGAGTATTTTTTGCACATTTTCGGTTTATCACCCCAATGTTCAGTTCAACCTCCTAAAACTTTAAAATGATTTAACCATGAGCTAGAATTTTATTTTTTAATTTTACTGAAATTTTGTTTTTAATGGATGATGGATTAAACCGATTTTCATCAAATGTATCCTAGAACCATGGAAGTAAGTGCTTATTATTTCCATGCTTAGAACACTCTCGAAAAATAAGGTTATCGATTTAAAAAAATGCATTCAAATTGGTTCTTCCGTTGGGGAGCTACGATGACACAGACTGACATAAAAATTCACTCAGACAAGTCAAATTTATAACATACATAGAATCACGTCTTTATCCCTTACGGGGTAGACAGAGCGAAGAGTCGTGAGACTCGAAGGCCACGCTTAGCTGAATAGCGGGCTCTCTGATGGAATGGAGATTCAGGTATAGTGACAGGTTGCTAGCCCATCGCCTATGAGTGGAGGAATCCCCAGGTTAAAGCCCTTTCCCTCGATTGACTTGTACAATCTGCGCGGGAAGAGAAGCAGCTGGCACATTCTATGTTTTTTTCTTCGTTCTCAGACCAGCTTGGAATCAAAACTTATAACATCCCTGTGTTTGGTTGGGTTAAAACTAAAATTACTAGTAGTTCGCCGCGAACTTAGACCTCGCGATTTTTACTCGCGTTGTTATTGATTTACTCTTACGTATGTATAGTATGTAAATAAATAAAATAAATAAATAATAAACTGAAGAGTGCTGATAAGCAGGGTAAAACACAGTTAAAGAAATAGTATAATTTACAATATAAAAAAATTGGAAGACCTCTTAATAGCCCAGGCGCTAAAATAGTATTAATCAATCATTAAAATATATAAAATCTTGGGTACACCCTTATATTACAAATTATTTTTTAAAAAACAATCATTTTACAAACAACTCTAAGTCTTTCCGGGTGGTCATAAAAAAAATTACCTTAACCTAACTTTTTTCCGCCGTCAAAGTCTTTCCGATGGTCATAAAAAAAAATAACCTGAACCTAACTTCTTTTCCGCCCTCAAAGTCTTTCTGGGTGGTCATAAAAAAAAATAACCTAAACCTTATTTTTTTCCGCCTTTAATGTCTTTCCGGGTGGACATAAAAAAAATAACCTAAACCTAACTTTTTTCCACCTTTAAAGGCTTTCCGGGTGGTCATAAAAAAATTACCTGAACCTAACTTTTTTCCGCCGTCAAAGTCTTTCGGGTGGTTATAAAAAAAATAACCTGGACCTAACTTCTTTTCCGCCCTCAAAGTCTTTCCGGGTGGTGGTAAAAAAATTAACCCGAACCCAACTTATAATCTGCCCTTAAGTCTTTCCGGGTGGTCATAAAAAAAATAACCTGAACCTAACTTACAGCTCAGATCATTTGGAGACAAACTTTCTTTTTTTTATTAAAAAAATAAAAAAATGTTTATTTACTCCACAACAAATGGCCTTGGACTACATTACATAGGTATGTGATAAACATAAATTAAATTTAATACCATAAAGGACAGTATCGTTGTGGAGATCTGGTGCCCGCGCTAGGTATCAAAGATCCTGTGTTGCAGGTTACCTGGGACCTGGTAACCCGGTGTGATACAATAAAAGGTATTAGCATGTTGGTATCATGTCACAATACGATTTGTGAGTTAATTTACAAATAAAAGACAAATAATGACTTCTGTACCTAACCCTACGATGAAAATCTTGGGATCAGTAAGTTTAAATTTGAAACTTCATGTCTTCTAGTTTTGGTAAATAATATTTATCAAACGATGTATTTGCCATAAGATGTTTTGTTTAATGTTGTTTTACCAATTGAAAATTTAGTTAAATAATTTGTTTGTAAAATGATAATTTGAAAAAAAAAACAATATTTTTCTAGTACTTAATTAGTTTGTAAAATGATCCATTTTTAAAAGAATGAGTTTTTCAAATCATATGTTTTTCAAATGTATAGTTTTACAAGCGTGGTTTATAAAATGATTGTTTTTTAAATAATACCTTACAAATCATCTACAAGTCTACAACCGCTGCTTAGATCTGATTTCGACTTTTCTAACATAATTCAGTTCCCTAAGTAAAATGTAGATGGCGCTATCCAAAGTTAGAACACGCTATGGTTTCGTTTGTTACATAATCGCGGACATTTTTATTAATATTTCAAAAACTACTGAAACGATTTTGATGCCCAACGAACTTGAAAATTCTATTGATATTTCCTACATTCCTACCAAATTTCATCGCGGTACAAACATACATACATACAAACAATGTGTTTCGCTCCCAACTCGATTTAGAGACCTTCGCTCGCTTCGCTCGCTCGGTCAAATATCTATCTAAACTCCATTTATTCTTACCAGTCCTATCATGTAAACAATCTTATATTGTATATCCCGCAACAATGTCTTTTTATGATTTTACAACAATATAAATTAAAATAGACTTTTTAGGAAATTACTTTCGTGGTTAATAAATGTTTTACTTTAGAATGTTTAGGTTTGAACTAATATTTGATTTATTTTTAACAAAATTCAACAAAAAGTAATGTGAAGATTGTTTACATGATAGGACTGGTAAGAATAAATGGAGTTTACAACACAACTATTCGTGTTATAGGCACCTTAGTAGATTATTTTTCTGTGGCCTATATTCCTATCAACGTAAACCATTTTATTAGCCTGTAAAACTTTGTTTGATCCGAATACAACGGGCGGAGTTATATCAGGAAAAGTCTAAGGGAAAAGTAGAAACAGGATGAGTGCAAAACATTTTTGCTCTTTTCGGCATTATCATGGTTCATAAATATGTATTTTTTTATATTCAACACCTATAGAAATCGAGAAAATGATACAACGAAAAATTCCATTCGCAGCTGTCTTTTAATATGAGGAAGTTTGTCGCCTTGACTTGACGCACACTAAAACTATTTGAATTTATGATTGTGTGAGCTTCACATATTTTTTGTGATTGTTTGGCTACTAGTTCCTATACAACAAGTACTTCTTCTTCTTCTTATCGAGTGTGTTATCACTAACACTGGTGTCAGATTTTATTCAAGTCGCCTAATACATCTGACATGACTTCTATGACTATCGCCATCTAGTGGCAGTAGCCGTATACACATTCGTAAACTAAATAGTCAACCAATGTGCAAACAGGAACTGTGGAAGCACTTTATTTAGCTGATGATATGCATTTTATATTTTACTCGTTAATATTATAAATGCGAAGGTTTGGATTTGTTATTCAATCACCCAAAATCTACTGGACGGAATTTGAGCGAAATACCGAATACAGCACAGGGTAATTTTTATCCCACAATTATTCCCATAATTCCCATGGGAGGTAAGTCCGGGGTTTCCAGAGGCTAGTAACAATCCATTGTTTATGGATGTTTGAGCTAGGTAACCATTGGTTCTAGTGTACTAATTGAAGAATAATTAACTCGATAATTTGATCAGGAAACTCTGTAGTAATTTGATTAGAATATGTGTTATAGGTACCTATGCATCGTTCAAGCAACTTTTGTTTACATATTTATTTTAGTAGGTAACACTGAAGTGACTACTCAATGAAATTGAAAATAGGAGAGGGAGAATGATTGGCCACTTGATACGACACGATGACCTATTTAAAAATAAAACTGAAGGAAAGGTGAATGGAAGAAGAGGTCCAGGGAGACCGAGAAAGAGTTATGTAAGCCAACTGAAAGAGAAGGCAGGCGTCGTGTCGTATCAAGACCTTAAATGTAAGCCGAGAATAGAGAGGTGTGCCTACTCCACCGACAGTGTTCTTCTTAAATAAGAAGAAGAACACTGAAGTCTTCTAAGATCGGAGATTGAGAAAAGATGTTTTGGAAATAGTAAGAACAAGATTCATGAAAAGGAAACTAGGATGAACAAAAACAATCAAACCAAACTATACCTTAGTACATACTAAATGCTGAGGAAACAGTTTTTTTTTCATTATCTCATCGCTAAACTAAGCTACACTAGAAATATACGTACAGTCACGTACAGTCAATAGAAAAGTTGACATGCTTTTTATCTGAAACTTGTATTATTGCCAATACAATATGAAAACACAAACCTTATTTTGCTACATACCTACCTACTTTAAATTATAAGAAGCAATTAAACAAATTGTTCACTTGAACAAGAAAACTGCAAAAATTTAAACAAATTGTTTGTAGCTTAAATATTAGAAGTCTTGACAAGTTTATTTCAATGTACTTATAACTCAAAACCTACCGTCCATGAGCATGTCTAAATACTAAATTCTTCATAGTAATTTGTGGTTAGCGATGTTTGTGGTACTTATTAATAGTTGTAAGCACTACTTACTTAGCCAAATAAAAATCACTAAGAAGAGCTGTGTTTATTAAAGTCGGTATAGGGTAAGAGGAAGGCCTAAAAAGAGATAGATGGATTGCATAAAGGAAGATATGAATGTATTGGTAATGGATATAAGAAGGTATGACTAAGGATAGACAATTGTGGAAAGTAAAGATATTATGCTCCGACCCCAGATGAAAAGTAAATGTACAAAAGGTAATGATTATGACTTTCTTCTTTTTCTTATAGTGCCTCTCCATTACTGGAAGTTGGCCATCAGTTTCGAAAACCCTTCCCTGTTCGTCACTATGCGAAACAGCTCTTCAACCGATGACTCCAATACACTCACGTATGTGTCTTAGCCATGACTTTATTGTTATTGAATAAACGAATGGATTTGATTGGATGATTTTAATGTCTTCCAGCTGTCTATTGCCTTCTATTTTGTCCATCATAATGAGTTGAAGTAGCTGATATCTGTCGTGTCATAAAACGACTTAAACTATTATTATTATGACTTTACGTAAACGCAAACCCTATTTTTAAATTACCAGTTATTAAGATATTATGAAGAAGTACTTTTGTTGACGATTGTATCAAGCCACAGACCTAGAACAAATCTTGACTTAACTAGATATCACGAATATGGTATTGTGGTAAACCGCTAGTATAACGAAGGTATTTTATTGTGTAACAGAGACATAGGACGCATGTGACCTAGATATACGGTTTACTTAACCTATATTCAAGTAAGTACCTACTTATTTAATCATCCGAGAAAATACCCTTTGTGGAACATAGAGAAAAATAATAAGACTAAAAAATTTAATATTCGATTTTTTCCTTATTTCATACATTCATAGACAAGTTTATCTATACTATTGAATATTAAAATGAGTGATTTTTTACTCTCTTTGTGCGATTTGATGAATCGCTTTTTTATTGGATTCCCCGGACGGAAACCTAACCGGTTGAATCACTTTTAGGTAGGTACCTAACTTTTTGGATAGATCTACAGTCTGGAGGTAATTCACAATGGAGAAATATAAAAATATGAATTTGTTAACGAATAAACAAGTTTTAAGTAAAGTGTTAAAAGATAATGGCAAAAGGTTAAAATTCAGTTCAAGATTCTAATAAGGCAAGATACTGGGCATATCGTAAAATACGTTTGCTAAAAATATCTCAAATAACAAAACCAGAAATCAGAAACACTGTGAATACACGCCGTAAACATAAACAAACAAAAAAAAAAGGCACAAACACAATTAGGTACTGGCCGAATTTATCAGTCACGTTCAGAAATTAAAAGAATAAATTCTACTTTTTAAAACACCAAATACCAGCCAGTAACACACCACTTGTATTGTATCACTCAATAAGGTTATTTGCTTTTCATACCGTGGAATGCGTTTTCGCGCGAATTGAGATACAAAATACGCGTGCGTTCGCGACTTGCGCAGTTTCTGACTAACTAAAACTACTAAAAGTGTGTTCGGCTTTGATGCTGTGAAATACTGTGTATGACTCATCTTGATAATGACTATTCTATTAGAAGGTATCAATATGTTTTTAAAGTATTGAACAGAATTAAACGAAATCAAATTAATTGTTTTGTAAATATATACCAACATTACGACGTAAGGTGAAGTTATCTCATTCAAAACGCATCACAATTCTGATACACGAAATGCATACACAAATTCAGAAAAGTATTAAAGTGAAAATCAATAGCAGGAATCATCATTATACTCAAACATACGTAACTTAGACTTGTTTATTACTCATATAAACTTGGACTCATCATAACAAACCGACTTTTTTTTCAGAACAGCAACAAAAACCCATGATATAAAGGTAAAAATCTTAATACCTACCAAGCCATTTGTATTGTTTTTGCACAAATTATGAATGATAGATCAAAACATCATCAATCTTGTCAAGCCCTAGCCTATAAATCGATTTTTATTTGATTTTCACTACAAGGTTGCCATTCGCTTGCAGAATTCAATGAATTTACAACTTGTATGCCATAACATTAACGTCTATTTTATCTTTTACTCAGGTTGTGTAAGAATTGCAACATTCATTCAGTGCAATTGTGCACGGTTGAAGAAACACGTCTGCAACCAGCACTTACGATTCAGTGTGCATTCAGTACAAACTCCAATGGGACGATTTGTTCATTTATAGAAATATTTTGTTCACTGGCAACACTGCTTTATATAGCATCAAAGATTGGTAATCGATGAAATCGAAATTCGATATTTATATTTTCAATAGCTAGGTACCAACTTTAGAAACAATAGGTATTATATTAATTTCAAAAACAAAATGGGATTTGTAAGGGTCAAGCGCAAATTTTAAAATTTCTTGGCAGTTTTCACTATTCTAGAGAGAGTTTTCTAGCTTTTCTAAAGATTAATCACACCGTCGCCTTAATGAATATGCCAGTGAATTGACAAGTGAAGCAGACGGCTGCTAGTATCTTACGGATCCCTACTGGCATCGCTTAGTTGTGCTACTGGTAATAAATTACCCTATAGTACAACTTGTAGTATTGAAGGGAATAGCAGTTCCCCAAGGCTCTGTTGGTAGTACCACACGGTTAGGCATAGGCAGAGGGCTTAAGGCGCTACCCAAGGCTAATCAGAGGGGGTGAGGGGCGGTACGTAAGCTCCGCCTTAAAGCAGACAAAATAAGGTTACTTTTCGAATCCTAACTAATATTATAAATGCGAAAGTGAGTTTGTTTGATTGTTGGTTTGTTTGTTTGTTTGTTACCTCTTCACGCTTCATCTACTGAACCAATCTTCCTGAAATTTTGTATACACATAGCTGGAAGTACGGAGAAGGACATAGGCTACCTTTCATCCCGGGAAAAAGCACTGTTCCCGTGGGAAATTCACGCGGGCGAAGCCGCGGGCAAAAGCTAGTTTTCTATAATTTGTGTTTTTGCTAGCGAGTGTTCGTTAGGCTCTTAGGGTAATTATTTTAGAGGTTTTCTTTTAATTACGATAAAACACTAGTAGTACGATAAAACACAGTACGTTTTCGGAAAATCCTGATTGCGTATGGCCTTAAGCACGCTCACTGCATCAATAAATAATTCGTAAATGACTCCAAAACTCGAAAGACTGCTAGTAACTAAAGAGTTGCAGTGCTCCCATCAACTCCATCATCAGACCAACTCAAAGATGTCAAATTGAAAGTAGTGTCATTCAATCTGATCGTTAAATCTTCCATCGAAAAGACGTCAAAGGTTTGACGTCTTTTCTAGCAGGAGTGGATCTTGAGGATAAAGTGTCTCCTCTACCAATGGCGGGAGGCACCAGGACTTCGAAAATGAGAATACGAAAACGAAGAGACTTGACTCCGAAATCGAAGTTTCTTACCTGTTCCTTATCTTCCTGTGATCTCGGCAGCAGGGTGTCATTCATGACGACCTCGTCCATGTCCTAGTGGGGTTTGTTGTGGTCCCGGAGGCAGAGGACCAGGTTTTGGGACCAGCCTAGCTCGAGCGCTCTCAGATCCAAATGGCAACAGCATACAAGTAGAGAACCCTCCGTACAGAGAGGAAGGTACACTCACACAAAGCGCGGCGATGTGTGAACCTCTCACCGACGGTTCACGTACGCGTCAAAATGGTACAAAATGGTTTGCGCCAGTTCAGTTATAGGACAATTGGCAGAACTTTCGTGGCTGCAGCACACGAATAAAGAACTCTCCATACAAAGAGGAAGTTACACTCACACAAAGCGCGGCGATGTGTGAACCTCTCATCGGTTCACGTACGCGTCGCCAGAGTACAAACTGGTTTGCGCCGGCTCAGTTAGAGGACAATTGACAGACCTTCCTTTCTGTATGGAGGGATATCTAATGAAGTTCCTCACCTGTTCCTTATCTTCCTGTGATCTCGGCAGCAACGTGACATTCATGACGATCTCGCCCATGTCCTGGTGAGGCTTGTTGTGGTCTCTGAGACAGAGAACCAGGTCCTGAGTCCGGCCAAGCTCGAGCGCCGTCAGGTCCAACTGGCAGGAGCCCATGAAGTCGTCCTGTAGACCCCAGTCGTAGTCGAAGACCTGGGGACAGTTTTGTAAATCATCATCATCAATATCAATACATATAATAAAACTGTAACTGGTCTTTGTCTGTACATAGAAGATTTCTAAGAAAATAAACTATGAGGTGTCTTTATGGAGCTAATAAAAGCCAAAACCATTTTTTGTAGAATTTTTGTCTGTCTGCACGTGTCACGCAAAAACTACTGGACCAAATTTGATGCGGTTTTCACTGTTATATTATAGACGTAAGTTTCATCTTGATACGCCGCTTAGAACCTGAGATATACGCGGACGAAGTCGCGGGCACAGGCTAGTGATAAATATATCAAAGCATAGACGTATTATATATAAAGTTTGTTACTCAATTAGGCAAAATCGACTGGACAGATTTGATAAAATTAGGTACACTACGCGTAACCTGGAATAAAACTATTAATTCAGTAATTTTTTTTGGAATTTCTTGTCTGTCTGTCTGTCTGTATGTATGTACGCGTTTCACGCAAAAACTACTGGACGGATTTGAATGAAACTTTTTTTGTTATATAGCTATTAAGCCTGGGCAACATATAGGCTATAATTCATTTTGAAAACTGGAACACCTGATGAAGAACCATAACAGAACAGCTAAACTATAAGAAATATGGAAATAGTGCCTTAACAAAAGTCGTTCAACCTGATGAGCATTTTCTGCTGACATATAAAAATTGAAGATCTGGGGGTCTAGACGAAGTTTCATTACATCGTAGCGAAGCGATATCTAAATTCGTTATGGAATCGCAATTCATTTAGCCAATCATGGACGATCCTACGTTCATGTAGCCAATGAAACACCTTCGCGATGATCGCTGAGACAAATTCTTTTGGCTATGGATTCGAAAATTTAGCTGTCAGTGTATCGAAAATTTAACTGTCAATGTCTAATCGGAACAATCGCGCGGGACAATTTCAAAATGTTATGTAGGGTGGACCACATAGAAAAGTATACCATGTAGGCTTCTGATTGAGTTCTAAGTGTATGAGTATTGAAAGGCTTTTTTATTGATATAAAAACACTAGGTTTTTGAAAGTGATAAGTAAATTGAGTGTTATCAAATAGCTAGTTATTAATCACAAAAGTTGAATTATATAGTTACATGAAATTAAAAATATATTCCTTTTTACAAGTAATGAAAAATTTTAACAATATTGTTCATTTTTTGTGGTAAAAAATGGATTCAAGGGTGCGCACAAGCCCAGAACAATTTAATGCTTTGCTGGAGTTTATGGAAAGATAAGTTATGCAAGTTTTATACTAATACTAACATACCTACTATACCTACTAATATTATAAATGCGAAAGTTTGGATGTCTGTTTGTGACTTTGTGAGGATGTTTGTTACTCAATCACGCAAAATCTACTGGACGGATTTCGAAGAAATTTGGTATACGAGTAGAAAAATACCGGGAATAGCACATAGGGTACTTTTTATCTCAAAATTCCCACGGGAGCAAAGCCCCGGGGCGCGACTAGTTTTAAAATAAATCGTTCAAAACTTTGTACCTGTGCAGTGTACGTCGGTATACAATGACGGACGAGATCGTGCAGTGGGTGGAACATTCATTTTGAATCTTTGTTTGTTACAGTCATGGTGACCTATCTAGGCCTGTTGCTGGGGCACAAGGTCGATTAAGATCAGACAGACCGGCTGTGGTCAGAACTCACAATCTTTTAAATTCTGTTGGTGGTGGTGTCAACAGTGGAACAGTGGCTAGCAATCCTGGTTCCAAGGGTGATGATGACTAGCATTAAGATTTTAATGATCAGTTTTTGACTCCTTTAGTGAACTAAAGGTGCCAAAACCTGAAAGTTACGCTTATTTTGTGGAAATGTTTCATATTTTTATTTAAAATCTTCACTTTAAAACTTACATCTCATTTACTTAATTACATACTTATGACTGATCTTCATTTACTAAAGCTGTGGACAGATTATTATTTATTTATTATTTAATAGCTGTCAATGTCCCAGCACTGGGCAAAGGCCTCTCTCTCCCTCCTCCAAGACTCCCGATCCAAGGCTACAGATTGGAAGTCTAAAACAAAGAAAAGGCATTGAACATAAGAAACCATGCCAGAGGGACTGGAGGTGGGCCAGCAATCCAGCAGACCTTGTTTGCTATGGATGAAAGGGTACTGGTCATAATGTGCCATTTAGCGGTGGGAGGAAATACTACAGAAGAGTTTGAGTTTAATGTAAGTATATGTACATCCTCAGGCTCCTGGTCGAAGGTCACATGCAACAAGATTTGAGCAATTTTTGTCTAAAAAGGAGATTCATAAAATTAAAAAATACATTTTTTTTTGTTTTTTATTAACAATGGACAACAATACATTTATAAAATAAAAATAAAGTAGATTAGTAAACGTCAACAAAAGATATTAAGTTATTGAAGACACCCATTTATTAATTAGTTTTGTAATAAGTATTTATTATGTTTAATACACCTAATGTTTTTTTTTTGTAATGTCCTGCATTAATATTTTGTAACATTATAAGTACCTATTTAATATCAGTTACTTCTTTTTTTACAGAAACACTGCCAATTCACCCGCTCGTGCTCGCTCCCTCTTCGTCTCAGGAACAACAAATAGATGCGCCGTCCCCGCCAGCCGCCACAGCAAAACGCCAGGGCCACCAGCCACGTCAGGTCTACCAGCCACGCCAGCACCACCAGCAGCTCAGCTCCAGGACCACCAGCCACGCCAGCACCAGCAGCCACTCCAGGACCACCAGCCACTCCAGGACCAACAGGCACGCCAGCACCACCAGCCACACCAGGACCACCAGCCTCGTCAGCGCCCACTTCTCCTGTGAGGCGAAGAAGGCTGAGGCGCGGTTGCCTCTATATATATATATTTCTTGTTGTGACATCGATTCAGCATTTAAAATGGGCGTCATTAGCCAGGGCCGTTAGGGATAACCCGAATCTCCTGAAAGAAAATAATAATTATTTTGTTAAAAATATCTAATATAATTATATTTTCATTTGACAAATCTAATTACAATAAAGAATTGCTTTTATTGATAAAGACCAATAAAATGATCTTCTAAGGGGCTATTTGAGGTACGGAACCCTAAAAGTAATTAATTACTATTTTGAGTTTGTTTCATGGTTAACAGTATATATAGGGTAATATTACCTAGGCGAAAAATAATTCCTGTTGGACTAATTAGTTAGACCATGAGGAAAATTGTTCTTATTGAATAAACTAGTTAGGCGAGAAAAAAACTCTTCTTAACTCACCTTATAACCAAACATGTTCACCACTTCCATTCGCAGACCTTAAGTGGGAGTCATTGGTAGCCCCACCAAATTTGGCATTCACATTGTTTTTCTTAAATCGTAATCACATCTGAAAAGAAGATTAAATAAAATTAAGTATTATTTATTATACTAAGTGCTAATAAAAGGAATCTAACGAAAGCAGCTTAAATCAAAAGTTATCATAACCTATTTATTTACATAATTACTTGGCACATTTTATTTTATTAAAAAATCTATAGCTTTATCTAGGTGCTTACCATTTAAACATTTAATTTTTTTTTATCCTTTTCGATTAAAAAATATGTGCTCCTCATCTGGTTTTGTTATGGCTATGGGTGCAATCAATGCCTACCCCTATCACACAAGGCAAATTATGTTTACTATCTACTGGTATGGTCCTGTAGCCAAAAAGCTAAGAGCACACATCACCTAAAAATAAAAAATACTTAGGTACATACCTAGGTAACTGTACGAATGTATTAAATATCTTTTGCTTACCTTTACTTCCAGGGAAATTTCATTAGAACCTTCTAGTATGACTGCATAAACAATAAATCTGGCATTTCCTCAACTGTCTCCAATTGCTTTCTCAAAGCTTCGGCATCTCAACCAAGCTCCGTTGTGTTGTGAGCAGCCCACAATAAACGTAATTTATGCATTATGTTTTGGAACTAGCACAAATTAAAAGAACTAGGTTAATGTACTTATCAAACAGGAAAAATCAACTAAAGAAAGCGATTATTTTCTTCAGCTACAATCACTCAGACAGCTGACAAATAAAATCCGCCATATTGTTTCGTTCTGATGACGACAAACACATTCATTTCGTTTCGATCCAATATCGATTCGATCGCATCGCTAACAAAGCCATGGAAGTAATAAGTACCTTTGTACAAAGTACATATTACTTCCATGATCAAAGCCTAAGCGAATGTCAAAATTGCTACTTGTCTAAAGTATGAGGTTTGCACCGGAGCGGAATTTCGAGGACCGATTGAATTCACCGGTGATTGGGCAATCTCCGATTGATTCACCGGTAATCACCGGAGAATTAAGAAAAAAAAATAGCTTTTACCTTTAGTCACAAAATGACCACTATATTAAAATGTCCACCGTATCAAAACGTCTACTACAACAAGGCAATTAGGGCCTCTTATCACCTTCTATTCTATTAATGATTTTGTGCTTTAAGTAATGCGACAGGGAATAACACACCATTCATATTATGTATAAAACTATGTTATATGTAAGAATATGTCCTGATTAACTGGTGCATCAACGCCGAACCGAAACAACTGGACATTTAAACATGAAATTTGGAACGTAGATTCCTTTTATTAGGTAGGCTACTGATAAGAGACTTTTTAAAATTCCACCCCTAAAGAGGTAAAATGGGGGTTGTAATTTTGTATGAAAATTTGAAAAAAATCATCCGATTTGATTCAATTTTGGATTTTAATCGTATCAGTTAAATAAATTAAATACGTGTTTCAGGAATTTGTGACATTTCACCCCTAAACACATAAAAGGGGGCGGAAGTTTTTGTAAATAATAGACGATTAATCATTGCCGAATCCAAACCACTCGTGGATTAGTGTGGGCAATTAGTTTAGACTCAGAATTAAAACGTGGAATGTTAAATCCTTTTAGAACGTAGATTTATCGATATGAGATAGCCCTATTCATCCCTAAAGGAGAAAAGTGCGGGTTTTATGTTTGTCTTGATATAAAATTATCTTATTTGATTCAAACTAAAATTTTAGCCAACTATGTTATTAAAACATGTTTTTTTGTTTTTTTTTAAATTTCACCCCTATAGGTGTAAAATTGGGTGAGGGGGTATTTGTATCCTCCAAGCCCAAACCCCTGAGCGTATAAACAAACATGAAGTTTGGGCTGTAGATATTTTTTATTACGCAGACATCTAAAGGGAAAGAAAGAAGAAATAACCCTATTTCACCTCCGAAGGGGTAAAGTGGGGGTAATTGAACAGATTTGATAAAGGGTGGCGCGATATAGCCTTAGATCGAAAGTCTTGGAAGAAGGAGAGAGAGGCCTTTGCCTAGTTCTGGGACATTGATGGCTATAAAATAATAATAAATTAGTAAAGATGAAGGGACAGATGACGGGAAACAGGTGAAATACGGGAAATGGCACGGGAGGGAGACAATATTAAATAAAATGATCAAGATTAAATAAAATGTAACCTTCAATATATTTTTTTAATTTAAGATTTTAATTTAATCGGTTTGTAGTTTTTTTACGTATGATACAATCAATTATTATTAAATTAAATAATTTTTGTATGTCAATACATTTATTGGCGCAGCTTGGGAGTAAAATCGAAATACGAATGCCGCTGATGTTTGACAATAATAATAATAATATTTGAATTTTGTTTTTAATTTTGATGATAACAGCTTTTGATCTAGGTATTTGTGTATGTTTGTGTAAGAATATAGGTATGCAAATAATGACATTTTCAAATGAAGAACTAGAAGGTTCCACAAATATTTCAAAAAGCAACAAACAGTACTTGTGACAAGAAAAAAGGAGCATATGCAATGAATTCGTAGGAAAGTTAGCAGCTAGTGTAATAAATAACATATACGGAAAAGAGCGCTTTGAGTTAATGACCGAAATCTCATTCGAAAGAAGCTAAAAAAGTAGTAAATAGTTATTATAAATGCAGTTAATCTATAACAAAGACTGATTAGTTATGTATGTATGAGTTTTTTTATTTCTGTAATGTTAAATTACATTTAAAAAAAAAAGATAAATAAAAATAGATCACTGGAGGTTAATCGATTGATCTTCGGTTATTTCAATCGAGTACTTTCACCGGAGAATCACCGGTACGCCCCGCCTTGGAAGCAGCGAATAAAAAATTTGTTACTTTATGGTTGCTTGCGGTCCATGCTTGCGACAACGATCGACCACGTGATTTAGCGAAGCCTTATGTCAATCCCATACATTTTATCGTTTGCGAACTTCGCTATCGCTATTAAAATCTGACTTTGTCTAAAGGTCCTGGAACATCTGATTAAGAACTGCAAGAGACCAGTTACACTATAACATATATAGAAAATGGCGCCTTAGTAAAAGTCGTTCAACCAAATGAGCATTTTCTGCTGACGTATATAAATTGAAGATTATGGAACATCTGATGAAAAGCTCCAAGAGACCAGCTACACTATAACATATATGGAAATGGCGCCTTAGCAAAACTTGATCAATATGATGAGCATTTTCTGTAGACGTATAAATATCGAAGATCCGAAACATATGAAACAGTTTGGAACACAAAAAGACTTTTCATCTAAGCGAAACTCACGCGGGCGAAGCCGCGGGCAACAGCTAGTCAAATATATAGAGTACCTAGTGTATACTTGCCGAGCAAAATTCAATTCGTGCCAATCTATCCCGCGATATGAGTCAATGATGTAAGAATATCTTGCAGTGAAATCATTACAAGTTTGGCAGCCACACTACAATACCACATCTATACACATAAGAAAACTATAACTGTCCTTTGTCTGTACATAGGAGATATTTAAGAATAAAATTCTAACTTGAAAATGGTGCAGGTTTCATCTTGATATTAGCATGAGTTATTTACAAAAGTAAATTCTGCGCGGACGACGTCGCGGGCAAAAGTAATAGTACAAATAAAAATCAATATGATAACAGAAAAACATTTTTTATTCCTAACACTTATTTTCATCTTATTTCATTCGATACTAACAAAGAATATAAACACCATAATATTTTAGAGACGCAATACGCACGTGACTGAAATAGTAAACTGAAAAATTATAAGAAGAATATTTCGTTCCCCAACACAGAATTTTAGGAAACAAGTAAAAATCATTCTAGCTTAGGTATGAAATATAGCAGCTAATTCCCAAAAGGCTACCTACAAAAATATATTACTAACAATTTTTTGTACAGTCAACAATCATTGCAAATTCGACGTTATTCTCGCCGCATGTATTGCTTGATATCCACTTGACTGTACACGAGCATTAATATTTATCCAATTTTAGACCTTTTCACATTGTCTTAAGGATCGAAGTGTTTATCTGATAGAATCTGATGTGTGATGTTTTTAGTACAAGTTTTAGGGAACCCAAATCACAATTACAAAGAGTGTTTCTCATTATTTAAAAATATAGTTTTTAGATACAAACACTATTATTGTCAGCAATGTTTCTTAAAAATCAAAACGTACAGACCTAGTTTTATATATCTACAACATTTCCAAATATTATGTAAATTGGACCATGTTTCGGGGCGAAAACAGTTACGGTTACGGCTTTTTGCATGAAAATCTACAGGTTTACATTCCTCTATCGCCTTTTAAAACATACTTACATTTGCTTATTCTTTTGTCGAACCCTCACAAGAAAAAATGTGATAACGTCGAAGAACTTGAAGATCACTCAAAGATGGGGCAAGCTAAGAGCCACAAAGACAAAATGGCCGCTACTCAGATTCTCAAGTGTTTCACAAAGGGAAACTTTTGTCTCTAGACAGTAATTCAGCTTGACTCTGTTTCTCAAACTTGGAATTAAATTGGCTGACGGAAGTGAACTAGATGTTACGCGTTTTATTTCCACCAAAAACGAGAATTGAATTCGAAAACTATACAAGGGGAATATTCGCATTAGGATAGAAACGGATTTTCCGAATTTTGAATGACATACCTACTTTTATATCAGCAATTTCTCAATTGGTTGCCTGGAAGAAATTGCTTACAGCAGCGATACGGCCGCCTTTTGTGCATCTTCCTCTCTTATTTTTAGTTTTTAGTTACTTTATGTACCTGTACCATATGATTAATTGTGTGCTAATAAAGTGTTATTGTTGTTTTTGTTATATCAAGTATTATAACTATCTACATACCTAGAATATTTTACCAATTTTGTGGACGCTGAATCTGATATAAGGACGATATATCTATACTTAAGTATAAGGTAAACTCCATTTATTCTTACCAGTCCTATCATGTAAGCAATCTTACTATGTCTTTTTATGTTTTTACAACAATATAAATTAAAATAGACTTTTTAGGAAATTACTTTCGTGGTTAATAAATGTTTTACTTTAGAATGTTTAGGTTTGGAATAATATTTGATTTATTTTCAACAAAATTCAACAAAAAGTACTGTGAAGATTGTTTACATAGTAGGACTGGTAAGAATAAATGGAGTTTAGATAATGTTAAGGTTGGGATTACACTGTTTTCAGAACAGAGGTTTCTAAATTTATTTCCCTCGTAGACCACTTTCAAAATTTTACTGATTTCGGTGGACCCCTTTAATTCGTGTGACTGTACCTAGCGATTGACATTGTTCTATGTATTAATTAATACATTCGAATTTTAGTTCTGTGTTAGTTCAAGAATGTAACTCGTAATTTGTTCCGCCTTTTTTTACATTTTCGCCCCGAACTGTTGTAGTCAGCCAGCGATGGCAACATATTAATCTGCACAGGTTGGAACGGGTCTTCAACAGGTACCGTAAATACTTCATCCCACACAGGATTGAGGTCCCTATACACAATCTTGGACTTGTGCAGAACTGCAGAAGTCTTCCTAGGATGTTTATATACTTATGGTCTAATAATTTCAAATGACAACATACCTTAATCTGTACAGGTTGGAACGGGTCTTCAACAGGTACCGTAAATGCTTCATCCCACACAGGATTGAGGTCTCTATACACAATCTTGGACTTGTGAAGAAGCCTTCCTAGGATGTTTATATATGGTCTAATAATTTCAAATGATAACATACCTTAATCTGTACAGGTTGGAACGGGTCTTCAACGCTTCATCCCACACAGGATTGAGGTCCCTATACACAATCTTGGACTTGTGCAGAACTGCAGAAGTCTTCCTAGGATGTTTATATATGGTCTAATAATTTCAAATGATAACATACCTTAATCTAAACAGGTTGGACCGGGTCTTCAACGCTTCATCCCACACAGGATTGAGGTCCCTATACACAATCTTGGACTTGTGCAGAACTGCAGAAGTCTTCTTAGGATGTTTATATATGGTCTAATAATTTCAAATGACAACATACCTTAATCTGTACAGGTTGGAACGGGTCTTCAACAGGGACCGTGAACGCTTCATCCCACACAGGATTGAGGTCTCTATACACGATTTTGGACTTGTGCAGAAGTCTTCCACCAGCTTTGAACTTCACGTAGGGATCGCTGGTTCCTGACAACAATCCTGGAGTTCGAACCCACAAAAATGGCGTTAGAAGAGGAAGAAGCAAACGTAAATGAAAACTACAAATGATAAAGGATTGTTTTTTATTGAAAGAAGTTTTCAGAATAGGATTGCTAGTTCAAGCGTTTAAGAATATGTGTGAGCTATATAGAAGCTAATTAGATATAGATTAAAAAGTAATTTATTGTCTATACTATAGATATTGAATTTGCTTTACAATAGATATTGAATTTTCAACGCATGTTAGATGCCTTTAGGCGACTTGAGGATAATCTTATACCAGTGTTAGCTAAACACACTCTATAACTCTATAATAAGAATTTACTTTAATTGATTTTTTATCTTGCCAATTATGAAATAATGTCAATGATAGGTACCAAATATTTTATCTGGTATCATTACTAAATCTATATGCTAGCCTTATAGATCTATTTTCGGGTGAATATTATAATATTAATTAAGCCAATGAAATGTAGAATAGTACAATCTGTATTCAATATTATGTGCCTAAAATACAATTAAAATTCATATTTGTTTAAAGGCAAAAGCACTAAAAGGTGAACGTAAGAGACATGCAAATAAAAATAAAAAATATTCCATAATAAATATATTCGTGTAGTGTGTAAGTGTAAGATTCAATAGATTATTTAGCAAAAATATAATAAATCGATAAATTCAAGTGATCAAAACAATCATACTTACATATATCTTATGATCGAGTTATTTATTGATGAAAATAGATAAGAATTAAAAACATTATTTGATTAGTAACAATATATTTTTAGTGATTTAGTGCTGCAAAGGCCTTAGTTGGTGTTAGTTGAAAAATTTAGAGAGCATTTGTGTGAGGAATTTATATCTACCATTATACTTATGATCGTTATAAATATGTAATAGGTTTATGCGTATATCCAAATACTATATAAACTTAGCGAGTAAATATAGTATATACCTACCTAGAAAAATATAATAACTTGGTCCATAACATAACACGTGAAAAAACGTGATACTCCCTCGCAAAAGAAGTTTGATTTTTCGCTTCTTAGAAAAAGATGTAAATAAATAAGTATAAGTGTATGTAAGTAAATATATCCATAAATTCTCAATCTATCGCTGGTTGACTGGAAGAGATCCCTTCATGGGATAAGTCCGCCTTTGTATATTTACCTTTTTAGTTATGTTAAGTTCACTGTGTATCCTTAGTACAATAAAGATATTACAAACAAACAAGATGTATTATGTTTGGGATTCAAAATTTGAAAAAAGCAATATTATTAGCCTCTAACAGTAAAGACAAATTATATTCATTCATATTCATCCTATTTTCAGCGAGTCAAAAATGGCATTTACCCACACAAATGCACTCTTAAAATGATTTCGTGTGTGTGTTAACCAGTGTAAGCTTACCGTTCTTGTCCATAGCTACTAAGTTTTTTCCCCTCTTCAAGTGTATCCTAAGTTGGAAGAACGAATGCTGTCTGAGCTGCTGCTCTCTTAGCTTCTGGCCTTCGTCTGGTTCCTAAAAAATAATATATACCTTATTTAAGTGGCCTAATTGAAGCAGTGGTGGCCAAGTGGTAATGACACCCGCCTGAGGTCGAATAGGACCCGGTTTCAAATCTAACCCGTGTCACATGAGTTTGTAGACCAATCTGACTCATGTATGGTAGATTTCTTATAGACCACCACCTGCTTCCGGTGAAGGGAAACATCATCGTGAAGAAACCGGCACATTGGCTGACTGTTTAGTTACGGCTACTGCCACTAGATGGCGGTAGTCGTAAAAGTCATGTCAGATGTCTTTAGATGACTTGAATAAAATCTGATAGGTACCAGTGTTAGTAATACGAGTAAATACCACCACTCGATAAGAAGAATAAGTGGCTTAGTAATTACTTTCTGGAGCAAATGGGGCTTGGCTCCACTGAAAATTTCAAAATAAAAAGTGTACCTAACTCGCATAATTCGACATTGAATAGTACTTTAGAAATAATATACATCGGCATTTCATTCTTCGACAATTAGTTGCGGAGATATTCATGAGACTAAAGTAAGTCATAAAATAGTTTTATTATATTTTTTATTTATTTATTATCACAAAATCCATAAGCTCTTATGAATTTTGAAATAGTTTCTTAGCTTTAACACTGACAGCCAATTACGGATTTACATTTACATGTAAGTAAAGTAAAGTAAGTCGTGATAAAAAAAAACCAAGATCGTATCATCCATCTTTAGCACAAGCAGGGATGAAATGTACTCACAGCGTGCAGGATGAATCGTGGTGTGTGTGATGGTGAATAATGAATGTAGTCCAAATGCACAGCAACACAAAAGTTTTATTATTGCACACAGAAAGCACAGTCACAAATGCAGATACAGTTCAGAAAGTGAGAAGGGCAAGAATAAGAGAAAAGAAGAAGAATTTAAAAGAACTTAGATGCGTAAGCGCAGCGCGTAAGAAATAGCGGGAAAATACGGAGACGTCGGACATGCGATCAGCGCAGAGATCAAATTCGCACTGGTTCTACGGCCGAGCGGTAGCGGTTACACCGCGCCTAGCGACCGGAGGACGCATGAAGGTCAGCGTTGCACGCAGTGGTCGCGCGCACGATCACTATAGTAAAAATGATCGTTTGTCCGTGTCAACGTACAAACTCGCTTAAATAAATAATGAAATTAATTATCATTAATAATGCTATGCTAAAATATATTTCTATACAAAGCTATGTATAATAAATTAAATACTATTTCATTAGTATTAGTAAGTTATTATCTAAACTAGGACTAAACTAACACGATATTATTTAACTAAAACTAACACAATATTTTCACACGAAAAACAATAACTAAATAAAAACGATATTACACATTAAACATTTTGGGAATAATTATGGTGGAGGTACGCCACATCACCCCCCTCCAGAGACCGTCAAGGGCGATAATAGTTGGGAAAATGCACAACACGGCCTGAACGAGTTCTTCGGATATCATTTCCTTGGCGTTCAGAAGAGGTATTGCGCTCTGATGGTCTGACTTGTGTGTTTGTTTGTGTATTAGTGTGTGTATTTGTGTTGGTGTTGACAGGGGTATCGTGAGTGGTGTCCGTGTCATGCAGTATGTAGGCCGGCTTAATGCGGTCTACCGATACTGTGACCGGTTTGCCACGTATAAGTATTTTAAATGTTTTATCCCCTCTGTCCAACACTTCATGAGGTCCGGAATAGACCGGTGTTAGGGACCCACGACAAGTATCGTCACGCAGAAATATATGTGACGCTGTAGCCAGGTCTCTAAATATAAATACGGGTTTCTTGCCATGTCGAGAAGCAGGTACTGGCTTAATGTTTTGGACCAGATTCCTGACACGCGATAAGTAGTCCGTGATATCAGTAGTATCCTCTCTGCCAGAGTGAAAAAAATCACCCGGAAGTCTAAGCGGCTCTCCGTACACAAGTTCCGCTGATGACGAAGTGAGGTCTTCTTTATATGCACTTCTGATACCTAATAACACGAGAGGAAGAGAATCTACCCAGTTGGAATTTGAGTGGCAGGTTATCGCGGCTTTCAGCTGCCGGTGGAACCTTTCCACCATACCGTTGCATGCTGGATGGTAAGAGGTAGTCCTCCTATGCTGAAAACCTACCAGCTCAGAAAGACGCTTAAATAATGCAGACTCGAATTGCCTACCCCTATCAGTAACAATACTAGCAGGGCAGCCGAATCTGGAGAACCAGCCATGTAATAAAGCCTTAGCTACAGCCTCTGCTGTAATTTCCTTAAGTGGTACTACCTCAGGCCACCGCGTGAATCTGTCAATTGCCGTGAGACAGTACCGAAATTCCTGACATAAAGGAAGGGGTCCAATCAGGTCAATATGGATCGAAGTGAATCTGGATTTGGGAAGGTTAAATGTGGAAAGTGGCGAAGAGACATGCCGAGTGACCTTAGATCGCTGACAAGCGAGACAGGTCCTGGTCCACTCTCGGCAGTCTTTTTTAATGCCCGGCCATACGTACCTATCCGTAACCAGCTTTACAGATGCATTCGCCCCTGGGTGGCTGAGGGAATGAAAACAATCAAATACTTGTCGCCTATACACCTTGGGGACGTAGGGTCGCACGTTCCCATCACGCTCCTCGCAGTACAACTCCAACTCGACATCTGGCAGTTTCATCTTCCTCAGTTGCAGCGACGTGGTACTGTCCAGGAGAAGACGCAGCTCTGGGTCTGAGCCTTGAGCGATCGCAATTTGACCTAAGCCAACGGGCTGTGCGATCTCCTCGATTCTAGACAAGGTATCAGCCACGACGTTGTCCTTACCTGCAATATGTCGAATGTCTGTTGTAAACTGGGAGATAAAGTCCAGATGACGAAACTGACGCGGAGAGCAGTTTTCCTTGCGGGAGTGGAAGGCAAAGCATAATGGTTTGTGGTCAGTGTATACCACAAAATCCCTGGCTTCGACCATATGGCGAAAGTATTTGATTGCCTCATATATGGCCAGAAGCTCTCGGTCATAAGGCGAATACTTCTTCTGCGCTGGGTTCAGCTTCCTGGAGAAGAAAGCCAGTGGTTGCCAACCTTTGTCCTCATCATATTGCTGCAATACAGCACCTATTGCTGTATCGGATGCGTCCGTCACCACAGATAGTTTGGCATTGCAATCGGGGTGTGCAAGAAGCGCAGCCTGGCATAGACCTCTCTTGCAATTTTGGAAGGCTTCCATTTCCTCTGGGGTAAAATTAACAGGATGTGAACCCTTCACCGAACCTTCCAACAGAATATTTAAGGGAGCCTGATGATCAGCAGCGTTTGGAATGAACCGCCTATAAAAATTAAGCATCCCAAGAAACCGTCGAAGCTCACGTACGGTTTTAGGTGCGGGGAAATCTTGGATAGCATCAACCTTCGCGGGGAGGGGCTTCGTACCTTCGGCTGATATTAGGTAACCTAGAAAAACCACCTCTGAAGCACCAAAGACGCACTTTGAACTGTTGATGACCATGCCGTATTCCTGCAGCCTGGTGAAGAGCGTACGGAGATGTCTTCTGTGCTCTTCTGGATTCCTAGAGAAGACTAAAAAATCATCTAAATAGGCATAACAGAAATCCAAGCCCCGCAGCATGTCATCCACAAAACGCTGAAAGGTTTGACCGGCATTACGAAGTCCGAACGTCATGAACGGAAATTCGTAAAGCCCAAACGGTGTGGAAATAGCAGTTTTGTGGATGTCAGCTGGATTTACGGGAATTTGGTGATAGGCCTTCATCAAATCAATGGTTGAAAATATGGTGCATCCTGAAAGACTGTGGGAAAAATCCTGAATGTGACGAATAGGATACCTATCCGGTACAGTCCTCGCGTTTAACATTCGGTAGTCGCCACAGGGACGCCATCCGTTATTTTTCGGGACAAGGTGTAAGGGTGAAGCCCAGGAAGATTCGGAGGGTCTAGCTATGCCACTCTGGAGCATAGTGGAAAACTCCTCCTTGGCTATTTTCAACTTGTCCGGAGCCAGTCTGCGTGGTGTGCACGAAACGGGTGGGCCGGGTGTAGTACGAATATGGTGTACTGTGTTATGTTTCGGTGTGCGGTGTGTGCCATTAGGGCGAGTAATGTCAGGGTATTCCCTAAGAATGTTGTGAAAATCTGACTCACCAGTAACACACTTGACCGAAGAAATGACATCCGCAGGTCTCGCAAGCAAAGCCACGGTCGCGAGGCTTGTATTATTGTCGATAAGACGACGATTCCTAATATCGACTACTAAATTGTAGAAAGATAAAAAATCTACACCTATTATCGCCTTTGTTACATCAGCTACCATAAACTGCCAAGCAAAGTCGCGGCGCAAACCTATGTTTAAAACTAAGTTAACATGTCCATACGTTGCTATGGTAGTACCGTTAGCCGCACACAAATCATAATCACTACGAGCCCGACGCTCTTTGAAAAATGTACGTGGGAATACACAAAGGTCACTGCCGGTATCAACTAAAAACTGCACTTTTGTTCGTTTGTCTGTCACAAATAAGCGACCGGTTGTTACGCAATCGTCGTCGGCCGCCATTACCGATTGCCCTTTGCGTTTCCCGAATCGAAGTCACACGGTTTCACGCACCTTTCCGCCTTCTCTCCAAATTTCGAATGGTACCAACAGGTAGGGTACCGCCGGTAGTTGGAATTGGAGCGATTACGGGATCGGGAATGGCTTCGGTTTCGCCCGGCTGCCCGACGATGACCGCCTCTCGACATCTCCGACACTTTGCTCGATAGGGCTGCAACTTGCCTTGTAAGTTCAGCTATCTGCTGGTTTAGGGGGTCGGTACACCTGCTAGATGAGGCGACTCCCGACGTAGCAGCTACCTGTAGCGTGGGTGCGACGACATCATGGACCCGGTCGGCTAGCTCAGCCAACTCCTCCAGTGAAGCCTTTAGCTGGGATGCGATGATGGTCTGCGTTCCAGATGGCAGTCTGCTAGTCCAGATTGTCCTCAGGAACTCCTCTGGGACGCCAGGGCCAGCCAAGTTCTGCAGGTGACGCAGGAACTGCGACGGTTTCCGGTCTCCCAGCTCCTCGTGGACCAGAAGCTGCTTCACCTTCTTCTCCCTTGACGCTGACAATCTCTTGGTGAGCTCAGCCTTGAGCTTTTCATATTTGTTGCTCGCAGGGGGTGAGGTAATTATGTCTTCCACTTCTGAGGCGTATTGGGGTTCCAATTGGCCAATCGCGTAGAAAAATTTTGTCGCGTCTGAAGTAATGTTGGCCAGCTGGAATTGGCCTTCTAGCTGCGCAAACCAAAGTGCGGGTTTTTCGGCATAAAATGGCGGTACTTTTACGCCCACTCTAAAAGTCTCCGACTTCACATTCTCCTCTACAGAATCATCCAAGCCCATCTTCAGTGTTCCAGAGGGTCACCAGTTTAGCACAAGCAGGGATGAAATGTACTCACAGCGTGCAGGATGAATCGTGGTGTGTGTGATGGTGAATAATGAATGTAGTCCAAATGCACAGCAACACAAAAGTTTTATTATTGCACACAGAAAGCACAGTCACAAATGCAGATACAGTTCAGAAAGTGAGAAGGGCAAGAATAAGAGAAAAGAAGAAGAATTTAAAAGAACTTAGATGCGTAAGCGCAGCGCGTAAGAAATAGCGGGAAAATACGGAGACGTCGGACATGCGATCAGCGCAGAGATCAAATTCGCACTGGTTCTACGGCCGAGCGGTAGCGGTTACACCGCGCCTAGCGACCGGAGGACGCATGAAGGTCAGCGTTGCACGCAGTGGTCGCGCGCACGATCACTATAGTAAAAATGATCGTTTGTCCGTGTCAACGTACAAACTCGCTTAAATAAATAATGAAATTAATTATCATTAATAATGCTATGCTAAAATATATTTCTATACAAAGCTATGTATAATAAATTAAATACTATTTCATTAGTATTAGTAAGTTATTATCTAAACTAGGACTAAACTAACACGATATTATTTAACTAAAACTAACACAATATTTTCACACGAAAAACAATAACTAAATAAAAACGATATTACACATTAAACATTTTGGGAATAATTATGGTGGAGGTACGCCACACATCCGAATAAACAGTCATAATCATCAAAAAACTAACTCAAAACTTTAACTTTTTAACTCGGCTTTAATGTGCTTAAATATCAAGATACAAATTCTCATACATTTATTTATAGATTATTATGACAATGACAAGATTGTCACATTTTTCACATAAGTAAAAATCGGTATAATATAATATATAATTACAAATTATCGTTCCATTCGCTCCTGCTAATATTAGACAAGCAAATCCTTATCTATACATATAATAAAACAGTAAAAATATTTTGTCTGTACATTTCGTATTTTTGACTGAAATGGATAGAGGGACACTTAAAAAGAACAATAGAAAGCAAAAAAATTTTTTTGGAATTTCTTGTCTGTCTGTCTGTCTGTCTGTCTGTCTGTCTGTCTGTATGTATGTACGCGTTTCACGCAAAAACTACTGGACGGATTTGAATGAAACTTTTTTTGTTGTATAGCTATTAAGCCTGGGCAACATATAGGCTATAATTGATTTTGAAAACTGGAACACCTGATGAAGAACCATAGCAGAACAGCTAAACTATAAGAAATATGGATATGGTGCCTTAACAAAAGTCGTTCAACCTGATGAGCATTTTCTGCTGACGTATAAAAATTGAAGATCTGGAACATCTGATGAATAACTCTAAGAGACCAGCTACACTATAACATATATGGAAATGGCGCCTTAGCAAAACTTGAATAATCTGAGGAGCTTTCTGTAGACGTATAAAAATCGAAGATCCGAAACATCTGAAACAGTTTGGAACACAAAAAGACTTTTCGTCTAAGCGAAACTCACGCGGGCGAAGCCGCGGGCGACAGCTAGTACCTAAATATTTTAAAACATGCAGGCGCTTAGAAATCGTAGCACGTTTTATTTTTAAAACTTACTTAACAGAATTTAGAAGTTACAATTTCTTGTAAAAGTCCTTTTCTTCCTAAAGTATTCATTTTAGAAGACCATAGTAAAATTTTAGGGTTTATAAGGGCAACATGTGACAGGGATCTAAAACAGTAATTTGTTGCTAGAGACAAGTAAGTAGTAGAGGGCTAAAGGATAACGTTTATTACTTTGGTTTACTGTAGTCTTAATAAGGACTCAACCGTTTGCACTTGCTATTATTCGCCAAGCAAATCCTTACAAATAGTTTTAAAACATGCAGGCGCTTCGAAGTCGTAGCACGTTTTATTTTTAAAACTTACTCAACTGAATTAGTAGTTACAATTTCTTCTAAAGGCCATTTTCTTCCTTAAGTATTCATTTTAGAAGACCTTAGTAAAATTTTAGGGTTTATAAGGGCAACACGTGACTTCTTGGGGTAAAATAGTAATTTGTTGGTAGAATCTAGAGACAAGGAAATCTTATTCCCCGGGACGATGAAAAGAAGATAAGGTCTAGGTATATACAATAGTAATCTATGGTCTAGGTATTACTTATGTTTACTTTCAGTTCCATCAAGAGCCCACTATTCAGTAAAGCGTGGCCTTCGAGTCTCACGACTCTTGGCTCTGTCTGCCCCGTAAGGGATAAAGATGTGATTCTATGTATGTATGTTTACTTTTAGTATTATTAGGGATTGATACTTTCCTACGTAGAAAAAATGTTTTCTTTTATTTTTTCTAACTCGAAGCTTCGCTCCCATGGGAATAATCTGCCCTTACTAATCCTAATCCTAACTAATATTATAAATACGAAAGTGAGTTTGTTTGTTTGTAACCTCTTCACTGAAATTTCACATACAAATAGTTTGAAGTACTGAGAACGACATAAGGACCTTTAATCCCGGGAAAAAGCACTGTTCCCGTAAAGAAATTCACGCGGGCAAAGCCGCGGGCAAAAGCTAGTAGATATACATATAAATGTAGATATGGGTCTATTCCCTTTAGGTGTGGTAGGTTTCTAATATAACCTAGAAAATGCGGCTTCTAAACTCACATAAGCTGATTCTTAGAAGCAAAACACTTTCATTTCCCTAGAAAATCTCCCACCGAGTCACCAACCATAAAAGCTGTGTTTTCCATGATAACGAATTGTCTTGTTTGTCTACGGCTCCTGAGGCCGGATTACGAGCTACTGTTATTATATTTTTCTTTCAACCTTCGTTTGTGATAAAGTAGGTATCATATTTTCTTTTGTAACATTGCTACATTAGTATTTTTAGGCCTTAGTTCTTGCTTACTGTTGCGGCCGAAGCCTGGCAACACCACCGGACCGGATGCGGCGCCGGCGGCGGTGGAAGGAAACACGAACTCAACCATCTTGCGACTCGTTCCTTTCTCCTACTAATTTGTACCTAATCTTTTGTAAATACAGAACTTTTAAATTCAGCGCCTATTTTACAGGCCCCACACATAGAATACCCAGGCTTCAGCGCCGCCACCACTTGCTCCTTAAAAAGGGAGATATTAGGAGCGAGCACCCATAACCGGCGAACCTGAAGAGAGTGACGAGTGTAGAGGAAGCAAGAGAGTCTGCAAGGATCGTAGCAAGTGGAAATCGCTAGTCTCCGCCTGCCCCCACGGGAAAAAGGCGGGATAATATGTATGTATCTAAGTTCTGGTGACGTAACTTCCACCTGATAGTGGGTCGCATGGCTATTGCTTACTTAGTAATATATACTAATCCTTACTATCCTAATCCTAACTAATATTATAAAAGTGAAAGTGAGTTTGTTTGTTGGTTTGTTTGTTACCTCTTCACGCTTCGTCTACTGAACCAATCTTTCTGAAATTTCGCATACACATAGTTAGAAGTACGGAGAAGGACATAGGGTACCTTTCATCCCGGGAAAAGGGACGGTTCCCGTGGGAAATTCACGCGGGCGAAGCCGTGGGCGAAAGCTAGTAGGTATAATAAAGCTGAAGACTTGAAGAAGGCTACAGGCTACCACTTGATGTCTACCAGGAATGACGACTTCCGTGGCCTAACGGTCATCACGCCGGACTGCCACGCCGGAGGTCCCGGGTTAGATCCCCGGTCGGGTCAAGATGGAAAATGATAGTTTCCAGATTGAGCTGGGTCTTGGATGTTTATCTATATATGTATCCAATAACACAAGTCTCGAACTTACTTTGGGGCTAGCTCAATCTGTGTGATTTATCCGTATATATTTATTTAATTCCAAAATCCCCACGGAAGCCGCGGGACATAGCGTATATAAATATCATACCAGTTGCAGCAGTTCGGATGGCGGCGGTCTTGGGTGATGAGCTGGTGTTCCCGAGGTGGAAGGTGCAGGGTCGATCGACTGTCTCGTCATTGACAGATCTGTGGACAATTGTTGACTATCATCACATAACTATGATTATACACGAACCTTATTTTATTTTTTTACGCGGCTGGCGTTTCGGGTGCTTTGCAGCCTCCCGTGGTCGCAGCCAGACTGCTATCATCATCATTTCAGCCATAGGCCTCCCCCATCTATTTCCAAAAGGACCGCTCTGGGACCGGTTGAAAGCGATCTGCATCCAAAGAGAATGACTGACACTATGTAAGAGACGGGACTCCCATACAAAAAAGTGTCCGATACAAATGTCAAAACGGAGGTACCGATGAGTTGCACTTATGCGAGGAACAGTTTTTTCCTTTAAAGTTGCGACCACCTGCCAGCGCATCCAGCGTATGTCTGCGACCTTTTTCAAGTCGTCCGACCACCAGGCTCTTGATTCAAAAAATTACAAACGTAGATGTCGTGCCTCAGTTGTGTCTCAAAAGCCAAAGAAATCGTAATAAAACAGAAGTCTTACAGATATCTTGTCACTTTATTTTAATTTATTTCTTTAGCACAATAATTGAGACACGACATTTACGTTTGTAAGTAGTATTATCGGCCCCCTGGTCGGTGGGTATCCAACGCTGCGCTTGCCGATGAGCCTTGCTTGATGATGATATTCGAGAACCTTTCTGCTCCATCGGCCATCGGTTCTCCGCGCTAAGTGAATCGTTTTCAATGTTCAGACTGTTATAGCTGAAGAGATGAAATGACGACTTCCGTGGCGTATGGTTACCACACCGTAAGACCCGTAAGAAAACTGGAGGTACTGTATATGGTGGATTTATTGTTGCAGGCTTATTTTGGCTGATATTTGCCTGCGGTCGTGCACGTTTCTGCGACACAGAAACGTGCACGACACCTAAATCACAGAATAATATAAGTACTGAAAGGAAACTCATTGCCCCTCCCGCAATATGGCTCTCCCGTTCTTGTGTGTAATGTAATGGGACGCTATGACTTTGAAAACGCACACATTGACGTGTTACTGACGTGTTCTCGGATATACAGTTTCATTTGTAGTAGTAGTAGGTATATTTGATGCCTCGTATGAAGCGCCCGCCCTGTGCCTAAAGATAAACTTTATATCAACAGAGCACTACCGAGGAATGAGACTCTTCGCCTCGGCTTTGCTTCTTTTTCGAAACAAAACAATCACACAAACACGGCCCAGTTTGATGCGACCAGGTATTCGTATGATGCGAGTTGTATAATAGAAAAAATTTTTGAACTGCGTACTAGATTCATACATTCGACTCAAAGCAAATTTGAACCATACAGAAAAGAGCACTAGGACACAGAGGTAATTCAACAATAGATATACTAAGTTACAAGGTACAGCCAAAAGTCAAAAGTGCATTCAGAATCTACAAGGCAATATAATCTTTAAGGCTAGGCAATAAGGCCATCAAGGTATGACGGCACTTTATGTCTTTTTACTGTACTTACTCACCATCTTTTTTCCGAAAAAGTCGCATTCTCCGCCACTTTCTAACGGCAGCTTTAAGTTTCTTCATCAGCACACAATTTAAAAACGCACTTGCGATTCTTTGGCGCCATATTGAACACATTTATCTATGGAAGTCTATATTGTCTTTGGCTTCAGCCATCACTGCGAATTGTTTATGGTTCATGAGCTAGCTGGAAGCTGGTTAACATAAATTTGCATTTTATCATTTTCAGCAAGCGTTTAGAGGAACGGTTAAGAGATCGTTAAATTCTCATTTTGCTGGTGTATTTTTAATTTAGTTGGTTATGATAATCTATACATATAATAAAACAGTAAAAATATTTTGTCTGTACATTTAATATTTTTGACTGAAATGGATAGAGGGAGACCTAAAAAGAACAATAGAAAGCAAAAAATTTTTTTGGAATTTCTTGTCTGTCTGTCTGTATGTATGTGAGCGTTTCACGCAAAAACTACTGGACGGATTTGAATGAAACTTTTTTTGTTGTATAGCTATTAAGCCTGGGCAACATATAGGCTATAATTCATTTTGAAAACTGGAACACCTGATGAAGAACCATAACGGAACAGCTAAACTATAAGTAATATGGAAATGGTGCCTTAACAAAAATCGTTCAACCTGATGAGCATTTTCTGCCGACGTATAAAAATTGAAGATCTGGAACATTTGATGAAAAGCTTCAAGAGACCAGC
This sequence comes from Ephestia elutella, assembly GCA_018467065.1. Classification (NCBI taxonomy): domain Eukaryota; kingdom Metazoa; phylum Arthropoda; class Insecta; order Lepidoptera; family Pyralidae; genus Ephestia; species Ephestia elutella. The sequence goes on along the minus strand of CM031591.1, from coordinate 10,525,486 downwards.
TACATTATAACATACATATATGGAAATGGCGCCTTAGCAAAAATCGTTCAACCTGATGAGCATTTTCTGCTGACGTATAAAAATTGAAGATCTGGAACATCTGATGAAAAGCTCCAAGAGAGATTTTTCATCTAAGCGAAACTCACGCGGGCGAAGCCGCGGGCGACAGCTAGTATAGAATAAATTAATCTCACATCTTTGTAAATTACTGTTATATTTAAGACTAATCGTTTGTTAATCAACAGATAAATACTGTACGGATTAACGGATAAAAATATAACTCTCTGTAAATTACTTTTCAATACACTGCCCATTCTCTGAGAAACAATGCCCTGTATTATTATCACAAAAGCATCACCGTTCTATTTTATATCTGGTTAATATTCCCCCCGCACGCACCAAGCGCTTATCGTCATCATTCACACAGCGAAGCAGTGGAACTCCCTGCCTGCGTCTGTGTTCCCGAGCACATACAACCTGACTCTCTTTAAAACCAGAGTGAATAGGCTGCGTCTGGGTAAGCTCGCTACATCGTAGACCTCATCTCTGTCCTCGGACAAGATTGTGGTCAAGAGCAAACCCATCTTTAATAAAATAAAAAAAAGCGCGCGCGCAGCCCTTCCTACTTCTATGATTTATTATAGTCTCATTGACCCAGCATGATAAACCTTACTAGGTACCTAATACTTCATGATCATCGTCCTTTTAGCTGGTTTCTGCGCTCTGCTGAGCAAAACCTTTTTATTACATATGATGGATTAATTAAAAAAAAACGGATAAATTAAAAATCAATTTGGCAGAAATTGGTCATAGATTTTTTTAATCCTGTGTCCTTAGATTAGTCATTGAGAGGGAGAGTATCTCAAAAATCGATGTTCCCATGTAAAGATAAATTATATGGCCCATTGTCATTGTCACTAGTCACTACAGATAGTACCTCAAAGTCAAAGTCAAAGTCAACATTTTTTATTGAAACTTGGCCTTCAAAGAAGGCTCTTTTTCACGTCGATAACTAATTATTTAATCATAATATATTATGTCTCAAAGCTACAAACTACTAGCATTTCGGAACGACCACTGTTGAGAAGAAATGCCGAAAGAAACTCATGAAACAGTCTTGGTTGCCTAGCATGCCCTACCTAATGCTAAAAGCATTGTCTGACAGTCAAAACCTTAGGGTTGAGCAGAGAGTTCATGTGGGTGTAAATAAATTCTATCCTACCTATTTCTTACCTGAGTGGCCACAATTTGCGATAGAGAGAGACGAGTGGAAGAAAAAGGGGGAGGCCTTTGCCCAGCAGTGGACACAAAACTTACAGGCCAGTTAAAAAACATATCGGTTTGAAGCAAGACGGTAGGTAAATAAAATTCATTATTTATTCACAGTGGTAACCTACATCGTAATTTTGTTACAGCGGTAATTTGTATTATGGTAAACATGGCAATTTGCTGTAGGCACTGTCTTTAAATTACCTAGTCCATAAAATATTCTATGGGGTTAAACATGTAGTGCTAGTATGAGTTTGCATTCTATGCTTATACTATTAAGAGCAGTATTTGTCTGTGTATATAATGTACAGTCAACAAAAAATTTACTTACTCTTTACCACATAACATACACTACACTCTCGAACATATACTTTTCTAATAGATATCTCTGATCAACCTTGACTATTTGGCTCCAGTTCAAGGATCATCCATGATAAAAGTTTTAATTCGTAGGAAAATGGACATTCGGTTTTTATTTGTCTAATTCATCAGTTTAGTTATTTTATTAGTTTCTCTCTGCTTTTTAGGGTTCCGTAGTCCGACAAGGAACCCTTATAAGATCGTTCAGTCCGTCCGTCCTAGTCTGTCACAGCAGAATATCTTCTACGTTTATGGACTGATTTGCATGTAACTTGGTTCGAGGATACTTCACATATAGTGATGTGAGACATGGTTTTATCAAGTTTGAATATCAATTTGACACATACTTGGTAGTTTTCATAGACTACTACTAGATTCCGGCACAGGAAAACAACAACGACAATAGCACTTTATTTGCACAGAAGTAATCATATGGTACAGATACATGAAGTAACTTAAAACTAAAAAAAGAGAGGACGATGCGCAAAAGGCGGCCTTATCGCTATAAGCAATTTCTTCTAGGCAACCAATTGAGAAATTGCTGAAGACGAAATATATGTTGTAACTTCATAAGAAAATCTATACTCTAGTTGAAAATTTATCAGATTTAAACGCAATGGTAAACCAGTCTATTAGCAGTACCAAGGAAAGTAGTTGTGCATGTTTCATTCCACGCAATGATCACGATCCTCAGATACGAGGATACTACAAAAATATTTTTCGGAGCAAAACTGTAGCTGATTGAATTAGACAAACGTTATGTAACAGGGCGAGGCTAGCCTTTGACCCTTCTATTGCGATCTCTCTCTTTAGTCGTATTCCTCATGACTGAGGGTCGTGGTCATTATATTGAATGAAACACACACAACGACTATCTTGGCAATTTTAATTAATGGAGTGGTTTGCCATTGCCTGCTCCATCTCACACTCTAGCTGATAATCATCAACCAGAGTGCAGGTTTCCTCACTATGTCTTCCTTCACCTGAAGCAAGTGGTGGTCGATGAAAACTAACATAGGTACATGAGTCAGATTGGTATACAAACTCATGTAGTACGGGCAGGATTCGAACCTGGGACCTTTGCGGCCACAGGCGGGCGCCCTACCACTCGGCCACCACTGCTTCTATTGAGATATCATTATCTTAATAGGGAATCCCATCCCAAAAACATTTTCACGAAAAATGTTGCCAAGACGAGACCATATGGATCGCACTGTCAAAGGTCATCATATGCGTAGAACCAATGCCCTAATAGTAATACCCTCATTCTACAAGCCATAATTTCACTAACTCTACACCTTAGTCAAAATATATGCTTGACCGTTTCGTTACAACAGAATTATTATTTTTAGACAAGTATTTTTTTCACTTTACGGTAGCGAAAATACGCTTAAAACACAACACCCTCTCCCAAACAAACGTCGTAACAAGCTAATTATTTAATAATAAAAAACACGACTGACAACTCACATAGCCTATGTCACTCGGAGGAATGCAAGGAATCTAACAATACCTCTCACATCAAAATCTGTTAAATCGTTCAGGACTTATGGTGGAATAAAGAAACTTACATACATACATACTTACTTACATGAACCCTGAAAACATAGCACTCCTTTTTTGGTCAGTCGTGTAAAAAGCGGTATCACCGTGACATTTCCAAATTAATATTTAAAACAGCTCAACTACGAAAAAGAAGCTTTATTTACGAAATGACACAGTTATGAAATATCGTACCGGCTACTGGCAACACTAAAACATGGCGGCGTGCAAATAAAATGTTTTCATTGGCAACCCCAGGGAATGTTTCATTGTACACTTGAGAACACGGCACGAACAAACCTACTAAATCTATTATAGCCTGAGCAACCTATTATTCGTGACATAAATGTTTATACTTAGGTCATGAGTAGCTAAAAGGGTATAGAACAGAATGTAGTAACCAAGAAAAACCGTGATCAGTTTTTAATGTACTGTCGGGGTCAAATAAACCTGAAAAAAGAATTCAGTGAGCTGTACCTAGTTATTAAAAATGTACTGTAATTCCTAGACTCATTACAACAAGTAGGTACGTTTTAGGGTTCCGTACCTCAAAAGGCAAAAACGGAACCCTTATCACTTTGTTGTCCATATGTCCATCTGTCCGTCTGTCTGCCAAACTTTTTTTTTTCAGAAACGCATAAAAGTATCAAGTTGAAATTAATATGGAATATTTGAATCCACAGTCTCTTTCAGCAAAAAAATAATCAAAATTATACGTCAACGCGATCAAGAGATATTACCGTAAATGTCGCACATTTTGCGATTTCAGGCAGCAATAAAAACCTATGGGTTCCCGTTGACCTAAAATTATGAAATTTGATAAAAAGCAAGGTCTAACAAAAGTGAAAAAAGATTGTTACAAACTTGATTTTGCGCTGGATTCAACATGGATCTTAGGGATCGAACTGCAAAGTTAAGTTTGTTTTTGAAACTAGTTGGTCTTTTAGTTAGAGCTATATAATATGAGATACTCTGCATGTACGGAACCCTCGGTGCGCGAGCTTAACTCGCACTTGGCGAGGTTGATAATAATATTGCAGTCATCTATTATTTGACTGGAATAAATAACCAAAAAAAGGTTTTGCATATTTTGTTTACCAAATGCTTCGATTTCGATAAATTATACTTACGTTAGTTTTCGGTAACTTTCATATTAGTTTAGAAACTAAATGTAACTAAACGCTTAAACTAATCTCATAGGCAGCGCACGGCCGATTAGTAAAGCTTAGAAATTGGTTGGGTCAGAAAGGGCGAGGGTTAGATGTTATTGAAGGTACAGTGGGCCAAACAAAAAGTATACCACTTTTCATAGTAGATCGTATTTCAGGTGGTATACTTTTCTATGTGGCCCACAGTACCTTATCTGGATATAAATAAGTATACTTTAAGCCCATTATGTATACAAAATCTGATCATAATAGCGTACCTAAATGTTGTAAACCACAGCGTTACCATTTAGTTAACTACCTAATGGCATTTGCCCTGACCGCTTCAATGAAACGTTTTTCGAAACAAATTCTATGTTCCAGAAAAAAATGGGTTTTACTAAGTGTGAAATTAATACCTAGTGGCATTTGCCCTGACCGCTTCTATGAAACGTTTTTCGAAACTAATTCTATGTTCCAGAAAAAAAGGGTATTACTTAGTGTGAAATTAACACACACACAGAGAGTATGCAAACTAGGGATACAGTGCGGCCAGGATCTTTTGTTCCAGAAAATGTTGCTTTTTCATAAAAACCAAAAGGCCTAAAAGATCTACCTACCTACTACTATGTACTTGCGCCGATCGACCTACTTAACAGAGCCTGAGGCGTGTCGTTACGTAACATTCCTTTTTCTTATAAGAATTTAAAGGACTTGGCATCAATTTGCATTTCTTTTGGAAATTTAGTCATAATGAAAGTAATTTAGGTTGTAAAGAATGGTTAACGAAGTCATTTAAACTGGCAGATGGGTATTGAAGTTTCACTAAATTCTTATTTCATCTTTTAAATAAGTATTATTATTCTATTATTAAATAAATAAGTAATTCAAATAAATATTATTATTATTTACTAGCTGTCGCCCGCGGCTTCGCCCGCGTGAGTTTTGCTAAGATGAAAAACCTTTTTGTGTTCCAAACTGTTTTAGACAAGAAATTCAAAAAAAGTTTTTTTGCTTTCTATTATTCTTTTTAAGTGTCCCTCTATCCATTTCAGTCAAAAATACTAAATGTACAGACAAATTATTTTTACTGTTTTATTATATGTATAGAATAGATTAGTATTTTTCCTATGATTGATATTTGATTAATATTATTGATATTATTTAAATCTTGTATGCCTAATGTCGGGACCTAGAGGAACTTAATTGTTATGATTTGATTGATTGATTAATTTGCAAGAAGCAACGATGGTAAAGGATTGTTAAATGAGTTCTTTCGGCGTTTCTTCTCAGCAGTGGTCGTTCTGAAATTCTAGTACTTGCTTTGAGATTTATAATATCACTAGCTGTTGCACCGCGGCTCCGCTCGCGACAAAAAGTATAACCTGTGTGTTTTTTGTACAAACTTTGACCCCCATTTCATCCCCTAAGGGGTTGATTTTGTAAAAAAAAAGTAGCCTATGTTTGACCCTGTGTCTTCAACTACATCCATACCAAAGTACTCTCATATAGAAATAAGATATGGTGAAAAAATTCCATGCGAGCAGTATACTTTAGTACTAATATTGCATCTGAGATGCTCAAAAATCCAAAAAATAAATACATCCATACCAAATTTCATCGAAATCGGTCCAGCGGTTTAGCTGTGAAAGTGTAAAAAACAGACTTTTACATTCATAATATCAGTTACTATGGATGTGGATTTTTATAAGTATAATTTAAAATTGTATGTGAACAAGCTAATTATTAAAAAATAAAAAACAAGACTGACAACTCACATAGCCTATGTCACTCGGAGGAATGCAAGGAATCTAAAAATATATCTCTTATCAATATATGTTCAGCTTTGCAGGACTTATGGTGGAATAAAGAAACTTACATACATACATACATACTTACATACATGAACCCTGAAAACATAACATTCCTTTTTTGGTCAGTCGTGTAAAAAGTGAATGTCTTATTATTATATCTATCTATAGTCTTATCCTAACTAATATTATAAATGCGAAAGTGAGTTTGTTTGTTTGTTGGTTTGTTTATTTGTTTGTTTGTTTGTTACCTCTTCACGCTTCATCTACTGAACCAATCTTCCTGAAATTTCGCATACACATAGTTAGAAGTACGGAGAAGGACATAGGGTACTTTTCATCCCGGGAAAAAACACTGTTCCCATGGGATATTCACGCGGGCGAAGCCGCGGGAAACAGCTAGTATCTGAATAAACATTTTATTATGATTTTGCTATAATAAAACCATTCTAGAATTTGGGAATTGAAACCAATCTCGCCATAGCGAGTCGATGTTAGGAAAATTACTATCTGGCACAATCAGATGAAATGTCCAACTGCAACGCAATATGTTCACAATAGCGTTGCAAGACTATCGATAGTTTGACTATCGATTGTTGACCTTGAAAAATAGCTTCATACTATCGATAGTATTGATCAGAAAACATCAATAGTATCATTGGTTTTGGTTATCATCAATAGTATTGCAAACTATTGGCTATTGATGTTTATGACTATTGCTGTTTTCAAATTAATACTATCGATAGTATCGATACTATTGATTTTTCACAAGCTATCGATAGTGCGATAGTATCGATTGTTTGATGAAATATAAGTGTCAGTAGTAGGTATCGATAGTATCGGTTATCATCAATAGTATAGCAAACTATTGTTTATCGATACTATCGATAGGCCTATCGATAGTGTAATGATTTTTAATACAGATACTTACGGGTTTTATTAGCCGGAACCGCCGAATGAAGTCGAAACTAGTCGGCGGTTTCGGCTAACAAGACGCGTGAGTATCCGTACTAAAAATCATTATGACTATTTCTCACGTTAGTTTTAATCGATAGAGTGACTATTTTTCAAGGTCACAATACTATCGATAGTCAACACTATTGCTGCAACACTAAATAGTTAACAATTTGTCAAATCGAATGAATGAATAAATTCTATCTAAAACAGTAAAGTATTTTTTTCAGGTTTAGGTATAGCCACTTATTTTCCTAATAGTTTTTTCCTTTGAGTTAGCCCGCGAATCATCAAATTGAATTCACTAGTTTTTGCGTGATACGCCAACAAACAGACAAACAGAAAGAGGCGTTGAAATCATGACACTCCTCAAAAATGTAAAATAAAAATGAAAAGAACAAACATTTTCATTTATTATTTCGGATAACCCGCTACGGTCGTAACATTTGCATGTCTCTCGCGTGGGCCGTGAACAAAATGAGAATTCCCGGATAACCCAAAAAGTACCTTATATGCTGTTCCCGGTATTCTTCTACCAGTGTACTGTACCAAATTTCATCAAAATCCGTCTAGTAGATTTTGCGTGATTGAGTTTGAATGTGAGTGACGAACGTTTGGATGTGAGTTAGTGAGTTTTTTTTAACATTTAACATTTTTTTTTATTACAAATAGTGCGTTTGACCTCAATCTTGCCTGATGGGAAGAGAAGAGAGGTCAAGGGTGGTACACGCAATCTCAAAATATGCCTGAAACAGCGACGCAGGGTGAATATTCCATACCTTAGCGGTTCGCATGATAAAGCAAGACAAACATACTCGCTAAACTGACATCCAAAATTTCGTATTTATATATATTTTTTTTATTTTTTTAATAATATTAGTAGGATTGTGAGGTTTTTATATAAAAAAAAAACAATTTTCTTGTTATTAATGTGCTAAGCAAATATTGTTGTCATATTTTTCAAGCATAATCGGGTAATATAGTCTATTTATTTTAGGGAATTTTTCATATTCGTGTTTGTTATTTTGTTTATATTCTAAAATAAATTTCTTAATTGTGCTCTCTATTACAAGTATAATACTTCCTATTATACTGCAACCCTATTTTGTTGATAGAAGATGTTGTTCCTAAGCGTGACCTTCGAGTCTCACGACTCTTGAATTTGTCTACCTCGTAAGGGATAAAGACGTCGTTCTATATCTGTAAGATGTTGGTATGTGTTTCTGTGACATTTACTTATACTTTAAAGAATATTCTGCCGTTCCTCTTAATTTCTACAAGCCCTCTATATTTTCTTTATTACACGCATTTCCTACAAAAGCGGCACTAAATTACGAACTATAAAAAGTAGCAGGAACTGCCATCAATTTTCCGAATGTAACAATTCAGCAATATCACAATTTCACTCTTCCAACACTGCATCCAATCGAATAGTCGAATCAAAAACTCACTCATTTCAACACTGGCCACTAAAAAATAAAAGCCGCGAATAAAAAATAAAAAGCGAATTTGCGCGCCAATAAATGAGCCGGGAAATTTTGTACATCGAACACGACCTCCCTCCTCGGGGCGACGAAACGTACTGTGTTGCCAGTATAGTGTTCTATATAAGTTACGAAATAATTGGTAATTTCAGCGGATCCGCCGAGAATTTCGATGATATTAAACTGTCTCTGTCTTATTGACATAGGCGACGGCTCAAATAATATGGCATGAATTATGAAAGAGGCTATTAGCTTGTCATCTAATCGATCGTGTAGCTGTGAAAGATATGAAGTTATTTATAGATATGTAACGATTATAAGTCCAAAGTTTTAATGTATGCTTATTTTCGGTCATGTGGATTGAACGTAAAACTTACTATTACTAACATTACATATGTAAGGATGGATTCTATTATTTCATAATTATGTAGGAGTATTAGTATGATTTTAAAAGTTTTTGGATTAACTTACTAGCATAAGCAATATATCGCTAACTTGAGTATAAAACGAATTTATATTGCTTATGTCTCATAAGCTAAAGAGACTCCAATGACATTATAAAATAAGAGTATGGTTTCTGAATTATCTGGGTGTGTGTGTCAGACGATAGATGGGCCTTAAATATCTTTTTAATGATTATTTTTGACTGTAATACAGGAGAATAACAGAATCACCTACTTATAGGTGCAAAATCAATAGTAGGTCCATACTTACGAAAAGAAATATCGAATAAGAATTAGGTGTGGTAAATACCTAAGATGCTAGCGTGTTTGAAACCCATTTCATGTGTTATGAAATATTCAAGGTAAATCCGTACATGTGATTGAGCGGAAAAGTCAATTTACTTATATTTTAAGTAACCCGTCAGAACCAATCAGTTTTTTGTGTGGGTTATTTTTATTTTTTGGGTGTATTACTTAGTGACAAAATCTGCTGTTCAATTCTTAAACATATAAAGGTAATTAGCTTTACGATTGTCATCAAGCTTTAGTATTAGTTGAAAAAAAAAATAATTGTAACAACTTTTCAAAACACAAATTCGATCATGTAACTTGTAGAGCTGCTAAAAAAGGAGCTTTTGAATTTTCTGGATAAACAAGAATTTCAGAAATAGAAACATCAAATCGTTTTCAGAGATCAAAAAGGGTAAAAGATAGGTAGTGTAAAATTATACTTAATGATAATTTTGTTGTTACTTAATCCATACTAATATTATAAATGCGAATGTTTGGATGTGAGTTTGTGAGTTTGTGAATTTGTGAGTTTGTGAGGATGTTTGTTACTCAATCATGCAAAATCTACTGGACGGATTTCGATGAAATTTGGTACAGAGGTAGATAATGACCTGGAATAGCACATAGGCTACTTTTTATCCCGGGAAAAAGCACTGTTCCCGTGGGAAATTCACGCGGGCGAAGCCGCGGGCAAAAGCTAGTGAATTATATTTTAACAGTAAGTACATCTATTGATCGATGTTTTAGTACATAAAATTTTATTACCTACATATAATTTCTGTATCAAAATGAGACAAGACGAAAAATTTGGCTCTTGAAACATCCAGCGTCTTGGCGCCAAAATTGGTACTTTAAATTACTTACAAACTTTTCCGTTACGAGTTTAACGAAGTTCATTACTGTAACAATAATTTTACGAGAACCACAAAATTTCAACAAACAAATTCCCTTCCTTTTGGGAATATTGCCAAAAGTGGTCACATTTTCATGGCCATTCTATGCTTTGGAAAATGCCAAATAAAAAAGAAATAAGTTATGTGAATCCTACTAACTCTTGATTAAACCCATAAAAGTGGGAAGCGCGCCTCCGCGTTGCTTTTCCTAATTCTGTAGCTTTTGTAAGGTGGCAATTAAGTAAGTTCAATTTAAATTGGAATTAAATAAACTAGTGGTTCGCCGCGAACTTAGAGATTAGACCTCGCGATTATTATTTAAAAAATACGGTTCAAAAGTTACAGAGCAATATTTATTTTCATAAAAATGCGTATATCTCAAAAACGGCTGAACCGATTTTATTGCGCAACGAACTTAAAAATTCTATGGATAGTTGCTACACGTATTCTTAATATCATCGAAATTAATGCAACGGTTCGAGAGTTATCGCGGAGCAAACATAAATGCATACAAACAATGTGTTTTCGCCCCAACTTGAATTATCGTATCAAAAATAGTATCGTGAGTCCGATGGATACAAACACAGAAAAGAGCACAACTCAGCCAGAACTATACACAAATATTTGTGAAAACGAGTAGTACAACTATTCTCCCGCGCTGGGAATCAAACCCAACGCCTCCAGATGGCGGACGGGCTTGGTGACCACTTAAATATATACGGACAAATCACACAGATTGAGCTAGCCCCAAAGTAAGTTCGAGACTTGTGTTATGGGATACTAACTCAACGATACTATATTTTGTAACAAATACATATTATTACCTATATAGATAAACTTCCAAGACCCGGGTCAAGATGGAAAATAATGCAGAAAAAAAACAGGTAAACAAAAACAAACGAAGACATAAATCTTTAAGTCAGTGCAAAACTGATAACTTTAAATTTCGAATGAAGATTCATAACGCCATCAAGACATCACTCACATCACACTGTTTGTTGCCAACAAATTCATCGCACATTCCTTACATTTATTAAAAGAGTTGGCAACATTTTGTAGATGTCTTTCAAGATTTCAAAGGAATTTTCTCATGTAGGACTTAAATTGTACAAAAATCATTTTATGATTTTTACAGTCATTCTAGTTTAGTCGCACTACGACCTTCAGATTGAGGACCTTCCTAAAAAGTTAAATCAGGAGGGAGCACCCATAACCGGGGAGCATGTATGAAGGGAGTGATGAGTGTAGAGGAAGCGAGAGGATGTGTAAGGATCGTAGCAAGTGAAAATCACTTATATAGTTTTTGACTCTCGCTAGTATCACGCGAAAAATGATCGTGATCATACGATCACGATCAGACACAAAATCCGTCTAGTAAATTTTGTACTCACATTCAAACTTTCACATTTATAATAACAACAACAACAAGAATACTTCATTAGCGCACAAGAAATTACATTTATAGATACATAAAGTAACTAAAAAAAAGAAAGGAAGATGCGCAAAAGGCGGCATTATCGCTGAAAGCAATTTCTCCCAGGCAACCAATTGAGAAATTGCTGTAGACGAAATATATGTTGTGCTGGTTGGGTTAAGGAGAAAAAATGTATAATAGACTGATTTTATATATAAAAACAATTAACAATAAAACATACTAGCATATGCTCGAGCGGGACGTTGTTCCCGCGGGAATTTCGAGAAATCCTCTCTTAGTGCTTTCCTTTACTTCATAAGGAACCTACATGGCAAATTTCAGCTTCCTATGCCCAGTAGTTTTTCCTGTGCGTTGTCTGCCAGAAACTGGAAGAATTTTATACGTATTCCTAAATCTAAACGACACCTGACAAAAGAATATTTTCATTCTGCTACAACTGACGATACTACAAAATGAATAGCCCGTGACATTCAAAGGTCAAAGGCTAACAATTGTCTTTGGTAATACGTATCTAGGTAATTAGGATTGCTGAACCGTCTTTTGGGACTGGCAATTAGGAATTAGATTGACCTATGACCTGTCTAGCATAAAATAATTTTGTTGGCGTCTGCGACTTGGGCGACGTAATTGTCAATTGATAGTGTAATGTTTTCAGTTAAGACGAGGTATGACGTGAACTGCAAAGAACAAAATTCATATGCGCTAAACCGTGGCGTGTGCGCGTTGCAATAAAATTTGCACAACACAATGTTCTACTTTCGTTGGCAGGATCGAACAGATTTTATACCGATTTAGCAACATCTTTCAAATATCCTTAAAAATATTAGTCTAAAAACAAAAGTGCTCAGTTAAAACTTTAATATAGTATAAATTTTAACTAATTATATTATATATATATATGTTATCGCCGAAAATTTTAAGTTTCATAACTTGAAAGCTGAATTCTTTTCAAAATTTTAGGTGCCCTTAATGAATTAATTAAGCCGAAAATATGTATTTTTATTAAAAAGTACACGGTTGAAACCCTAATAAAGATCATATCATGTATTTTTTTCACTTCGTAATTAAACTCTATTTAGTACTAAAGTACTCTCATATAGAAATAAGATATGGTGAAAAAATTCCATGCGAGCAGGACTTGAACCCGCGACCAGGTCTTTATACGACCTTGCTCTTCCAACTGAGCTATCGCATTTCAATCCTGCACATCGAAAATCTTCACCATATCCAATTTCTATTTAAACGCATTAGGCATGCGTAACCTAACACCAATACCCACTATACGAGTAAGGTATTTGATTTAACCCATATTCGATGAAGTTGAAAATCAATTAAAGTGTAGGAAGCCATTAATATATATATATATTTTTTTTTAATTGATTTTCAACTTCATCGAATATGGGTTAAATCAAATACCTTACTCGTATAGTGGGTATTGGTGTTAGGTTACGCATGCCTAATGCGTTTCAATAGAAATTGGATATGGTGAAGATTTTCGATGTGCAGGATTGAAATGCGATAGCTCAGTTGGAAGAGCAAGGTCGTATAAAGACCTGGTCGCGGGTTCAAGTCCTGCTCGCATGGAATTTTTTCACCATATCTTATTTCTATATGAGAGTACTTTAGTACTAATATTGCATCTGAGATGCTCAAAAATCCAAAGAAAATAAACTCTATTTAGGTTTTCTTCATGAAAAATTACAAGGATACAAGCTCGCCTTAATCTGTTGCAGGTTAGGCGGTAAGAAGAACATACTTTTCGTCCCGAATTTCCCACAAGTTCGGATATTCCGAAGTGAAAAATCGTCAGTACAAAGATTATAATAGAAAAAAAAAAACAATTTTTCTTCTAACTTTATGGTTAGATGACGACGTCGTCGCCTGGGCACACAAGAATTGTAATATTTACGCCTATAATTCCGACTTCCTTATACCTAATGTTAAACCGACAAATACACATTTAAGAATAACACGGATGCTGTATTGGTACATACATAGAAATACAGACTCCGCCACGGAATGTCTAAGTACTAAATGTCTATGTACGTTACTTCTAAAGTATCCAATGTCGAAGTATGTAGAACTAACATACATCGTACTCGCATACTTCGACGTTGGGTACTTTAGCACTAGAATACGTAGTACTAAGATACTTTAGAACTGACGTACATCGCACATGCATACTTTAGAACTAACGTACATAGATGTTTTGTACTTAGACATTCTGTGGCGGAGTCAGAAATACATAACGTACTAACACAGAATTCAATTTCTCTCATCACTTCTCGCTGGGAGCTCTCTCGGTAAATGTCAGTAAACTAGGGCATCCAATCTATGTTAGACTTACTGCAATCCATGTTATTATTATAAATGTAAAGGTCTATGTCTTAAGATATGTCGTTTAAAACCCGAGGTCAAATATTTAAAGATTTTTTTTTTTTAATTAAAGATTTGTAAGAAACCACACAAGATTACTTTTTCCGTGGGCAGACAACAAATTGTGCGTACAACTGATCGAACTTAGTACGGTGCAGTAAAAAGAATGACACAGGAAACTCTACTCAGAGAAAATTTTAGTTGATGGGCAAAATGTCAGCCTGTATATTGGTCCATTAATCTTTTTCGCAAAAAGGTTGTGAACCCAAACAAAACTATTAATATAAAGAGATGACAGATAAAAGTTAGTAGCTATTTATGAAATGAAATGGACTTTCGTATATACTTATATTCTCTATTCTTCAATCAATCACAATCAAATCAATTCTTACAAGTATGCTGTCTGACATTATATAGTCGCCTTTGTTTCTCTTTCTAACTCTCCTTCCCAGTTGCATCCTCAGCGTACGCGTCAGGTTTAGCCAAAGTTTCATTTGATTCGTAGCGATACTATAGCTAAGTTCGTAATCGTTTCGACAGATGACAAAAACAATTTTCTTCCGTCATCAAAGCGAAAGCGAACGTCAAATGTATGGAAGTAAGCGATAAAACAGTTCGTTACTCTATGGTTTCGAATCGTTTTCTCTATGAACTTGCGGTGACGATGGCGATCGACCACGTGATTTAGCGTTACCTTATGTCATCCCATACATTTTTTTTTGTTCTCCACTTCGCACGGTCTTCGGCATCCTTAGTTGTGAGACCATTGATACGCAATATCCTCCTTGACGACATCAAGCCATCTTTTGGGTTATTCCCTTCTGCCAGGACCGGGATGGTCAACTTTGTCTATCGAACTGTATGTATTATTGTTTAAATATACTTGGGAAGATATAAGCACAGAGCAAAGATTTAATCTTCCAGGGACTAGCTTTCAAACCAACTAATTGTCAGTGCCTCTTCAATATTCAAGATAAGGCATCCCCCTTAGAGACACAAACTTGACAACACTTGACCTAAATAGATCCCATTGGATTAGTTCCTCAGTTGACTGACTAGGTTTATACTAAGTACTTGGTACTTCAGTACCACGACCTTCGAGTCTTTCGACTCTTGGCTCTGTCTACCCCGTAAGGGATAAAGACGTGATTCTATGTATGTATGTATTAATGGTACTTTAGTTGTGGTATGTGCGACCATAATAAAAAAAAGTTAATATAAAAAAAAGTTCGAAAGTTAGTACCTATTAACTTTTGGAAAGCTGCAAGCAGCACAAATAGCTTTTTCGAAATACGTAACTTATTCTGATAGTAGTTGCCCCCCGGGACTCTACTCTTGTGAGAATTTCAGAAAAGTACACTAAGGTCCGGTTGCTCGTACATTATTGTAAAGTAAAGGTTAAAACTTAACTATTGTTAATTTTGTTAAGTGTAATCAAAGGAAAAACCCGGTAAAAAAAAATCACCCATGAAAGTCAAAAGTCAAAATTTTTATTGAAACTTGGCCTTCAAATAAGGCTCTTTTTCACGTCGATAACTAATTATTTAATCATAATATATTATGTCTTAAAGCTACAAACTACTAGCATTTCGGAACGACCACTGCTGAGAAGAAATGCCGAAAGAAACTCATAAAACAGTCTTGGTCGCCTAATATGCCAGAGGGGCTATTTATTAATACAGTAACATATTTGTTAATACAGTCAAAAATAAAATATAGGAAAAAAATAATAATATAATAAAACATGTTATGTTTGTGATCAGGTAACCACAATAAATTGGTTAAGAACAAAAAATAAAAATAAAATATCAGGATCGAAGCAGTTCAAGTTTGCTTTGCCGATCATTTATTACTTTGGCACCCAGTTTATTTGCTGTACTCTATTTCTTTATTTAAATCTAAAAATTACAAATCTTCAACATGCCAATTCATTCCAAGTGAAAACATTCCTAAACGTATAAGTTTTCTCGATTTTGTATGACGTACACTATCTTTCACAAACAAGGGTTAAGTCAACTAACTTTAAAACTAATCTACGTCAGCAATTTTGAACCCACTAATTGAAGAGCTGTATCTAACTTCACCATAACAATCTTTCCGGTAGTAGTAGCTTGAAAAATAAAATTCATTAGAAGATAAGGAGATTTTTAAATTCATTGTGAAATTTTTTTAGAAAAATATTTTGCTGATAGTAAGTATTTGTAATTAACAATAAACTTACCACATATTTCACGCATTTTCCCAATCATTATGATATTTCACAAAATCTTAACGGACACGATTTTTCTTACACGAATCACTTCAATAATCTACACCATGTCGTTAGTAAATGATACAATAAGTGTAATGACCATAGAATAATAACTTGTAGAGCAGAAGGAGTGTCTGCTCTCGATGTAAGAAAGATGTAGTAGGTGTAGACTTAGTTTCAAAATATCAGATACACAGCCATGATTAGATTACATATATTTAGATTACATCACAAAACTAATAGGTAAAGTCAACTATTTTAATCAGTATCCAGGTCGCAATTTGTATAATAATTGAATTGTCAGAGAACTAGAATTGCCAGGACGAGTATTGAATATTATTTAATGCTAATCTTGTCAATTTCATTATTCCATAATATTATGCTCATGTCAATTTACGTAACCTCACGCATTCATCTTATAATCCTCATTTCTACTACATGAAGACATCTCTCATCAACAAAGAACCAACTAAGGCCAACGAATAAAATTGAAAATAAAGCAAAAAATCAATTAAATTTTTAATCAAACTGAATGATACGCTTGCAAATCCGAAACAAAGATTATGCTCCAATCTAAATACAAATTATCTTCGAAACGAAAAATAAAATAAATATATGTACATGCTTTTATTAAGACACTCCACCTGGATGTTATTAATCTAGACATCTGACCTTGTCTGTCTGTGTGATAATTCTCTCAATTAGGTGCCAACTGAGATCTTCAAAAATAATGTAATGGATGACGATTACATAGGTATATATTGATTCAAATACACAGAAAAGTAATTTTGGTTGATTGTAATGGAAAAAATCGCTAAAAACATTTATAGGAAAATCAATTTTCACGTGGATGAAACTGGTGGCAAAAGCTAGTATTATTATATATTACCCATTACTATGATCACCTGATGCAAATAGTTTCAATGACTTATCCTGATAGAAGCAATATTTTGAGCTAAATAAAACATTATTTTTCATTTCATTTCAAAAAACATTTTTTTTTTTTAAAAAAGCTTAAGGATTTAAGTCCGCCATTTACATGTTTTTTGTAAAGAAGTTAAATAAATAAATATTTTTTTCCTTTACCCCCCACATCATACGTTCCTTGTTTCTTCGTAGATAAACAGTGCAAAGCAAACGAAAAAAAAGTCAAGAATCTTCCCTATTCCCGAAATATTCCTTGAATTCTCTAAGCTGAAGTTCAAGGTCAATCGGGTATTGATTAAATATTCTATCTATATGTGAGTAGATGCCCAAACCCGGCTTCTAAGTAAAATAACGAGGATCTAGAAGTATAGCTTCAAAAATTAATAAGTTTTTAAAATTTTTGACACTAAATAGTGTAAATGAATGAATGCCCACAATCTGAATAACATTTTTCTGATGTCTGTGCTTACAATACAAAAAATGCACACAAATTATTGAAAGTATACATAAAGTAAACTTAAAACTAAAAAGAGAGGAAGATGCGCAAAAGGCGGCCTTATCGCTGTAAGCAATTTCTTCCAGGCAATTATTTGAAAA
Source organism: Ephestia elutella (assembly GCA_018467065.1). NCBI lineage: Eukaryota > Metazoa > Arthropoda > Insecta > Lepidoptera > Pyralidae > Ephestia > Ephestia elutella. The sequence goes on along the minus strand of CM031591.1, from coordinate 10,507,708 downwards.
CCGCTTGGAGACGATTGCTTGACGAATTGCTTACAGTGCTTGTATGCAACCTGCTAGTGTTTCACGTCTGTCAACACAAAAAGAAACGCGCCAAGTTCTAATAACCAAAGAAGTGGCAAAAAATGAGAGCGGTGCGTCTCAGTGAACGGCACTACTTGTAAACTTTCTATATAAAACAATATCTTAAGGCGCTTAGATTGAATAGGCCTGTGAAATGGTGTTTTTCTAAAGACTAATGCTCTGCTGTAGTTAGCCGAAAAAAAATCTAAAAAAATATGTGTACTATCAGGTCTTCAGTAACATTTGCTTCAAATATTTTTTTCGTAACATATAAACTACTATATAAAAATAATAATAACGGAATGGCATGTAATTGTTACTCCTCGATACTGTTCCGAAATGGCATTGGCATTCGGTAAATTTTTTACATTAAAAAATACACCAATTATTTTACGTCAAATTCTTTCATACAAATGTGTATGAAACAAATATTATTCGTCCATTTCTTGTTGTCTCTGAGCGCGCGTCTTTATACAGCGGGGCTGCGGGATACCGTCATGCTTTGCCCACAAAAACAAAAGAGCATCGGGCACCTAGGGCCATAATGCACTTGTTTAACCCATATCTGCCCAGAACTATTTTTGGTCTCGGATGTTTCCCATTTTTAGATATGTTAGTACCTAAAGGGTACTTATGAAGGCTCTAAATAAAAATTTAAGGGGGGATGGGGGAAGTGTGTTTTTTTTATTGGGTCGAAAACGGGTCTCTAATGATTGTCATAAAAATATTTGTAATAATATAGTTCGAAATAATGTTTTTTCACATAATCATAATTAACATAAATTAAAATTAAAATAATTTTTTTCAAATAATTTTTTTAACATAATTGTTTTGTAAATACAAATTATCATAATCATAAATAATCATAACATATTTTTAATCATAATAGTAATACTCATAATTTACAGAGAAAAGAGAACTCATAATGTACGGATGCACTCAGAAAAAAAGGTAAGATTTGTTAAGTTTTTGTTTTTTTTGTTGTTTATGTTCGCGGCTTAGGGGTGGCCCAAGGGCCACCCCCGCCGCACCCTAACCTATACTAGTGTTTGTGTCAACTTAATGTGAAATCGAAACTTTATGTATAATCAAATATCAAATTTTACATAATGTCTTCAAATGTCATCAACAAAACAAAAAGATGAACAAAATAAAAAATAAACTATGTTTATGACCATAACAATTATGACAAATCCATTATGATAAACCATTTTATAAAAAAAATCTGTATGACAATCTATGATTATGACTACACAAATTTTATTACAATAAATATTATTTAAATAAAATATTATGATAAAAAAATTATGAGAAAGGTTTTATGACAAACCATATTATGATTATTAACCTTATGAGAAATAAAAGGATCCCGTCGAAAACGACCCCTGGGGCAGATGTGTTACATAAAAATATGTTGATAAAAATGTATGTATGTATTACTTCACATTATTTATCGCAATAAAATAAGTATGAATTCATGAATTATGATATGTAAATAGACATTATATTTTTTGCATGCCGAAAACGTTTTATTTTTACATAAAAAAACATTTAAATTAGTTTTGAGCCTTTTATATTACTTGCTCTGAGTTATTTATTGATTTTCTTTTCGCACCAAGTTAGGTCCACTAATTTAAATTTTAGGATAAAGTTGTGAAAAACTTCGGTAGAGGTCTCGTTAACTTGTGACTGTTCCTAGGAAGAGTTTTCATCGCCCAGGAGCACTTTCCACCTACTTTGTGTTGAGTAACAGTACTATTTTTCGTTCACACTCTGTTCCACGGAATGAATTTTTTTCGCAGGAACAGCCACAAGTAAACCAGACCACTGTCAAAGTTTTTTGTACAACTTTATCCCAAAATTTACCTAACTTAGTGTAAAAACAAAACAAGAAAGAACTCGATGCAAGTAATCTAAAAGGCTCAAAAGTGATTTAAATGTTTTTTTATGTAAAAATAAAATGTTTTCCGCATGTAGAATATTTGATGTTAATTACACGCCATAATTCATTAATCCATACTTATTTTATTACGATAAATAATTAAAAATAATATGATATTACATTTTTATCAACATATTTTTTTGTAACACATCTGCCCTAGGGGTCGTTTTCGACCCATCAATGTTTCAACAACATGATCTCAGTAACAAACAAATATTTTTAAAATATATATGCACTATACTATATATACACTATCGAACTATTATATAAATACAACATGACGAATATTTTTAAATGTATAAAATTATCAGTTAAAATTTTCGCAACAAAGACAGATATTTTTGCCCTCCAAATTTAAGTCACAACTTTGACTGTCAATAGATTTAATAAACTGAGCAGTGAAACTAATTTCTCTATTTGTTTCAGTAGATAATAGTCTAATCTTTTAATTGATAACCATAGACGTCACAAAAAATGGATAATTTTTTCTATGACACGTTTTTTTGGGTCGAAAACGACCCGCTGGGCATATATGGGTAGTTACAAAAAAGGATTGCATTTTGCTTTCCACGGAATCTCTACCTCGCTGTAAATGAAGTTAGTGTAACAATCTTACTTCTGTTCTTACTTTAATTTGTGGGTTTATTTGTGGGTTTAGACGGCTAAATCAGTAATCCGATGAGAATTGAATAGGGTTTAACTGTACAAGTGTACCTCTACATTTGTATTCCAACTCAGATTGACTTTCATACAATAAAACACAAAAAAAAATAGAACATGCGAGGTCAAACGACTGTGATTGCGTTTATTAGAAAGATTCTGATGAAACCCTAAAATATTCTAGGAGAGTAGGAAAAACTTTATTAGAATTAAAATTTCAGGATACTTCAATTCTGTGTCCTTCAAACGGGTGATTTCATTTTTCAATACCCTCATTAATTTACAGAATTACGTCATAGTGATGATGTCCATCGAAATTCTTATTATGATACTTTTTCCATCAAATTGCTTCCATGGAAGTAATAATCAATCACGCAAAATCTACATGACAGATTTTGATGACAGCACATAGCTTTTTACCCCGAAATTCCCAAGGAAGCAAAGACCCGGAGCGCAACTTGTAAGGTGTAAAAAAAATTAAAAACTAAAATCCAACTACCTGAAAAATCACACTTTACGATTGTCAAGAAAAGCCGGGGAAATATGAAAATTGACAGTCAGGAATAGCGGAAGTATTTATACTAGCGCCATCTGTCCGAATGTAAGTGGAAAATTTAAAATTCTATACTGAAACGGGAACCCAAGCAAAAAGTATTGCTCAATTCATTTTCTAATCACTGAAACAGATGGCGCTGTACGGAAATCGTGTTTGAGCTACGCGCTATGTAGATGGTGCTACAGTGCTACGAAATCTCTACAAAGCTACGAAGTGCTACGATTGAATGTGCATTGCATAGATTTATAACAAATCTATGTGTCTTTTATCATATGTATAAATTAGATATGGTGAAAAAAATCCTTGCGAGCAGGACTATATGCATGTGCTTTTGTTTATTTCCTTGTGAAAAAAATATATTGTTTCTATTATTACGAGACTAATAGTTATGCCCTTGAGGTCCGCTCTCTCGGGAAAGACTAGACAAAAAGTACCCTTTTATTATTCCAAGTTTTAATCTAACCTTGTACCAAATAGTCCATCTTTTTTGTCGTTGTTTGTAGAAACATAGAAAGTTTTTTTATCTCTTTGTTTTTTCGAATAAAGACATTTATAAGTTAGTAACAAAACCTAGTTATCGTTACCAAAGCTTCAAACACGAAGTTGAAAAAGCAATTTACCATTAATTCAAAGCGGTACAAGTTAATGAGACATCCACTTTTTACGACTGCGACGAATTAAAACTGAAATGAATTTAAACAAACGTTTTTATTTTAGCGCCTACAATCGGGTATTTAAGCGTCTATTTGATGGTTAAACAAACTTACCTTAATGAAGTTTGACCATAATTATACAAGACGTTGCTTCCGAAGATATTTATTCAATCAATTCACTATGCAGCTCGCTCTGCTATGTACTAGGCATGACACAATTTTTAGGACCTAGGGATAAAATAAAATAAGTCCAAAATTTACATCCGACTCTCGTCCCACCCTTACCTGTCACCGGCGGAGGCGCCATACTTCATTCCTTTAGAACAAAATTTCGAAATGTGGCGCTTGGGATATCGCGTAATATGTATTTAACATATTGATTGGGACGGGCGGGTTATAAATATCTTCGGAAGCAACGTCTTGTATAATTATGGTCAAACTTCATTAAGGTAAGTTTGTTTAACCATCAATTATACTACGACGTTGCTTCCTCGATATTTATTCAATCAATTCACTATGCAGATGTTTAGAACCATTGCGAAATTTGCAAGATTTTTATTTTTATATCATTATAATAATATTAATTATTATTATTCTTTAATGTGAGCTATTAAAAGTGGATCCTTAGATACTTTGATATAGGATGGTTAATTACATGAATAAATACAAATGTAGTTGCATCTACGATTATCTTCCAAAAAGATATTAGTAATAAACAAAAAAATACGAAATTTAAGAAAAAAATTCTTCGAGTAGGCTATGTGATGCAATGCCATTACGGTTTTTTCATTTTGTAATGCAAAATGGTGAAAAATATTAAAGCTTATCAAATACAATGTTTAAGTTCTGTAGGATACAGACTTTGGTTGCTAGCCTTGATATTTTGGGAGAAAAAGAAGTTAACAAGAAACAGATTAAAAGTTCTATGAGTATACCTTATGGGACAATAATTAACATAACCAAATTAACACTATCATAGTTATTTCCTGTGAGACAGGATATTTTAACAGGCTTATTTGGGAATAGGATATGTTAACTTTAAAACGTAAATATTTACTAAGAGAGATGTGATGAATGAACATTTTTTAGTCTGCAATAGCAAACTCAACGCAGGCAGAGGTGCTTGCTCAGAGTTAATTTTACGAATAGCGACTAGAATTTTGACTACCTAATGTTAGAAATCTTTATTGTATTGATTATGAACATACACTTCTAGATGGTTAATGTGTCGAGTTGAAAGGACACTATACTAATTCAGGATTCTTTCTATAAGTACTCGAGGAATATCTTCACCTGACAAATATACGTATATTAGTTTGCAAGAGAAAAAACATGAATATGCAAATTTGAGGTCGGTACATTTCTGCTGAAATATACTGTTTATATAAACTACACTGTTTTTATAGACTGTACTTAGCCGAATATATAGGTGAATTGGCTACAGTCATAGAGTATAAACTATAGGTAGTATTAGGTACCTACCCACAGTACGATGATTTTAATATAACTTTTGTTATGAGTACGTACTCGTATGCACGAGCCTTTAGTTAGAACTATTAACGAAATACTGAATTCAACAAACGAAATTCAAGTGTACTTTCTGTACAAGCTTATTATGTTTCCAGTAACAAATACATATTATAAAGAAAATAGTTATGATGCTTAGTTTTCCAAAAGAAGAATCTAAAAGTTCTGTAACGTATAGGCAAAGGCCGTGTAATGACAAGAGAGTCTTTAATTGTGATTAGATTCTCGATAATAGATTACTTCCTTGTTCCAAATGGTAACTTACTCGCGCAAGTCGTTGCAGATGACCTTGGCTAGGAGTTATTTGTAATAAATACAGAGTAGCTGTAGAAAGAAAAGGTCCATATTATACTACTTTACGTCTTCTTTTTTTTTTTTTTTCTTTCTTTTTTTTTTTTTTTTTTTTTTTTTTTTATTGATCAAAAAATTTGCATCCAAATCACTAAGATAGATATCTATAATTATGCATCCAGTTGTTGAATTAAATTTGCGGAGGAAATTGAATTATTAATAGAATGATGGGGATATTAGTTCCAAAGATTCGAGTTTACGTAGAGTATTCAACACATTTACGATCAGAAAAAAAATCCATTGCCATATTGGCTATTTGAATAAATCCCCATAGACAGAAACTAAAAAACAACATACTGAGTATCTAATATTGTTCAGTACTTGCTTGCTCAAGCTAGAGCTAAGGGCTAATGTCTAGTTCTTAAGAAACAAGTGCTTTGTTATCTTACTTTAATTTGCCCAAAAAAGAAAGCACTGCTCTTACTGGCTTAAGGCACTTATATTCCATTTATAAGGTGCTTTAGAGCGTTGCTGTTGTACAACTATAGTGAGCGTAGAAGCCGGTTAATTGGATTGATAAGCTTGATCATATGTAAGTATTGAAATAAAGTATGTAATAATAAGTAAGTACATAATCTCAGTTTGTATTAGGTATCATTACTTTGGATGGATTGGATGCAATCTGCAAAAAAATCAGTCAAGAAGCTGAATCTTTATGTATTATAATCTTTATGTATAAAACTTTATGTAGGTATGTGTTCTTTATGTATAAAGATACATGGGCAACTGTCAGTGAAGCGAGTTGCTAATTATAAAAAGATAAAGAGACCGGTATCGGATATTGACCCGATATTGGGTGGTTCCGGAGTCACCCGGACTGACAATGAAAATATTTCATTATACAAACTTTTAGGAGAAAATTGATCGCCGGAACAGTTTATTTAAAATACTGTCAAATTTGACGCCATACTCAATAGTGACATAGAATACCTGTTTAATATATGAAATATAAAGGCAATAACTGATTGATCGATTGATCAGTCGATTTATTAAAAGTATTGAATAAATGTACCAGACGTGTATATTGTAAATTATCTAAATTATGTATATTTGGCGAATAATCATCTCGATTGATGAGTGGATTTCCTTTCCTCAGTTTACCGAACTCCGTTTCCCAGCTTTCTCTTGGGCTCTATCTGCTCCCCAATGTTTAGATATTTGGTATGAGTACATACCTGTTATGATGACCAGCAATGGTCAGCGATTTTCATCAGTCCTGATGTTCAAACATTTATAACAACAGATACATACAGATAATCTGTCACTACCAAGAGTTGAGACTCGAAGTCCGTGTTTAGCTGAAATGAACAGAGCTGAGTTAATACTGACAGTGCATGGTTATAACATCATTATAGTTCCAAGAACTTACGCAGCCAGAAAAAATAATACTTGACTGTATCAGTCTAGTAAAGTTTTAATAAGTATGAGATACTTAAAGGGTGTTCGAAATGTATAGTAAGATACACACTTTTGTTACATGGTTATCATCTGATAATATTACTATTTGCATAGTTATACTTCGGATAATAGTTTATCTACTATAGCTTGGGAGTTCTATTGCGTATATCTGGCTGATAATGTGTATATTTGGCCACAATCGCATTGTAGTTCTGTTTATGCTAATAAAAGTGTGTATAAAATAAGTAAGTAAGTAAAAATACTTATAAACCAGACTACGATCGCGTCGTAGTTCTAATGGGTAATAATGTGTATACCTGACTACAATCGCGTTGTAGTTACATAAGGTAATAATCATCATCATCATCTCGAGTCGAAATGGCAAAAATTAGACTTATTAAAATTACATGTGCACACTCGACTACAATCGCATTGTAATTCTGTATGTGCTTGACTATAGTGTAAAACCCTGATTACAATCGCATTGTAATTCTAAGGGTAAATGTGTATCCCTGACTACAATCGCATTGTAGTTCTATTGGGCAGTGCACACGCGACTACAATCGCATTGTAGTTCTATATGTGCTGTTATATAGGTTTAGTATATAAACTAGACTACGATTATATCGTAGTCATATTGGGTAATACTTTACTTTGCGCGAAGATTTTGTAGTTAGGCCTCTTGATTGGGCCCATTTTGCGTAAGGAAACTGGGCAGCTGCATATCTTCTGCGTTGTTGTTGTTCTTCTATCGGACTTTATGTGCTTGACTATAGTCGCTCTGATTACAATCGCATTGTAATTCTAACCCCGTCTACAATCGCATTGTAGATCTATTGGGTCGGAGCACACGTGACTACAATCGCATTGTAATTCTGTATGTGCTTGACTATAGTGTAAAACCCTGATTACAATCGCATTGTAATTCTAACCCCGTCTACAATCGCATTGTAGATCTATTGGGTCGGAGCACACGTGACTACAATCGCATTGTAATTCTGTATGTGCTTAGCACAGTCCACACGTAGATCACTCGTAGTCCGCCCGTAGATCACTCGTAGTCCACCCGTAGTCCACCCGTAGAGTACCCGTAGATCGCCTGTAGACTCCTCGTTGACTACCCGTAGACCAACCGCCATCATCATAGCTATTTTAATGTCCCCAATATTGGGGCACTGTCCTTTCCATGGATGGGTAAGGAGGATTAGGGCACCAAGTGGGCCCAATGGGGTTTGATGGGTTTTTAAGACTGTGAATACAGCTGAGACAGACCCATCCAGTCACTAACGAAGTAACGTTAAAATCGAAAAAGATCGAATGCGTACAAAATAGGTACGTATTTTTTTATCACAATAAACAATTAAGCAATTGACGTAACGGATAAAAGTTTAATTTTAAATGTTGCAATGATGACAGCTTATGCTTGGCTAAAATCTTGTTTACACAATTATTCCAGGGTCTTCAGTATAGAATTGGACCCAGACTTATTCTGAACATACTTGTTATATCGTAGTTCAATATGATTAATCTTTCATCAACAAATAACCCAATTGGGCCTTGCGTTTAACTTTTTAACGACGGTCAGAACAATCAAGGAATAAGAAGAAAATTATCAATACATATGTAGATTCGTGTTTTGCCACGAAAAAATGTTTTTACAAATGTAAGACTTAAACATGTGACGCATATTATGGTTACGATTCATGTAAAATCGCAACTCAGGACGCGAGATACTATTCGCGATATTGTATTATGCAACATCATGCACAGACAATTCCTAGATAAAAGGAAGGTAGGTGCATAGTTGGGTCAGCGGAGAAAAATAAAATTCAATTGGTCTAACGACCGTTGTTTGTTGAGTTTATGATTAAATGTTATCAAAGTACCCGCAGGGGCACACAGGTGTGATGTAAAATCACGATTACGTACGAGTAATAGTAGCCAATGCAACATAAATACGTAGTTATCTAACATTTTGTTAGGCATTATAACTTTTTCAAAGTATCGTTAATATTCAAACCAGATATTCAGGTAATGAAAAAATACTTACATTTTTTGTTGTTTACGAGTGAAATGAATTTAAAGTACGTCATTTTCCACTGACACTGAGGTTATAAATTAATTTAAAGATATTCCAGATACTTGGAATATAAAGAAAATAAAAATATTGTTGTAGTGTGTGTGTTGCCATGCCCGCACACAAAAAGCGAATGAAGTATGGCGCCTCCGCCGGTGACAGGTAAGGGTGGGACGAGAGTCGGATGTAAATTTTGGACTTATTTTATTTTATCCCTAGGTCCTAAAAATTGTGTCATGCCTAGTACATAGCAGAGCGAGCTGCATAGTGAATTGATTGAATAAATATCGAGGAAGCAACGTCGTAGTATAATTCATTATTTTAATTAAATTAAACGGCTTTTATGGCTTCATTTTACACAGAGAATTCGGATAGTGTCGCCATTTCCGTATGTCTGTCAGCAAGTTAGATCGGAAACAATTAGTTTAGAAAGATGAAAATTATATTGACAAAGTGATAAAAGTACGTAAGTAGTGTAAAACTAAACATACACGTATTATATTTTTTGAGTATAGTAATGACTGACCTGTTAACCTGACGCATGACCTGTTGCTCTTTTTTGTGACTATTATAGATAATAATAAAACATAATAGGTAGGTATTATAGAAAAATATAATAAGCAGTTACAGTTTTTTGTAAATTTTTATGAGTCGATATCAAGTTTTATTATTACATTTCATTTTATGGCAAGTATGTTATATAAAATGTTCTTATTTATTTGTTCGCTTTTTATAGTGAACTAGCTTTTGCCCGCGGCTTCACCCGCGAGAATTTCTCATGGAAACAGTGATTTTTCCCTGGATGAAAAGTACCCTATGTCCTTCTCAGTACTTTAGATAGATAGATAGATAATACGTTTATTTGTATCAGCTGAGACACATAACATAACAAACATTATATGAAATAAATGCAAATTGTTCCTATATATAGTAAAAACAATTTGACGTTACTATGTGCCGCAGTGATACAAATTGGTAATAACTCAGTGGTTGAACTGCCCCTACAGGAGCAAACACTGATTTTCAGTTATCACCATTAAAGGGACGCGTTAAGCTGCCACCAGGCGAACGTCTAAAGAATAATAATAATATGTCTGGTGCGTGCTACCGTAAGTTACAGCTGTTACTGGTGTACTAGAAAACATTTAAAGATTAAATGGAATGGTAAGAAATACCTAAAAAAAATTAAATAAAATGCCCTGAGTCTGTAGGTTTCCTGCCACCTAACCGACTAATCGCTGTTTTTCCAACAAAATTGTTTTAAAATGTTTTTTGAAAGTAGACCTCACAGTGGCCTCACAGTGGCCTCACAGTGTTAAGTGACCTTATTGGCGGTGGTATGTTATTCCAGCATTTGGTCGCCTGGTAGCGGAAACTGCCAGTAAACGCTACAGTTTTGTGCCTATACATTACCAATGGAGGTCTCGAACTCCGAGGAACCCCCGGGTACTTCTAACTAAGTGTATGCGAAATTTCAGAAAGATTGGGTCAATAGATAAAGTGTGAAGAGGTAACAAACAAAAACCACTTTCGCATTTATATTAGTTAGGACTTATCCTTAAAGACTTAATAATAATTTCACTAATAATAACCCTGTAAAGAGATATTCACAAAATAATTCGATGTAATCCGCATTAAATTTAGAAGAGGCTTTTCGGATAATCGGGGTTAATGGACTAACTTTATACATTAATTAATCTTGGTCCGACGGTTAAAGCTGTTCAAACTTTATATTTTTATATTAGTTCGTGACATTGTCGTCTAAAAGTTTAGTAACTTTTTATTCTTATCATCGAGGTGTCAATTTATTGTGATTTAGGATTTACGAGTATTTAATTCCGGTTTTTTAGGGTTCCGTACCTCAAAAGGCAAAAACGGAACGCTTATAAGATCACTTTGTTATCCATCTGTCTGTCAAACTTTTTTTTAAACCCTTAAAGGTATCAAGTTGAAATTCTCTTTCAGCAAAAAATAAATCAAAATAATATGTTAACGCGATCAGGAGATATTACCGTAAATGTTGCGAATTTTCGCATATTTTGCGATTTCAGGCCGCAATCAAAACCTATGAGGTACTTTCCGTTGACCTAAAATTCTGAAATTTGGCAAAAAGCAAGGTCTAACAGTACTTGTATAGGAATAAATCTTAAAGTTGTAAGTATGTTGTTGGAAGTCTAAAAAAAAGTGTTATAAACTTATTTTTACGCTTGATGCAGTATGAATCCTAGGGATCGAACTACAAAGTTAAGGCTATACCCAATCAGGATTTTCCGAAAACGTACTGTGTTTAAGGGTCAAGTGTGAACCATAGGTTAGAAGTACTGAAGCAGGAAAAATATCCCGTAAAGAGGAAAATACTAAACTAGAATTATACCGAATCAAATTACAAATAAAAATAAGACTAGATAAAAAATATAATACATAATCCTGTTTTTTTTATCCTTTATCGTCGAAAATCACCGTAATTAAAACGATAACAGTAGATTTTTTTAAAAGAATTAAATAAAGAATACATTTATTTAAAACGATGCCGGCTTATTTTTTTAAATATATTTAGTGTTTTATCATAGTTAAAAGAAAACCTCTAAAATAATTAGGTACCCAAAACGCCTAACGAAAACTCACTAGCAAAAACACAAATTATAGAAAATTCGAAAAGTAACCTTATTGTGTCTGCTTTAAGGCGGTGCTTACGTACCGCCCCTCACCCCTCTGATCAGCCTTGGGTATGGCCTTAAGTTTATTTTATAGTTTTGTGAGATACTCTGTGTGAACGGAACCCTCCTCTCGGTGCGCGAGCTTGACTCGCACTTGGCCGGTTTGGTGCAACAAACGGTAAGAATGACGTAAATAATATATGGGCGCATCTAAACACAACAGGGAGGATAAAACGGCCACTTTGGTGAATTGGAATTAGATCCATTTTTCAATTCCTAAATATTTAAAAGTGAACCTTATTCAACCACATACAAAGGATCATTTTTGAATATTTAGAAAATGAGAAATCACACTAATATTACAGAGAGGAAATATTTGTAAGTTTATGAGTTTGTTTGTAGGGGGTAATCTCCGGAACTACTGAACCGATTTCTAAATTTCTTTCACCAATAGAAAGCTACATTATACCTGAGTCACATAGGCTACAATTTATGTATGTACCTTCTGAGCGAAGCCGGGGCGGGGCGCTAGTAGATCAAATTCCGACTCATCAAAGAGGCCATTTAGGCCCCCAGGTAATGAAATATTCTTTTCGATTTGAATACAAAGGCAGAAAATGGCAGAAAATTATTTCTGAAACGAACAAACGTGACTGGAAAACGAAATAATAATTCGACGGTTTAGGAGAAAAAATAAAACGTTCTTTTTTGTCGTAATAACCGTTTTATAAGGTTGAAAGATAACGTAATCACTGCCTACTCGCTCTCAATTTTACTCGACTGTCCAGAAAAGGTGTGTTAAGTTTTCAGGGATGTATGTGAGTTTTTTGCTCCAGTCAACAAACTACTATTTATAATTCAATGGCTCCAGTAGTGTTTATTTTTTTTGGATTTTTGAGCATCTCAGATACAATATTAAAGACTAAAGACTATTATTAAAGACCTGGTCGCGGTTTCAAGTCCTGCTCGCATGGAATTTTTTCACCATATCTTATTTCTATATGAGAGTACTTTGGCTCCAGTAGTGGTTCGAACAAAAAACTCACATACAGCTTATGCCCGCGACTTCATCTGTCCGTTCCCGTAGGAATTTCTGGAAATTCTTAGTGCTTCCCTACAACCCAAGGAACCTAGGTACATGCCAAATTTCAACTTTCTGAGACCAGTAGTTTCGGCTTTGTGTTATCTGCCAATCACTCAGTCAGTAACGGAAGAGTTTGATAACATTTGGAGGTACCTCTCGGACGGACCAACTTGGTGAACAAGTCTCCGGTGGCACGCACGGTACGCACCACAGAACATATAAAAGAGAACCTCTTTTATATGTTCTGTGGTACGCACTCTGAATTTGACCGCGGATAGGATAGATATCTTCCAGTGTACTCAGTGTGAATTTACAAAGGTTGCTATTTATGTAATAAGTTATGTTATAAATAATTGATATACCTACATATGTGCTTTTCTATTGCATTGGCTAAAGCTGTAAAAATAGAATAAGTTTGGAAATAAAATAAATAAAAATAAAATAAAAAATAAAAACAATAAATTTGAATAATTTTCAATTTTTTTTCGTATTACCTACCCTTCTTTAATTTGGGAATTTATACATAAATAAATGTTCTGAAAATTCTGTTATAACTTACGTAATTTGGGAGTAAGTACGTATCAATAATTCTGTTTTAACCCACGTAACCTTCAGTTATCCTCACAAAAGTGCTGTAATGAGAATATACACGTTTATCTGAATAGCCAATAACGTGGATTGCCTGAACATTAATAATTCATGAAGATAAACAATCTCTGTATACGGTACGGTCTCAAGCCTCAACTGTTTCAGCACGAAATATGAATAAGAAAATTCTTTTTTGTCACGTATTTATGCAAAAAACCGGCTAGTGCGAGTCCAACTCGTGCACCGAGGGTTCTGTACTCACAAAGCATCTCCCATTATAGTTCTAACTAAAAGACGCACTAGTTTAAAAAATAAACTTAATTTTGCAGTTAGATCCATAATATTCATACTGCATCGAGCAAATTAAGTTTGTAACACTTTTTTTAGACTTTTAATAACATATTTACAATTTTCAGATTTACTCCTGTATAAGTACTGTAAGACTTTGCTTTTTTCAAAATTTCATAATTTTACGTATGAATTTCACAGAACGGGAATTTCCGGTAATATCGCGTTAATATTATTTTTGTGGTTATTTTTTTGCTGAAAGAGACTGTGGATCCGAGTATTCTATATTAATTCAACTTAATACCATTAAGCGTTCCTGAGAAAAAAAGTTTGACAGACAGACGGACAGACAGATAACAAAGTGATATTATAATGGTTCCGTTTTTGCCTTTTGAGGTACGGAACCCAAAAAAGTACAAAAAGCTTTAGAGCGAAATCAAAGGTAACCAAATAAAGAGAACTTTATATTCAACAACCTAGTCCTGTTTCCAAAGCTCGTCGCAACTTTAAGCTTTGTGATTTCAGGTTATGAACCTGCAGTAATTACTTTAGCTATGAATCGTGCGTGAAATGTAATTACTTTATTATATTATTACCGAAATTGAATAATTATGCTGTTTATTAAGTTTATAAATGGAATTACTGCCTATATCTAATAAAGAGGTAGATTTAATAAAGTGGTTAGCTTAATAAATTATCAAAATTATCAATAACATATTATGTATATACTCAAAAAAATTTTATTTAAAAAAATGCGTAGCTGTAAGAATGTTCAGGATAAATTTCAAAAGGAGAGTAAAAAGATTCGCTTATTCTTGATCTTTACACTTCAAAGACTAAACAATTTTATTTTGATACAGGATCAAAGGTTAATGAGCTACTGAAGTACTTTAAAAGGTGGGTGGGTAATTCTGTAAAGCTAAAAGTGGCTCCAAGATAATTTATGTACTTCTATTATCCAGATTTTACCTAACCAGTTTACTAGCCAACAAAACTATGACGTACCTCGCCTATTTTGCCCGTGCCTGTCCTAACTACGTACAGAAAGGCACTTCTCACCCGTTCGTTCGTGTACACATTGACGTGTTATTGGCGTGTTCACGGATGTACAGTTTCATTTGTAGTAGTAGTAGGTATATATGACGCCCCGTTTATATGAAGGGCCCTCCCTGTAGCCACATACTCCGTACCGTTGCTGTCGACCCCTGGCGCCAGAGATGCCGGCAGGACATCGCTTTTGACTCCTGCTGCGATGCCAACGACTCTATTAAAACCAAACTTATGTCAGTAAAATCGTACCTCGCCTATTTTGCCGGTGCCTGGGTGAGTGAGCAGGCGTGCTGTTCCCAGAGCTCTGGTCTGCATACTCCGTGCCGCTGCTGTCGACCCCTGGCGCCAGCGAGAACACTGTGCCGGCCGGACATCGCTCTCGACTCCTGCTGCGCTGCCAGCGACTCTGTTGGAACAAAACAGACGTCAGTAACATTTATATGTTTTATGGATTCTACGATTTTTTATAATTTGAAGGGATTCGATAGGAACTAGAAGGAAAAGAAAAGGGACAGAGATGAGTGGAAAGAATTAGGAGACGCATTTGCCCAGCAGTGGGACATAAATAGCTAGAGAAAAAAAAAGGATTCTACGCTTACGTTATCCACCTAAGGTCCTAAGCTAATTGACTTAAACATACATTCATACATTTAATCACGCCTTTTTTCCGTGGGAGTAGGCAAAGACTTACAAATCTCTCTCGATTCCTCTACTCTCTACTCATCACTCTCTTCATACACGTTCTCCGGTTATGGGTGCTCTTAACATCCCCCTTTTTAAGGAGGTCCGCAACTAAACATACTTTTACTTTACTAAACTTTAATCTAATATGAATAGCAGGGCCATTATGTGGCTTCGATCCTATGGATATTTTGGGATAAACCAAACCAAGATTCCTCGTTAACATTCATTTGGCAGCTGATAGGATATATAAATTTGAACTCTTACTGACTGACTAGGATATCAACACAGAGTATGTAATAAGGCTCAACCCTCGGGAAATTTTCGGAAAAATACCCTATGTGCTATATTCCTAAAGTTCTTAATTTCATCGAAATTCGTCCAGTTGATTTTGCGTGATTGAGTTCACACATCATAAGGTATTTATATTTTTCAAAGTCAAAGTCACAATTTTTTATTGAAACTTGGCCTTCAAAGAAGGCTCTTTTTCACGTTTTAAATAAGTATGACAAATTGTTCTACCGGCGTATCTACCTATTTAATTAAACGTGTCTCTTCTCAAATTTAAAAACGATTGGTATCGGAAAAACCGTGGTAGGTATATTCAAAATTTCTGGAGATGTGCTCTGCATTTCTGTTTGCTTTGCTGAAATGACTGTGACACAAAACAGTGAGAGACAGAAACACATCCAAATAACTATAGGTACCTATCATCCTTCAACGCAAATGAGGCATTGCGTCCATTGTTTTACAATTGTTATCCTAAAACGCCACGCTTGAAGGATTAAAACTAACGTGAGATAAAGACATTGCAATTATTACTATTGGCTCTATAAATACCGCCCCTATATTTTTTCTCAAATATCTCATGTATGTACAGGTACAGACCAGTTAAAGTTTTATTATAGGTATTGATAAGAGTTAACCTAAAAAGCGTGAAATAAGAAGTATCAGGATGCTTTATTTCTATACTATCTTCGCTGTGTGTTGCGGGTTGAAATATTGTGTAATGAAAACTGTTGGGCCGACATTTATGGATTTTTACTGTGCGAAGGGATATATATGATTGGAGCCAGCCGTGTGGCGAGAGATAGGGACACGTAGCTTCATTACACTCGAGTCAAATTAATTACTTTTGCATATAGGTGTTTGAAGTAATATATCCTACTTTGAAGCTTTGATTGGGAATTGTAAAAAAAGAAAATAGAAATAGATGCACAAGGAATAGGTAGATGAAATGTCCCTCCCGACCCGTGGTTCAATCGGTATGTCCAACAAGTTGGACCACGGGTTCAGGGTTGAGTTTGATTATTCATGGTCCAACTGTCAAAATACTTTTTTTTCTGCAATTTATTGTTATGATCCGTGGTACGACTGAGGCGCTCCCGACGCGTGGTTCATCCGCTATGTCCAAAAAGTTGTACCACCCGTAAATATACACTTATCTATCCATTTTTTTTTTCGTGTGGAAAGACCTTCGTCTCTTCCATCCAGCCACGGGAAGCCGGACAGGTATGTGGGACTTGAACCCACTAAAACAACACGGTGTCAACACCTACCGCATTTGTACCAGGACCGTGTGCTTCTCTCTCTCCAAGGCCCCGGCGCGGCGACCTCTACGACGCCTGCCCCAGCACGGCTCACTCTCGTAGCTCTTCTCCAGCGAGAGGGTCGGAGCGGCCAGCGAGATAGACTCCAAAATTTCCCGCTAGGGTAAAGGCACACTTGACACGGGTGCGCCTTTCCAACCCAGGGGCCGTTAAGCCGGGCGATGGAATCCCGTTTCCGCCACCCAACCAGCCCTCAACTTTTTTAGGACCTGACCAGGTCAGGCCTTACCTCATCTCAGCCGCAGTGGATAGGTTGTCCCTATCCACTGCGGCCGAGACAGGCCCACCACGCGTCGGCCGCAGAGGAAAGGGAAAGCGGCGCACCGCAATACCGACACGCTCCTTCCCCTGCGGCCCCACCGACACCGTGCCCAGCGCCACGGCCACGCTCGGTCGCGGAGGATAGGAAGAACGGCACACCACAATACCGGCACTCCTCTTCCCCCGCAACTCCTACCACGGCTGTGAGGGTAGGGAGTGTGTGCCCCCTACTCTCACAGCCAGACCACTGAAAGCGGCCTCCTCCCGGCCCGGGGTTGTCACTCCCGGGCCATGGGTTCCTGTTAGGCAAATCGCTGGTACTGAGCCCCCCCCCCATCGCTACAAGATCAGAACCCGTTCGGGGGGGAAAATATACCTATCCATGGTCCAACTGTATCC
The DNA here is from genome assembly GCA_018467065.1 of Ephestia elutella. Taxonomy (NCBI): domain Eukaryota; kingdom Metazoa; phylum Arthropoda; class Insecta; order Lepidoptera; family Pyralidae; genus Ephestia; species Ephestia elutella. The sequence goes on along the minus strand of CM031591.1, from coordinate 10,489,866 downwards.
AGCATGATATGGCTTAAAAGATGGAACCGGGAAAGCGTTCAGATGAGAGAGAGAGGCAAGAAGATGAATACAAGTTTTTGATAACGCCATCCGCCCCATCAAATAACTTTTATTTGCGGGTAAAGTTTATTACATACCTATATTTATGTGGTTTTTAAACGTTCAATGGCGTCGTTTCGTTTATTTAACAGTGGGCTGTGTAATAAACTGATACATACATACATAAAATCACGTCTTTATCCCTTACGGGGTAGACAGAGCGTAGAGTCGTGAGACTCGAAGGCCACGCTTAGCTGTCAAGAAAGAAAAAATATATAAATAAAAAAAAAAAACGGTTACTGTGTGTGTATTTTGTGTTCTAGCCAAAGATTTAAAATTAATTCAAATCTTTGGTGCTAACGATAAGAAGGAAATTCCCGCAGAAGCGAAACCGCAGTACAGCTCGCAATAAATTAAGTTCAGCGGTCGTACTTTTTATGGGACATTTCAGTGGAACTCATTAATTAAAATATTATTACTTGGAAGTCGTAATTCGCGCCACCCCGTGCCACGCGCACTATTGATCGTGCTTTTACTGGCTTTGACATAAGGTACATGTCAACCCATTTAAATTCATTGTAATTTAACTAATAATAAAATACGGGCTTTAAACTGGGGATGCCCCCACTCATAGGCGACGGGCTAGCAACCTGTCACTATACCTGAATCTCCATTCCATCAGAGAGCCCACTATTTAGCTAAGCGTGGCCTTCGAGTCTCATGACTCTTGGCTCTGTCTACCCCGTAAGGGATAAAGACGTGATTCTATGTATGTATGTATGTAATTTAACTATATTGTAACACCTAGATAACCGAGCATTTTTTAAATAGAATAGTAGCTTTTGCCCGCGGCTTCGCCCTCGTGAATTTGCCACAGGAACAGTGCTTTTGGATGAAAGTACCCTATGTTCTTCTCAGTACTTCTACGTGTATGCGAAAATTCAGATAGATTGGTCCAGTAGAAAAAGCGTGAAGAGGTAACAAACAAATAAGCAAACTCACTTTCGCATTTATAATATTAGAATAGAATAGAATCATTTATTTGCATAGATTACATTATTAGTTATTAGTTAGGAAGTTAGGATTAGGCAAAAAGCATGTATGTTGCCTGATGGTAAGCAATCACCGGAGTCCATGGACACCAGCAACCCTAAAGGGGTCACTGATGCGTTGCCGACTTTTTGAGAAAGCGATAGGTAGGCTCTTTTCTTGAAGGCCCCAATGTCGATCCCATTCGGGAATACCGCTGAGGGAAGTTCAATCCACAGTTAAATGCAGCGCAGTGAAAAATTGCGCTAAAAACGAACAGCGATTTAAAATTAAATTAAAATAAGTACAGCTGAAATCTTACAAGTTTCGAATAAAACGAACAAGCGTATTGAATACGAAACTCGACTAAATTCAAGCTGGCTAGCCTCAAAGCTTTTACAGTATAGCTTAGCTTGCGAAGTACCAAGCTAAATACAACGCAAATTCCGTAAGCTATTTACATCGCTGCTGAAATTCCATTTGCAGCTTACATTTACTTCAGTCAATTTAGAATTTACCAACGAATTGGGAATATTATATGTATAATAATAGAAGTGCGATGAATTTTGTTGCCGTTTGACACAGGCCGCATATATGTAATCTGAAACCTCATATCATACTCAATAGAATGAAACTAATATTATAAATGCGAAGTTTGTATGTGAGTTTGAGAGGATGTTTGTTACTCAATCACGCAAAATCTACTGGACGGATTTCGATGAAATTTGATACACGGGTAGAAAAATACCGGTAATAGCACATAGGGTACTTTTCATGCCGAAATTCCCACGGGAGCGAAGCCCCGGGGCGCAGCTAGTAGTATATAAACTCAAGTATTTGATAGAATCGAATTTTCGTTCGAATTTGATTTTTAATTTATGTACCTACATAGTCTTTAAGTGAGCATGAGCAGCATTACACTTATTTTCACATAAATAGAAGCAATTGCTTCATTTTATCTGTTGATATCTGTGTGTAAAGTTCGTCTGTCCTAAACTAATAAACTTCATTTATCTTCTCGCTTGAACTAATATGGGTCTACTTAAAATGTAGACATTTATAATTAAGTTAGTAAGTTTAACTTATGTGTTTAGAGTAATTGCGAAAGAGTCAAGAGCGAAATTCTTTTTACGTGTAATTTTTAAAAGCTTCTATTAAAATTAAAAGCTTATTATTTACCTTGCTTTGTATGTATGTTAGCCAAATCTTGCAGGTTAATTTTGACATGCTTCCCCTTGTCCTACAGAGTCGTAATTTTACTCATAACTTCTTAGTACTAATGGAAATGCATTATTATGATAACCTGAACTTATGGCACCATTGAAGAGTTCTTACATAACAGCACGGTCACGGTTATAAAATTTTACACTTAGCTTTAGCGTTAATGGAAATGCTTTAATGTTGGTTGTTTTTTTGAAAAACTTTTCCCTACTTATTGTACTTGAAAAACATTTCTCTTTTTTTGTTGATTTTTCATTTAGGATCAAAAATGACCGATTTATTTGTTATTTTGAAAAAACTTTTTGTTGTAATTTAATTCAGGTACAAAATTACCGATTTGATTGTCATTTTTAAATGTTAAGCCCTCTTTTTATCAACCCCTGCATTATAGATCTCAGGGAGGGGGATGCCTGAAAATCAGCGTTATCTCAAACTCATAGTTGGGGACAACACAAGCTAAGGCATTCCTTTGTCTACAATTTATATATATATAACTCAAAGGTGACTGACTGACTGACTGACATAGTGATCTATCAACGCACAGCCCAAACCACTGGACGGATCGCGCTGAAATTTGGCATGCAGGTAGATGTTATGCTACGTCATCCGCTAAGAAAGGATTAACGCGAGCGAAGCCGCGGGCTCCAGCTAGTTTAGGTATATAGAATATTATTAAGCATGCAACTTTTAGTATGACAATAAATTTCACGCAAACACATGGCCGGATTACGATAGAATTTGGTCCACGGGTAGAATAAAATCTGAAATGTCACGTACGAGTAGAGTACTTTTTATGCCGAAATTCCCATGAGTGGAACCCCGGACGTGGCTGGTAGTAAAAAATAAACTAGACAAAAAGTTTTAAAACCCCAGTTTGATCGTACTCAAATAAACTTTTCCAATTTAATACGGCGACGTTCGCAGATAGTTTTTATTGGTTTTGCTCGTGAAAATAATAAAAATCTTTATTTTTGGGTTAAGGGGTTAATATTTTAAAATATTTTTAAGTTCCGATAGCGTTTCGATTTTGATTTATAGTCGAGAATAATGCACGGCGAATATTTTGCGTTAGAAAAACATCTGCATTAGAAAAACGATATTGCAGGCTTGAATCGCCGAAAAGAAAGTAAATTCCGTGCTTCGGAAAGCACGAAAAGCTGTGGGTCTCAAACGCCATCTAGCGTTTACTTTAAAACCTTAGAAGGATTGGTTGTGGTCTACCCTTTGGGTTGCGGATGCAGAGGTCAGACGGTAGTCGCTCTATATAAAAATAATTTGTCAAGTGCGTGTCGGGCCACGCGCAATGTACGGTTCCGAAGGTGCCTAACCTGTACACATGCGGACCCATGAACTTATATTTACTTCCAGTTTCATATAACTAATGACTATAACCTTATAATACCATCATATTCAAAATTCAAAATTTTTCCTAGGTACATTTTTATACCAAAATCGATTTTCCAGGTTTATCGTCTATTACTCGTTAACGTGTAAGGATTACGTAAAAGTGATAATTTTCCTTTTAAATTCATTATATTTTCTACTTAGTATATTTTTTTTCATGTATCCACACCACACAATTTGTCTGTTCGAGGGGGGGGACACTGAACTCTAACAAAATTTTGCACTTTAAAGTTAAATATTACGCAAACGGATTCCTAAATCAAAAAATGGTCTTCACATACTCATAATATTTTTAAAAGACCTATCAAATGATACTCCACATGATGATATAATTGAGAGAAAAAAAAACATTTCCACTTTAGGTGTAGGGGAGGCCCCATAAAAAAATTTTTTTTTCGGAATTTTATTCTACACTTAACTCCGCGTAATAAATATATGTATATCTACACCAAATTTCAATTTTCTAGTACTAGTAGTCTCTTGAGATAAACTGCAGACAGACAGACGGACGGACGGACGGACAGACGGACGGACGTCCGGACAGATATGACGAAACTATAAGGGTTCCTTGTTACTTCGGAACCCTAAAAACCGGCCAAGTCGAGCCAAACTTGCGCACCGAGGGTTCCGAACACGCATCAGCATCTCACATTATAGCTTTAACTAAAATACCAACTAGTTTCAAAAACAAACTTAACTTTGCAGTTCGATCCTTAGGATTCATACTGCATCAAGCTCAAAAATAAGTTTGTATCACTTTTTTTTTAACTTCTAACAACATATTTACAACTTTTAGATTTATTCCTGTACAAGTACTGTTAGATCTTGCTTTGGTGTAGGTACGGTTTGAGTTACGGAACCCTAAAAACAGTAACCTCGTCAAGTCACCTAAAGCGGACCCCGGGCTCTTAAAAGCTTTACCGCTAAGGATGCAACGATGCAACCGGGAATACTCGAGGATGACGATGAAGGGAGTAGAAAAACACTAGAGTGCGTTTCATCAAATAGTTCCTTTGCCGTCATGTTGGCAGTTATATTTAATTATGTTACAGTTTGTAGATTAACGATTAGGTTTTTTTCATAGCCATGATTGTTGTCAACGGCAACTTTAGCTCGTACATTTGTTTATAATATTATTAGTTTTACTGCCAACATTGGCGGCAAAGGAACTATTCTATGAAACGCACTCTATCTGACGGTTATCAAATTACATTACGGATGCGTTCACGATATCATCAGAGACCTTACCCACAGAATTAATATAAGTACTATAAAAATTACCAAAAAATTCAACCATTTCTTTTATTCTTGGCTTGCCTGTCCCTGATGGTACGACTTTCGATTTTACTACGGTCACTGAGGATAATATTTGTAAGACCATCCAATCGATAACCTCGAATTCCACTGGCCCGGATCAAATCAGTCGTAAAATGTTGACTTCCATCCTCCCCTCTATTCTTCCCATTATAACGCACATAATCAATTGCAGTCTCTCTGATCATCTTTTTCCATCTTCTTGGCTTGATGCTTTTATTCGTCCTCTTCATAAAATACCCGACCCTACCCGGTTTAATGACATCCGCCCAATTTCCATTCTAAGTTATCTCTCCAAAATACTTGAGGCTTCTGTCTTCAGCCAGTTCTCGAAGCATATGCTTGATCATGATCTCCTGAATTCATTTCAGTCAGGTTTTAGGCCTGGCCATAGCACTACAACTGCATTGCTTAGAGTCACTGATGATATAAGAGCGGGTATGGAAAATACTAAAGTTATCATCTTGGTTTTAATTGACTTCAGCAATGCATTCAATACTGTCAATATCGATATCCTACTAGCTATTCTTTCCCGATGCAATGTCTCATCCTCAGTTATCGCTTGGTTCGCTAGCTATCTTCGTGGACGTCGGCAGCAGATTCGTAATCGTCAGGATTCCTCTGATTGGTGCGATTTGTTAGCTGGTGTACCGCAGGGTGGTATCTTATCCCCTATCTTATTTTCAATTTTCATAAATATCCTCTCTCACCATTTATCATGCTCTTTTCATTTGTATGCTGACGATCTGCAGCTTTATACACAAACTAATGTAGACGAGATTGATACTGCCATTTCTCTCATTAATAATAACCTGACTAGTATTTCTGAATGGTCTAAAAATTTCGGGGTCCGAGTGAACCCTAATAAATGTCAAGCTATACTGGTAGGTAGTAAAATTCAAACTAATAGAGTAGACCTTAACACCATACAATCAGTTGTCTATGACGGTACCGCGATCCCATTTAGTCCCGTAGTCAAAAATCTTGGCCTCTATATTGACTTAAAGGGTTTAAAACACTTCTTGCCCATAAAAACTAAAACTATGTTGGTACAGTCGCTTGTGATCCCGATCATTGATTACGCTGATGTGTGTTATCTGGACTTAACTGAGGAACATCTCAATAAACTGGATCGTCTACTTAACAACTGCATTAGATTTATCTTTTGTCTCCGTAAATACGATCATGTTTCGGAATATCGGTCTCAGCTTAAATGGCTCCCAATTCGTCAACGCAGGAATCTTCATATTCTTTGTCAGCTTTATAATGTGCTCAATAATCCTCTGTCCCCCAACTATTTAAAATCTGACTTTAAATTACTATCTTCTACTCATCATCGTGACCTTCGTTCTTCCAATAAACTCACTCTCGCTATTCCTCTTCACCGTACCGGTTTTTATTCCAACTCTTTCGCCGTTACGGCAACCAAACTCTGGAACGCGCTCCCTGACTCCATCAAAACTGCCCCGAGCCGTGATTGTTTCAAAGCCCGGGTGTTCAGGCACCTACTTGCACAAGTCTAGTTCCCTTGCTGCTTAACTATTTTATTTTTCAGTAGTATTCTATATATGTATTTATTTATGGTATTATTTATAATGATATTCTTATACACATATATATATATATATATATATATATATATATATAGATATCCCCACGGGCACTTAGTGGCTCAATCGTGCCGTACGAGCAGCACTTTGTTGATCCTTTTTCATTTGTTGATCCGGCTTGATTTTCTGATTCCATTGCTGTTTTCCTTTGCAACACTGGCTCCGGTCGGAGCCATAAGTGTCAGGGCGACTAATAATAATAATTACGCATTGTTTATACAATTCCACCTTTTTCGCTTTCACCCACATGTTGATCCGATTCAAATGAGCCAATCAAAGCACATCATTCCTGTCGGAAACTGTGATTGGCTTCTGACGACTACTCACTAAGTAAATACACAATATTAGGCGCACGCAAGTTTTGACTCGTAAACTTCAGGCTCATTTGTTTTGTCTTGTTGGCAAGCACTATTGTGCTACATGGCCTCGGAAATGGATGATAATTTATCGAAATGAAATGTGCTCTCCATTAACATTATAGGTATTATTGACATTCAAAATAAACTTTATTAATTTAATTATTACTAATGATATGATATTGGCCAAAGATCCAAGAGCCAGATTGACCCGACACTACACCGAAGATATCCCGGACGTCAGCCTATACGAAATTAGAATGGCTCTCAAACAGTTAAAAAACAATAAGGCACCGGGTGATGATGGAATCACGGCTGAGCTTCTGAAAGCAGGTGGAACACCGGTATTAAAAGCTCTTCAGAAGCTATTCGATTCCGTCATACTCGAGGGACAAACGCCTACGGCATGGCACAGAAGTGTGGTGGTACTTTTCTTCAAAAAAGGCGACAAAACCTTATTGAAGAATTATAGGCCTATCTCACTTCTGAGCCATGTCTACAAACTGTTTTCGAGAGTCATTACGAATCGTCTCGCTCGCAGGTTCGACGACTTCCAGCCTCCCGAACAAGCCGGTTTCCGAAAAGGCTTTAGTACCGTAGACCACTTACATACGCTGCGGCAGATTATACAGAAGACTGAGGAGTATAATCAGCCCTTATGCTTGGCGTTTGTGGACTACGAGAAAGCCTTCGATTCGATCGAGACCTGGGCTGTGCTACAGTCTCTCCAACGGTGCCAAATTGACTATCGATATATCGAAGCGCTGAAGTGTTTGTACGAAAACGCCACCATGTCGGTCCGTCTCCAGGATCAAGGCTCGAAACCTATCCAGTTGAAGCGAGGGGTGAGACAGGGAGACGTTATTTCTCCGAAACTGTTCACCGCCGCCCTGGAAGATGTCTTCAAGCTTCTGGACTGGAGCGGACTCGGTATCAATATGAACGGCGAGTACCTCACTCACCTTCGATTCGCTGACGATATCGTAGTCATGGCTGAGACCTTGGAAGACCTAGGCACAATGCTCGATGGCCTCTGTAGAGCCTCTCAACAAGTGGGTCTAAAAATGAACATGGATAAGACGAAAATCATGTCTAATATCCGTGTCGCACCCACTCCTCTAAAGGTTGGAGACTCTACACTCGAAGTTGTTGACAATTACGTATACCTGGGACAAACAGTTCAGTTAGGTAAGTCCAACTTTGAGAAAGAGGTCAACCGTCGAATCCAACTCGGCTGGGCAGCGTTCGGGAAGCTTCGCGATATCTTCTCGTCCAAAATACCGCAGTGTCTCAAGACTAAGGTCTTTGACCAGTGTGTGTTGCCAGTAATGACATACGGAACAGAGACGTGGTCGCTTACTATGGGCCTCATAAGAAGGCTCAAGGTCACCCAAAGGGCGATGGAGCGCGCTATGCTCGGAGTTTCCCTGCGTGATCGAATCAGAAATGAGGAGATCCGTAGGAGAACTAAAGTAACCGATATAGCCCGCAGAATCGCCAAACTTAAGTGGCAGTGGGCGGGGCACATAGCTCGCAGAACAGATAGCCGTTGGGGCAGAAAAGTTCTCGAGTGGCGACCACGAACCGGAAAACGTAGTGTTGGCAGGCCTCCCACTCGGTGGACCGACGACCTGGTGAAGGTCGCGGGTTGCGCATGGATGCGGGCAGCGCAGGACCGGTCGTTGTGGAAATCCTTGGGGAGGCCTTTGTCCAGCAGTGGACGTCTTTCGGCTGAGAGAAGAAGAAGAAGAAGAGAATGATATTTAAGAATTATTCTTGATACGACAATGTATATTCGTCCATATACTTTAATGTAGGTAAATGGAAATTGTAAAGTGACGTACTTTTTTGGAGAAAATGCTGCTGCAGTGTAGGTAGGTAGTTTGTTTCGCGGCTTCTCCTACACTTGTGCTTTGGAGGCGGTGGTAGACTAAGTTTTTGACGTCAATAAGTGATTTTGTACATCCAATGTTGAAAATAAAGAAATTAATTTAGTTCGTATGACCGTGAGCGTTTGTTCCCGATGAGTCATACCAAGATTTGTCACACTGAGACACAACGGGAAAAAAGTATCAGTGTGTAACAGTGTTATATATCGCAACTGATGTTTTTCCAATGTGTGAATTACCGTTGTAGTTGATCGTGAGTTGAGAAAGTAGCCTAGCCCTAAAAAAAGTTCTCAGAGAGAAATATAAATTTCTAAAAAAATATCGCAAATATGGAAACTCAGGGGATTATGATACTTTTTCACTACTCCGTCAAAGAGCTAAATTACTTGAGCAGCAGTGTTACACTGAATACATTAAAAATGTTGAGTCTGATATAAGTGACAATCCGAAACGTTTTTGGTCTTTCATCAAATCCAATAGAAAGGGATCTAATTGTTTACCAGCAACTTTAACTTACAATGGTATATCGACTCACACTGGTGAAGATGTTTGTAACCTGTTCGCAACCTATTTTCAGTCAACGTTCGTATCTAGTCATAATTCGGTTACAGTCGGTGAATTGCCGGATGATAATCTTGCCCAATCTATTGGAGATATTGAAATTAATCCTGAACAGGTTTGTGACCTGCTTAGGGCAACTGATCTCAATAAAGGAGCAGGGCCTGATGATATTGCGCCGTTGTTTATTGTTAAATGTGCATTAGCCCTGAAGAAGCCTCTTAGTATACTCTTTATGCGGTCGATTAAGGAAGGTATAGTTCCCAATATATGGAAATCAGCGTTTATCACTCCGGTCCATAAAAAAGGTAGTAAAGCAGAAGTTAATAATTATAGACCCGTTTCCAAATTATGTATTTTCGCTAAGATTTTAGAACGAATCGTCAGTACTCAAGTTTATAGTGCCCTTTCTAATAAATTTATCGAACAACAACATGGATTTATAAAAAACCGTTCAACTGCTTCAAATTTAATTTCTTTTATTGATTATACTACTAAATAAATAAAAATAAAATAGACATTTAATAAAATGTTGCTAGATTGCCAATATTTTTTACTAAACAAAGTTGCTATATGTTAGGCTAACCATATTTCACGTTAAGGACTCTAGGTCCTTAACGTGAAATACGGTTCCATCTGGAAGAAAGCATGAAACTTGGCATCATTGTAGCTTTCATATATCTATTTTAATATTGATATAGAATCCAAATGGAACCATAATATAATATTACTGTACATATTTATTAATATGATTTAGTGTACCTATCTATATAATAATAGTTTATGTACATTATATTTTTGCACCCTCATAGCATTCTCTGTCTCTGTATGACCAAATGGTATACTGTTAGATCAAAGCTGTTAGATAATGCTTTTTGGCATGAAGTTCGCCTATTCTTTTACTATTTTTTCAAATAAAGATAAAAAAAAACATTTAGCTACTTCTAGTAGTACGGCTCCTTGTCCTAACAAAAATCGATTTTATGGTCCCATCCGGAAGAAAGCACGAAACTTGGCATGAATGTAGCTTTATGGTCTTTAATATTGATATAGAAACACTTCGAGAATGTATCACATAATAATATTACTAATATTATTATGTGATACAGTATGTAGAATACAATGAAATGACAAATTCTAACAGTCGTGGTATATTTTTATTTTTTTAAGAAAATAAGTAAGTATCGTTGAAAAATAAACATATTTTTAAGACAGAGAGTAGGTATTAGAAATATCTATCTTAGTTTAAGAGGAAGATGTCCATGGTTGGGGTTGTTCAGTATTTTCTTTGGTTGAGTATTTAAAAAAAAAGTTAATGAAATGAAAAGTTGCTAGTAAAAGTACCCAAAAAATTTAGCTACAAGTTTCATGAAATTGTTGCGACCAATATCAAAAAATTGCTAGATCTAGCTATACAGTTGCTAAGTTGGCAACACTGCCGAGAGGTCTGTATCGGTCGACCGACAGTAGCGCGGAACGAAACAGCCCTCTCCGCTCCTGCGCACCAGCCGGCCCTCACCCAGCGTACGAACTGGATCTTATAAATTACCATCTTTACGAATATAAAATTAGCCGGATTAACAAATGTTGGCATTTCAAGAGCAATCCCATACTAATTCAATATATCATTGAATATAAAAAGGAGTCATCAAAGTACAAAGTTCTGATTAAAGCGCGGAGCTAGAATGTGCCTACGAATTAAAAAAAAGCGTTCGTTACGGATCTAATAATGTTCCGAAATTTTGGTAAATATATGTCAGTGAATATATATCGGAGCCAATAAATTTCAAGTTTTAAAAAATCTTGGAGTCACAAAGTGATTTTGAGTTTGAGAAAATTGACCGTTACGGAGCAAATTTTTTTCGAAATTCGAGCAAAATTTTTTATGGAGTAGAAAGGTATATTAACGAATATATCGGTCCGTCACAATCCGTAGATGAGATATATTCTATTCCGAGCGAGATAGCAACAAGAGGAGCCAAGTTATTGCGGGTTAAAGGTGGAGTCGATAATGTTCTCAGCGCACTGCTGGATCAACAAAGGGCCCAAAGTAGTGTTTATATATATATATATATATATATATATATATATATATATATATATATATATATATATATATATATATATATATATATATATATATATATATATATATATATATATTACTATGTATTATATATTTTATGTTACTCTTATTTTGTCTCCCCCCCGTCTCGTCTCCAACAATCCCTTTATTAGACCCACTTAAGAGTGTATCACGTCCGCGCGCCCGACCGAGTTTAGGTATTTGATAGACCGCAGCTGGCTGTGTGCAAGTCACACGCACACATCGACGTGAGATTGCCGCCAACCCGAAGTAATAAGTGACAGGGATCCGGCAAAGGATTTGTTGGTACCTATATAATTTTTTTTTCTTGCTCTACGGTAATGAATACTAAAAATAAAATTACGACCATTTTTTTATGTAAAATATACTTGGCGCGACTTGGCAGCAAAATGGACACGAATGCCGCGACAGAAAATAGCATGACCGTCGTGCCAGGATGCTAAGATGTTAAACATCTGCCTGGCATCCCATGAAGGCCAATTTTTCGGGATGAGGTTTACAAAAATAGTATTTTTGGATCCAAGATGGCGGACAACTTTTTTTAAATTTTGCAATATGGGTATCGTTATAGAAGTGTTTCAGTGCGCTGATTACGAAAATAACATTTATTTTGGAATCCAAGATGGCGGACAACTTTTTTTTCACGTTTACAATATGGGTATGGTTAAATAGGTTTTTCGGTGCGCTGATGACAAAAATAACATTTATTTTGAGATCCAAGATGGCGGACAACTTTTTTTTCAAGTTTACAATATGGGTATGGTTATATAGGTATTTCGGTGCGCTAATGACAAAAATAACATTTAATTTGAGATCCAAGATGGCGGACAATTTTTTTTTAATTTTGCAATATGGTTAACATTTTGTAGGTTTTTGGGGACGCTGATGACGAAAATAACATTTATTTTGAGATCCAAGATGGCGGACAACTTTTTTTTTTAATTTTACAATATGGGTATGGTTATATAGGTTTTTGGGGACGCTGATGACGAAAATAACATTTATTTTGAGATCCAAGATGGAGGACAGTTTTTTATTTTATTTAACAATATGGGTATCGTTTTATGGGTTTTGGGGACGCTGATGACCAAAATAACATTTATTTTAAGATCAGCGTCCCCGAAAACCTATTAAACGATACCCATATTGTAAAATAATAAAAAAACTGTCAGCCATCTTGGATCTCAAAATTAATGTTATTTTCGTCATCAGCGTCCTCAAAAACCTATAAAATGATACCCATATTTTAAAATAAAATAAAAAATTGTCCGCCATCTTGGATCTCAAAATAAATGTTATTTTCGTCATCAGCGTCCCCAAAAACCTAGAAAACGATACCCATATTGTAAAATAAAATAAAAAACTGTCCTCCATCTTGGATCTCAAAATAAATGTTATTTTCGTCATCAGCGTCCCCAAAAACCTATATAACCATACCCATATTGTAAACTTGAAAAAAAACTGCCCGCCATCTTGGATCTCAAAATAAATGTTATTTTTGTCATTAGCGCACCGAAAAACCTATAAAAACATACCCAGATTGTAAAATTTAAAAAAGTTGTCCGCCATCTTGGATTCCAAAATAAATGTTATTTTCGTAATCAGCGCACTGAAAAACTTATGAAACGATATACATATCGCAAAATTAAAAAAAAAAGTTGTCCGCCATCTTGGATCTTGATTTAGATTTATTTTGATTTTTATGATTTCGATTTCTATGATTTCGATTTATTACGATTTCTATGATTGCGATTTATTACGATTTCTATTTCATCAAAAATTGTCGGCCATCATTCATGAGTATGAAAATGGTACCTATACGAGTATAAATTTTAAAAAGATTAAAAGTAATAAATATGTAACTCTGATCTACATTACTCTCTGCTGTCTGTGAATACATGAACACGCGAAAATTAAATGCCTCCCGAGCAGCAGAGCGACGTGGATTCCCCTTGACTCTTACCGGCAGACTGATTTTTCGTGGCTTGGAACTCGTATATATTGAGCGATGACATTGCCATACAAAAAATGTATGGGGAATTTCTTAGTGAATTGTTACGACATATAATATTTTTTTCGAGTTATTTTTCAAAAATCTAAAACGAGCAACTTGTAGCTAGTTTAATAAACTCGCGATTTAACATTATGTAGAAATTATAATTTGTGTTTTACATAATGATATCGTTAAAGCCGTGAACCTTGTTTTTCGTATTTTTCGTGTTTTCTGGAAGGTATTTACGCAAAAATAAAAGGCAAAATATTTTTATCTGTCTCGTATAAGTAGTAGCAGTTATTTGAGAAGCCTATAGTACTATTTTTATTATCAATAATGATCTAGTTTTGGCACCAGGGTCAATTCAGTAACGCCTGTTTTGGCTAAAAACGTGTGATGCAGGCTTAAGTTCTCTGTTTACCCCAAAGGTCGACTGTTAGATAATGCTTCTGCATTAAATCCACCTATTGTGCCATACATTGTGTTTGTACAATAAAGGTTAAATAAATAAATAAATACTATGCGTACAGAAAGGGAAAGGGAGATATTAGCACCCATAACCGGAGAGCATGTATGAATAGAGTGATGAGTGTAGAGGAAGCAAGAGAGATCTGTAAGGATCGTAGCAGGTGGAAATCGCTAGTCTCTGCCTACCCCCACGGGAAAAGGGCGTGATAATATGTATGTATGTACAGAAAGGAAACTCCCTGCCCCTCTCGCAATATGGCACCGCCCCGCACTGCTCCCCCGTTCTTTTGCGGATTGGGACGCTATGACAATGAAAACGAACACATTGACGTGTTACTGACGTGTTCACGGATGTACAGTTTCATTTGTAGTAGTAGTAGGTATATATGACGCCCCGTTTGGCGTCAATGCCTATTTTTTCCCTTTTTTCTTTCGCGGGTCTACGGGAAGAAATTTCTATAGAAATAAGTAGTCCCTTTGTACTTAGTTTTACTATGTTTTAAGTTTCTTATCTGTATTTGTTGTGTACAAAAAATAATTAATAAATAAATAAATACGCGCCCTCCCTGTGCCTTACCTTCAAGTTAGTGAAGAAGTGTTGCGTCCTATGGACCACAGACAACGGCGTGTGGTGGTGAGCGGAGCGGGCCCGCGGGGGCGGGGACTGTTGCGCGGGCGGCGCGCATGACAGCTCTGACGCTGACTTTGACAGGCGCCCGCTTAGCGCCTCCGACCGTTCTGAAACAAAGATTGTGTTAATGACAACTTATTTTGACTATTTGTTTACTCCACATTAGGCCCGAAATACACAGAAGCGACGTGATTCGGATACGATGTGGATGTGGATCGGATTCATAATCCCTTCAAATCTTGCGCCGCCGTGTCCGCGCCGCATCCATTCTGTGGAATTTACGTCGCATCTCTTTCATTCATTTTGTATGAAAAAGATTTGAAGGGACAAGGAATCCTATCCACATCTTATCCGAATCTTACGTCGCTTCTGTGTATTTCGCGCCATAAAGGGTTTAATTTTAAATCCGTTCTTATTTAGGTATTTTATTAAAGGGATTGTGACCCTGTAAATTTTCATACAAAAAACCGATATCATCTCGAAAATATGGTTCAATTTTCATAATTTTTGGAAATGTTGTAGATATTATCAAAAACTATGCTCATACGTTTTGATTTTTAAAAGAAATATTGCTGTCAATAATAAATATTAGCATCTAAAAATCTACATTTTTAAATGCTAATACTGCCGCCGTTTAGAACTTAGGCTCAGATATTAACAATCGTAAATTACAATTGGACGAAGTCGCGGGCTCAAGCTAGTTCAAATTCAAAATAATATAATTATGAGCCGGTCACGCCACGTTGCATGTGAAAATACGGGAAACACCTGTATGTAATGGCAACACAGGAAGCCAAAACAGCTCCAGTAAATTATGTACTGAGGGATTAAAAGTACTGAACGGCTAAACAGATTTTGATGTGAGGGGTATTTTTAGATTCCTTCCATTCCTCCGGGTGTCCATAGGCTATGTAAGTTGTCAGTCGTTTTTATTTTTTAATAATTAGCTTGTTTATCTAAGATATAAACATATTCTATTCTAAGAGCGATGAGTTAAATTCAAATGAGAAAGAGATTGAGTGAGAATGAATTATATTCATTTTTCAGAAAGGCTTCAAATTAAAATGCTGTTCGGTCTCTATTACTCACTCATCAATTTACCGGTTTCACATTTTACTACAATATCCACAGCCGACTTCACTCGAGAGTACGTCAGCTGTCCCTCCGAAATCCCCTAGGCGCCATTATCCCGTAACATCAATGTCGTTTTAACTATACAAGTGTTTATGTATGTAGGTAATCTTGTTACAGGAAAATACACCTTATCGCTTTATGATAATGCTCTTTTGATTTGCTCCTCTTGTAACTTCGCTCGTTTTTTTTCAAACCTCACTTATAATCTTTAAGTACTTCTTACTCAATATTACTTATCTACCCTTTAATGCATAATTCTAATATTTTTATTATTTAAACAAAAGAAAAGTACTTAAAATTATTGCTAAATTAAAAAAACACGATATTTAACTAAAATTAATTATTAAAAATTAAGGAACAGAAAAAAAATTACAAGTTAAGTTAAGTAAAGCTCCTCAAGAGCTTAGCCCCGCCGCACATTATTATAAAATTTTGATAATTCTAATATTTTAAAAATAAAAATTTACTCCAGATAAATTAAATTTTCATGAAATTTGGTACACGAGTAGAATAAAACTTTATAGCACATGGGGTAGGTATGTTTTATACCGAGATATTCCACATGAGGCGAGCTCCGCGCCCCGAGGTCGTAAAATAAAGCTCAAAAATGTTTCTGTCCAGTCCGATTTTAGACATATTTTTACTAGTTCGTGATGCCAAGTATTGTAATGTTGCAATAATAATGTTGTTTAAGCCTGGGAATGGGCAATTTTCTGACAGATGAAATTAAGAAAAAAAAAAGCGATGTAATAAAATTTCAATAGATGGCGTTTCATGAAAGCACATAATTAATATAAGTCTCAAGACTAAGGTCTTTGACCAGTGTGTGTTGCCAGTAATGACATACGGAACAGAGACGTGGTCGCTTACTATGGGCCTCATAAGAAGGCTCAAGGTCACCCAAAGGGCGATGGAGCGCGCTATGCTCGGAGTTTCCCTGCGTGATCGAATCAGAAATGAGGAGATCCGTAGGAGAACTAAAGTAACCGACATAGCCCGCAGAATCGACAAACTTAAGTGGCAGTGGGCGGGGCACATAGCTCGCAGAACAGATAGCCGTTGGGGCAGAAAAGTTCTCGAGTGGCGACCACGAACCGGAAAACGTAGTGTTGGCAGGCCTCCCACTCGGTGGACCGACGACCTGGTGAAGGTCGCGGGTTGCTAATGGATACAGGCAGCGCAGGACCGGTCGTTGTGGAAATCCTTGGGGGAGGCCTTTGTCCAGCAGTGGACGTCTTTCGGCTGAGAGAAAAAGAAGAAGAAGATTCTGTCACAGACATGAAGCTACATTTAAAAACTGTAAATGGCTAGAATAAAACTGATTCAATGATGACACTTAAATTTTTATGATACAACTATCTTTTGCCCGCGGCTTCGACCGCGTGAATTTGAAAGGTTCCTACCTTATTACCTCAGTACTTCTAACGGTGATGCGAAGTTTTAGAAAGTTTGCTTCAGTAGATAAAGCGTGAAGAGGTAATAAACAAACTCACTTTCGCTTTTATAATATTAGTTAGAATTACTTATTTATTTTATTCATATTTTTGACTTGATCAAACTACCAAAAAAGTTGTATTTCGAAACCAAACCTTCACAGTAAATAAGTTTCGACATATCATCTGAGTCCATTTTGCAAGGGTCATGACGTGACATACCCTCAATCTAATAACCAACGCATATGCGAAGGGTCCGATGTGGTCCTATTCAAGAACAAAGAATGTATGGATATGGCAAGATTTATTAACCTCCTAGCTGCGCCCTGGGGCTTCGCTCCCCTATGCGAATTTCGGGATAAAAAGTATGTGCTATTCCCGGTATTTTTCTACCTGAATACGAAATTTTATTGAAATCCGTTCAGCAGATTTTGAGTGATTGAGTAACAAATATCCTCACAAAGTCACAAACTCACATACAAACATGCATTTATAATATTAGTAGAATAGTAGAATGTACTGGTTTTTTATGTAATTGCCATTAAGTATTGTTATAGTTACACAATACATTTTGCGCAATCTCCATTTTAAATACATAACTATGTTATTTATTTAGTCGGATGCTTTGACAACTTGATTATGACAACTCGAGTAAAATCTGACACCAGCGTTAGATACACACTCGATAATAAAATACACTTTTCTCCATTCCATCAATAAGCCCACTAGCTAAGCGTGGCCTTCGAGTCTCACGACTCTTAGTTCTGCCTGTAACTTTATAAAATGTATTTATTCGTACCTCCTCCACACTAGAGCGGATACATCCAACCCTCGTAACCGTGAAAATGATACAAATTGCGGTTCCGTGAGGTCGCGACGTTGTCGTATCCAGACTACAATTTGCCAGGAAATATGGAACACGGAAGGCATATTCCATTGTTTGTTTGCCTATTTGTCATCATCATCACTTATTGGCACGACTTTATTCCTCACGGTGAAGACAAAGCCCCGGGTTAATAAATGAAAAGGTCGTGAAGTTTTGTTTGTATGTAATATCTTTATTGTCCGAGTAAAAACTACATAGGTAAATACAAAGTTGTTCAGAACTATAGTAGTACTAAATTCTCATATAAAGTACCGTAAAGTACCTACCGGTTCTTTTCGGTACATATGAGAATTTGGTACCGGCAAGCTCTAGATCAGAATGAGAAGTAATTAAAAGGTCAGCCGTAATAAAACACAAAAATCAGTATTTTAATCATTTAGTCAGCATTTAAAGATTTTGTATGCAAGAATAAAAAAAATTCCGAAAAAAATTTACCGACTTATAATGGTTATTTATAATGGTATAAAACTGAAAATCACGAAATAACTTAATAGGCAGATTAATCAAAAAGAAAAATGTATTGGCATGCTACCTACTGAACGAGGTGAAGTCGGTGCACAGAATTAATATAAGTATGGTCGGTGCCAAGTGCAGGAGTAAGGATATTATGTAGTGGTTTAGTTAGGCATTTTATTTGTACTACTTACATGATTCTTATGCTAATTTAGTTTTATTTAATTTTTAATTTGGCACCGACTTCACCTTGTTCAGTAGGTAGCATGCCAATACATTTTTCTTTTTGATTAATCTGCCTATAGAATCTGCAAATAGTAGAAAAATACCGGAAATAGCACATAGGGGTACATTCCCATGTGAGCGAACCCCGGGTCTAGGCTAGTACGAACGTAAAAGCTTCTTCAGATTAAGGGCTCAAGAGAATAAAATGTAATGACACTCTTCACGAGCATTACCTACATTTAGCTTCAAATTGCTACCTGCGTCAGCCTGATTTTTCGTGAATTGCGTGATTTTGGTACCTAATTACAGTTAGAATGGATCGAGGCTGACGAAGCGTTTGTCGACTTAACTAACATTTATCTAAGGTTTTTTTGGTGGGAATTACTGACCAAAAAAACGTTAGATAAGAGCCTAAAGATTAAGAACCAGGAGGTTTAGCCAAAGTTGCATTTCATTCGTAGCGATACGATATCGTAATCGTTTCGACAGATGACAAAAACAATTTTCTTCCGTCATCAAAGCGAAAGCGAACGTCAAACGTATGGAAGCAAGCGATAAAACAGTTCGTTACTCTATGGTTTCGAATCATTTTCTCTATGAACTTGCGATGACAATGGTGATCGACCACGTGATTTAGCGCGGCTTTATGTCATCCCACACATTTAAGCGTTTTCGAACTTCGCTTTCGTTTTCAAATTCTGACTTTTAGGCGCATCAAATTAGCTTAACCCGGACATAATTCTATAACTGTAATTTTCTTTTTCTATATCATTAAGCATTGTTATTTATTATGTAATTAAGAAAAATTAAACATTTTTGAAATGCGCGTCAATGCAAAAAAATTATAACTTAATTCCAAGTAAGTTTAATTTCATATCTACAGCATTATAAATAACTCTGTCGAAATATTTATCTTATATTAAATGTCTTGCATTCTATTTATATAAATCAAAATTAAACTAATTAGTCATCCGGTACTACCATTAATCAAGAAGGTTCACAAAATTTCAGATTTTTTGGTTTATCTAACTAGATATAATAGATAACTGCAGTTTTACAACTTATTCAGGACAATGTTTTATTTTATTAAACAAATTAAAAAAAATTAAACAGATTCACTTTACAGATTTTTGTAAGAAAAATATTCGTAATTTTGGGAAAAACCAAAATATGTAACTATTTGAAAAATGTTTAATTTAAGCTTTGAACATAATACTTTTACCATGGAAATCAAATTAAACAATTATTGTTTACAGATATTCATTTTCACATATGTTTTTTCAGTCACATTTTAATATAGACGTTATTCCTTGGGCCATAAAGCCGTAATTGGTTTATTTGCATTCATACACTGTCGAGATGCGACGCGACTAGCTAGACGCACAACTTGCCCGCCACTTAGTTACGCGGACATATTTTATACCTAATAAAATTATAACTAATTACGTTTATAAATAGGTATAAGCAAAGCATATTACATTGATAATAAATCTATCGTAAGGCTCATAAATGATATGCCCGTATTTATTATAATATGTTTGCTATATCACTGTGTAAAATATTTTTATTTCTTATACTACACAGTCCTTATTGAACCCACATTACGCTCTCTGCATATCTATTCTACGAGTATATATATAAAAGCGAAAATCACTCACTCATGTATCACGAAATCTCGAAAACTACTGAGCTACTCGAAAAATTCTGTTTAGTCCGTCAATCAGATATTCATACTTCATACTATAATACTAATATTATAATTGCAAAAGTTACGATGTTTGTATGTCTGTGAGTTTGTTCCTCAATCACGCAACATCTACTGGATGGATTTCGATGAAATTTGGTACAGATATAGATTATGATCTGGAATGCACATAGGCTACTTTTTATACCGAAAAATACGGTTCCCGTTGGCCTGGATACGGGTTTCAGTAACGCCATCTATTCTTAAAGAAATGTGGCACTAGATGGCGCTTAAAATAATTTATGGTTAAAAGGACTTACCTAAGTAATTTTCAACCAAAATTATACGAAATATGACATCCGAAGAGATTTAATACCAAGTAGTACGTATTTTTTCATGTACTCCGTCCACATAATACAATGCATATATTCTATAAATAAATAAGAACAAAAACGAACTTTTTCGGTCATCATACATTCTCTCATTAATACAGTTCCTTCGTTCAACGACCTTTAGCTAATGTCATTATTTTTAGAGCTGCTGTTTGCATTCTGCAACCCTGGGCACAAAAGACATGGTAGCAGAGTTCTACGAGCGAGCATGTCAAACGGGATGGGTGGGAGATTAAATCTCTTCGGATGTAACATTTCGTATAATTTTGGTTGAAATTCACTTTGGTAAGTTCTTTTAACCATAAATTATACTTTAATATTACATCCTCGATATTTAATACCAAGTAGATGTTTAGCGTAGATATGTTGCAGAATGAAAGAAACTGGTCAGCACAAGTCTGATTTTTTATTTTTATTTGAATGAGTAATTTTTTTTATTTTTTGATTGGCTTTGGATATGGTTCTCTTTTCATTAGCATAATATCTTTGGGCCTAGTATAACTTCCCAATCAAAATATTCCTATTCTGGCATTACTGCCTCAAGCAGGGGAACACTGTTGACAGCCCAGTACGTCACCCTTCCTCCCGCTTCGTCTCTTCTTCATCGATCTGTTGAAACGTCGCGTCCGACGACGCAACGCATTGATGGGGCAGGTCACAACAAAATATATGAAAAACGTCGCAACGTCGACGCTGCGACGACGCTGTCACGACGCAACGCAACAGAGCAATGGGGCTTCGCCCTAAGCCGATACAAATTATTATAATAATTTAACAAATAGACTACCTTTGGCCAGCTTGGCCTCTCAGCAAAGATTAAAGCGGTTTCAAAAAATTTTGGTAAAAATGTACAGGGCCTAGCAGAGACCCAAAGTAAGTAGTTAAATTCATATAATTGATTGAATTTGAATCTTAGGCTTATAAGTGAAAGGTCACCAGAAAGTTGACATATTTAAGGTCAATTATTATCATATGTTCAATGCAAGATATTAGTTGGCATACGGTACATATTTTTCCATTTTAAAATGAAGACAATTGATGGATTCATTTAACTTTCATTAATTTAAGATAAATCAAAAGCTCCTTAATTTTTAGTGTTAAAAATTCTAGAGAAAGGAATTGGTCTGGTAACTCATGGTAGGGTGGCATGGCACCGAGATTAAAAGTTAATAAGGCGTTAAACATTTTATTTTCAGGAAAAAAACGATTTTTGGTTCAGTAGTCTAGAACACACATTGACATAGAACAGCAATACTGGATTGTCGATAATTGTTCGCCAGTTATTATAATAGTACTGAATATGACCAGCGTGTGGTACCTGAATTGGCGCCGGTGAGCACGCGACTTGTTGATGCGTGCAGGCGCGTGCAGTTGAGCTCCTCTTTGCTGGCAACGCTGCACTGCTACAGACACTGGCGTGTTGGCTGCTCGAAGCTACTCGTACCTTTGTGTACGTCGTGTTGGAGGAAGGCGTGTATTTTCTCAACTTCATTGGTGGTTTTTTTAGAAATTTAGGTGCGGGCTGCTTATTTTGTTGATTGGATTCATATGTCAATTTCTTAAGACATTTTCATATTTCATATCATGATATGAGCATACAGCAACAACGAACATCAACATGACGTGGCGATATTTGGGTTTAAGTTGATAAATGATATAGGAAAAACAAACCAATGATCTCAGTGGTTTTTGAAACGCAACATATTGTCAAAATAGGTAATTTTGTAATTTGTAATAATAATACGATATAATTAAATAAAAAGTTGCACGAATTTAGATGGATTCTAAATATTGTATCATTGAAAAATGTTTATGTTTATTGTTAATCACTGGTGGTCCAGTGATTAACAATAAATACAACTTTTATTTCTTATTGTAGGTCAAGAAGACTTATCTTAATTTGATTCTATCAATTCTTTTGTCAACTTATGAGTAATCAAGCAATGTCTGAACCTAATAAATTGGCCTTGGGCACTTTCTTACCTCTTAATAATTATAAAACAAATGTCAAACAAATAAATTAAAATGTGTCATTTAAAAAGTCATTAATACAGTAATAACATTTTTTAACTAGTATAACTTAAAACGAGTATAACTTTTGTTTAAACATTTTCAAATTCAGCATTTTATATTCATTAGGCAGTTCATTATATATCTTAGGAGCCATTCCAATAACACTTTTGCGAACTTGCGCTAAATTGCATTTGAGTGTCACAACATTATATAAATATTGTGGTCGCAATCTGTTCCTTCTACGTAGAAGGAACAGATTGCGACCACAACACGAACATCGGAAATAATTTAGGGTTATTGTTTACAAAAACAGCCATTTCATAAATGTATAGAGAAGGGACAGTTAGTATATTTAGGGTCTTAAAGTATTCAACTCAGCTATCCCTAGTTTTAAGTCCACATATTGCTCGTAAGCACCTTTTTTGAGCTCTAAATATGACTTCTCTTTCAGTAGTATTACCCCAGAATATTATGCCGTAACGTAATATAGATGCTACAAGACCGTGGTAGGCAGTCATTACAGTGTTACGATTGACAATTTTACGTAAGTTATATAACGCATACGCAAGTTTATTTAATTTTTTGACTAACTCTTCTGAATGAGGCCTCCATGAAAGATTGTTATCAATTTTTAGTCCTAAAAATTTTGTCTGATCTACAGTATCTATATCTGTATCTTGATAATGAATATTCATGTAAGGTAACTTTTTATTGTAAAAGTGCATAACGTTTGTTTTTGTCAAATTTATTGTTAGATTATTATTCTCAAACCAATTAATTAAACTTGATAGATAGAAAATAATAATAATAATTTGAACGAGAGTATGTGTGACGCGCACACGAAACACGAATGACATTAGCTAACGGTCGGTGAACGAAGGAACTGTATTAATGAGTGAATGTACGATGACCAAAAAAGTTCGTTTTTGTTCTTATTTATTTATAGAATATATGCTTTGTATTATATGGACGGAGTACATGGAAAAACACGTACTACTTGGTATTAAATCTCGAGGATGTAATCAAAGAGTATATAATCACTACGTTTTAGATGTAATATTAAAGTATAATTATGCATTATTTTTTTGAAGCAAGATTGAAAAGATACTAACTTACTTAAAATATACTTTTTGCCGCGGGCGAAGCCGCGGGTAACAGCTAGTGCAAAAATAAAACGTGTTTAAGTTTGAGAGTGGGAATAAAACGTCACGAGTATGCATAAGACGCAACTATACGTGTAACGTGACGTCATGCGTCTTTTTAACTTATTATATCTCTGTCATTTTAAGAGTATATAAAAAAACAAAAAATACGTATCTAATATTTTTAAATAGGTAATCTATCTGATGGACAAAGAATCAAAAATCATTCGTCATCCCTAATTAGGTCTGAAAACAAATAAAACTCCTTACTCCTTGTAAATGTATATTTATATAACATTTTCTTAAAATCGAGTATACATTTTAGGAAAGCAATGTTAAATAAGACGTGGACACGGTATAAATGTATAATAAGCAATTAAGCACGTGAGCGATTGACCGAATTATGACGTATGGGGTGACGGCGGCGGCGCGGGCGCGGTGGCAGAGCGCGCCACCGCTCCGTCTCCCCGCCCCGCACCCACCGCATGTACCCCGCTCAACCCGCGATCGCGCGTATTTTATGTTTTTTTATAAATTTCATAAAAGCGACACTAAACTGTATAATTTTGGTAAAAACATAATTGTGGCATCCCAAATCCTATAATTAAACAAAAATTCCACAGTTACGATTTTTTTTCTAGCGAGAAATACGTTTTGATTGAAACGTTAAAAAAAAATGTTTAATTTTTGTGTAATGTATCTATAAAGACTTTATCAAGCTTATCAGAGTACATAACATAATAGTTGTTATTTTTGCTTAATGATATATAGGCATAAAATGAATACTACTAAAAAAAACACACATGCGAAATAAGATTTTGTTTAATTTTGATTTAAAGTGGTAGCATTTAACTACAGCTTAAAATTATACTTACAAGGTTTTCGGTTACGTATTTTACTTTTACGATAAAGTTCGGTGATTAACAAAATCGTGTGATTTTCATAAAAAAACATTACCACCGCGGAATTTTTACAACTCGGTATTAATTTATATTTGACACTTAATATAAATATCCAAAAAAAATAAATAAACATCAAGTTAATGAATTATGTCCGGGTTATGCTAATTTGATGCGCCTGAGCTAAGCCTCTGGGATGGATTTCGATGAAATTTGCTGCACGTGTTGAAAATACCTGTATTTGCACATCCTCGTCCTTTAGTAGTATTCCTCATGACTGAGGGTCGTGGATTATAGAATGAAACACACACAACGACTATCTTGGTAATGTTAACGGAGTGGTTTGTGTTAGAGATTATAATCCACTGGCTGGATAATCTTACGCACATATAAAAAATGAATGTCGTTGCTATTGGTTGCATATGATCGTTATCAAGTTATGGTGTACAAGTTGAAATATACCTATTGGTGTATAATATATTTGTGTTTGAGTATAAATTTAAGGACACATCCGAATACTACCACTGGATCTACCCTCGTAATTTCCATAAGTTTGCCATTGCCTTCTTTGCCTTCTCCAATTCACACACTAGCTGATAATCATAAACCAGAGTGCAGGTTTCCTCACGATGTTTTCATTCACCGGAAGCTAGTGGTGGTCGATGAAAACTAACATAGGTACATGAGTCATATTGGTATACAAACTCACATAGCACGGGCAGGATTTGAACCTGGGACCTTTCAGCCACATGCGGGAGCCCTACCAATAGGCCACCACCGCTTCCAATTTCGCTAATTGCTCATAGGATACTCTTTACCCCGAAAATCCCACGGAAGCGAAGCCGCGGGGTGCAGCTTTTCTCATGACCACTAAAAATTAAATTAAATAGTTAATAAAACAAAGAAACAGGCTACTGAATTAATTCTCACGACAACACAGAAATGTAAGTGGTTAAAATAGTACATTGTTACTATTACTGCCAGTACTTGTTGTAAGTACTCTGTGCTCATACCTCTATTCATGAGTTCTTTTAATATAGTATGTGCCAGCTGCTTCTCTTCCCGCGCAGATTGTAAAAGTTAATCGAGGGAAAATGCTTTAAACTGGGGATTCCTCCACTCATAGGCGATAGGCTAGCAACCTGTCACACCTAAATCTCCATTCCATCAGAGAGCCCACTATTCAGCTAAGCGTGGCCTTCGAGTCTCACGACTCTTGGCTCTGTCTACCCCGTAAGGGATAAAGACGTGATTCTATGTATGTACGTATGAGTTCTTTTACCAGTAGAAGTTTTGGCAATGTTTTTAAAATTCATACATTTAAATATAGACGGAACCAGAAAATTTCCTTGTACATTTAAATATTGATGAAACCAGAAGAATCTCTGGAGGAACTCTGTATTAATAGCGAGCCAATCCATCGAGTTGATTGAAAGGGCTCTGAAAGGGGTCTCCTAGATAAACAGTCTCTACAAAAGGAATGTATCAAAAAGGTTTTGAAATTGAAAATCTTTCGTGGACAGGCTTTTTTGTCATCAAAGTGATATGATGAATATACATTTTATCGGAATAGAAGCATATCCTACTATCAAATGCGAATATGATGTCATCGCAGTGATTGATGACAGGCCAATTTTTAGAGTTCCTTATCACTGAATAGAAATCAGAACCTGTGTAGAACCCTTTGAGTTCATCCTTTAGTTTATCTGTTCCATACTGTATTTTAAAACATCTCGAGCGTGACTGTCAATTTTTAAGTTTTGGTACAGTTTTGGTACGTGTTTCTAGGTGCCCCTGTTCCATTTTCATTAAATTTATCTCATTTTAATTAGGTTTCTACACAATTCTGTTTAAAATATTAAAGCTAACTTTACCCAATTTTTTTTGTGGTTTATCGAACGAGTAAACCTTGCATCTATATATATATAACTCAAAGGTGAATGACTGACTGACATAGTGATCTATCAACGCACAGCTCAAACCACTGGACGGATCGGGCTGAAATTTGGCATGCAGGTAGATGTTATGACGTAGGCATCCGCTAAGAAAGGATTAACGCGAGCGAAGCCACGGGCGCCAGCTAGTAATATATAAGATTCACTTCACGACTCAGGAAAAAGTTAAAGTAAAATAATTTGTTTATGCGTGAAGAATACAAATCCAGGAATTACGAAGTAAAACGCGGGATCTTCGAGAATTATGCAGATCCTCGCTTTAATTTGTTGTTTATTGTTTTAATTGAGACAAGATTTTAGAAAGAGACTCGTGTTTTGTTTAATTATTTTGTAACTGGGACCAACGGCTTCAAGTTTCCTCCAAATCTTACTAATTTAGTAAGCTGAAGTTGTTTCTTTAAGCGAAACTCCGAGTCAGCTTAGAAAATAAATTTCATTCATTTTAGAGTATTCTTGTAACCGGCTCAGCCCGCGGTAAAAGATATCATGTGATTTAATACTTGTTTGTTAGTTTGTAAACTCTTTATTGCACATACACACAAGAAAAATACAAAAGATGGTGAAACAAAAAGAAAGGCGTACAATGGCGGACTTATCCCAAAAAGGTATTTCTTCCAGTCAACCAAGTGTTTGAAAGGAATATTTAAATGAAACAACTACACTACTACTACTTGTTATACAAATACTAGTAGACCCACTGAAACTGCTATGAAATAAAACTCTAATGCAGTGGGTATACGGCGCGGACAGGGATTCCATCCTTATGTGGTTGATGTTCCAGCTCATCGCACCTCTCGGTTCGCCTCCTGCTTTATCGTGCGAACCGCCAAGATATGGAATTCTCTCCCCGCGTCGCTGGTTCCTGTCACTTATAATTTAGGGGTTTTCAAGGCAAGAGTAAATAGGCATGTTTTGAGTGCGTGTACCACCCTAGATCTCCCATCAGGCAAGAAAGAGGTCAAACGCACTCAAATTTTTAATAAAAAAAAATTACGGAAAAATTTTCCCAGGGGATCAAACGATTTCAACTTTTTAGAGGTGATTTGAAAAAAGTGCCGATATTTGCGAAGACCTTAATTAAAACGTAGTGTTATATACTCTTTGGCCAGCTAAAATCATCGAGCTAGGGCTAAAATATATTTCATTGTTCAGGACAACGCCTGACGATTTCAAAAAGCAACATGTTCAACAAATTTAATAATGTCACTGTACTGTGCTCTTTACCGTATTTTATTAAATGCAAGTTTAATTCTGAGTTTGAGTTTATTTATTCGAATTCCATCGTGTCCATTACGAGACATTCACTTTGTACTATGTTTGCGACTAATATTTGACATAAACGTTGTAAAGGGCTATAAACTGGCAGGTAAATAAGGTCACGAGCGAAGGGGTCACGGGAAAGAGGTTAAACGGTTTCCTTTGATTAAAAATTTGTCATGTCACACAAGTTTGTACAGTCACACACAATTACATGTACAGTTAGAGCACATAATTAATATAAGTACTACGTTAGGGGCAGATAAACCAGACTCCCTTACCTCATCGCATCCTATCGTCCGAATCTGCAACTTTTATTCCAGTTGGGTCTTTAATCTCAGATTCCAGTGGACGAATTTTAGGAAACGAGTGGGTACTGACTCCGGGTACCGACTTTCTCTGAAGGCATGTTTCTCTGCCCCCGAATGAACACAAAATAACGAGGAAAGAGAATATGAGAGATGATTCAGCAAGCCTTCGCTGACAGTCGTTTCATTTGGACTGTTCGACAGGACGTTTCGTTTTTGAGAGATTCGTCTATATAATGGTTCATCTATGGACGTTGCGTCTACAGAATATTTCGTTTTTGAGAAATTCGTCTACAGATTGGTTCACCTAAGGACGTTGCGTCTACAGAACGTTTCGTTTTTTGAGAGATTCGCCGGCAGAATGTTTATCGCCGGCGAAGCTAGTAGGTATATTATAAATTCTCAAAGCTACACTAGCATACCGGAACGACCACTGCTGAAAAGGAATTCCGAAAGAAACTCCAACCTTAAGAAACCCAAAAAAGGACTTACTAGTTTGCGGCGAGTGTTTCTTAGTGGACATGGTTTGTTTCAGCTCATGTCAGCTGTCACAGCGCACGCACGCGATCATCGGTCCTGCGCGAGCGCCGTTCTCGTGTCACCGCTGCGTACAAGTGCGCTCCTCACGCCTGAAACAATTATTTATTTATTATTTAATAGCACAGAAATAAATCGAGATAGAACGGTGACGCGAGTTCATTGCAAAGAAATCGGTCGTGTCAACTTTTGCATGTTCCGCCATTACTAATAAATTAGTGATGTGACCCGCACCGAAATAAATCGAAATGCACAGTAACACGAATCGGTATTTTACCCAGTCAGTTGATGTTAGGACACTTTCAGTTTGTTGGTGCATATGTACCAACACACAAAAAGTGACCACACTTAGTGGTGACCCCGCAAAGTATACGAAATTTCGGATGATATCTTTCATACATGTTTACCAACACGTGATGACTAATTAACTAAGTCTTTTATTACATACATTCACACGCGAGCAATCGCACTAAAATAACTGGTACTGAAATAATAATGTTAATTTAAATTTCCTCATTTGAACTGAGATTATCGGTAAATACCGATAATCTTTGTTCGAGTGCAACGTTGCAGCACTAGTGAAGCGTTCCTAATTAACATTTTATTCACATTGCGCGTTCTCTTTGAAATGACGTTTACAACATGTTTTGAAACGCGTAATGGATATGATTATGTCGTATTGTCGTTTTACATTGAAAATCAAGTTACTTTTTTTATTTTCATTATTTTTGTCATTTAATCACGATTTTAGTTAAAACAAAATACTTACACATGGAAAGAAATACCTCCTTTTGCACGATTCACATTTGCACTGCTGTTTTTACAATTGGAAATAGCACAATAAGGCATTTTTGCTCCTGTGTATCGACGCCGACTCCTGCGCGCTGACTGAATGACCGATGAACGAATCTTGTGGCATACGACAAGATTGAGGCACGCGTGTACCGCCCACTTTTCCGTTCTATCTCGATTTATTTCTGTGTTTAATAGCCATCAATGTCGTGTCGTATCAAGAACTTAAACGTAAAGCCGAGAACAGTGTGGCGTGTAACTCCACCGACAAGAGTACCCTTAAATAAGAAGAAGAAGCCATCAATGTCCCGTTTTTTAGCCTTTTTACTTTTTGTCTGTCAGAATGCTATATCGTGCCACCGTTTGTCATTTCATTCCATTAGATTCTATCTTTTCATTCCATGAAAAAACTAATTTCATTCCATTAAATGACCGACCATGACCCTCAAGTCATAAGTAATACAACTAAAGAAGGAGGATTCCAACCTTAGTTGCCGACATTCCAAGCTTCAATACCAATATAAAAGGCCCCAATTACGACCATCAAAACTAAGAATGAACTCATTATTACACCCGTGGCAGTTGATTACGGCTATAAATTAGTTCGCAGTTAAATATTTGCTCAGGCCTCATAAACTACCCGATGAAGCAGACGAATTGAGGGCTTTATTACTATATACATACATGTATGTATGTAGTAATAAAACATGTATGTCATTGTGTATACCATACCATGTCATGCCATACTTATTTCTGATTATCCTAAAGGTTGACTGGTAGAGAATGCTGTTAGCATTAAGTCCAGTCCAAGTGTTAGCATAACTCCCTATTCTTTCGGCTCTGTGAATCGAGTGATTTATGATGATATAGTTCCAAATAAATGATTTATTCTGCTGACCACTGTACTTATCATAATTTCGTGGACCCACCTGAAATCACTTATATGGAATTTAAATATTTGGCGTGGACTCGCTGGTACTAAAATTTGGACCGCTGGGAGTTTGCCGAAGTCGGTGCCAAGTGCAAGGAGCAAGGATATTAGGCATTTTTTTTAATTAATAAAAATTAATAAATAATTTAAGTAATAAAGTAAATAATATTAAGTATACATGATTCTAATGTTAATTAAGATGATTTAATTTTTAATTTGGCACCGATTTCACCTCATTCAGTAGGTAGCATGCCAATACATTTTTCTTTTTGATTAATCTGCCTATTAAGTTATTTCATGATTTTACAATAAAAGTCGGTTCATTTTTTTGGGAAATTTTTTTTTTTTATTATTTTTAGTGCACTTGGCGCAATTTTGTTGTCATGAAAACTTAAACTTATTTTTTACTGGCCAAAATTTAAGAAATCGAAACGTTTTATATCAGTTTGATTAGAAATGTCAGAACTTTTGGCACATAAATAGACCAAAAGCCCGCGACGACCAACCTGCCTTATTTCAAAAATGCTGAATGTTTCTCTGTGTGGGATATACGTGTAAACAAAATTAGTGACTACGCATGAAGTTTGAATCTTAGTTGCTTATGTAGGTAATATAGATAGCAAAAGTGAATTTTATAGGTCGAAAGCACCTTTTGGGACCTCTCAAAGTATTATTAAATTCAGCTATTATAATAAAACAAACATGACTATAATTTAGTAAAGTTACAATGTCTGGCAGGGGTTTGAATCTGCACCAATGGCTTGGCAATGGGTGGCATGATTTCTCATATTATTCGGAATGAAATCTTAAAAAAACTCTTACTTTAAGAAATTAAGCTACCACTTCAAATATGATTGCTACAAATTATCTGCCTAAGCAATCATGCATGACCCAACTTTTTTAGTCGCTAATCGCCATTTCTGTGTTGGGGACATGCATAAAATATCTTGAGTTTTCACAAAATAAGGAAGGGCATGCTGTCGCGGGCTTTTGCTCTATAATCCAATGTTTGAAGTTTTATATTTTGTTAGGTATCTTTAAAATTACCGAACAGATTCTGACGTGGTTAAAATGGGACCAACTTGGCAATAAACTATTTCGAATAAAACAATAATTTCGGAAATCAGTCCACTATAGGCGGAGAAATCGGCGAACATACATTAAAAAACATACATACAACGAAACATATAACCTCCTCCTTTTTTGGGAAGTCGGTTGATATAAATATATAATATAAATGAGTGATATGAATCTTTGAGATGAAAAGATATATATCTCTCTTTTCTTTTGAAGGATATATAATGCGCACCTCTAATAAATATACAATATTGAGAGTACTCACGAATATGAGCAACTTTTTGTATGGGACCGACTCATTCAGATTTCAGACCGAAAAAACATCAGCTGTTTTATACATTTTGCTGTTAAATAGGTACTCTTTTACATTACCTCGTGGTATTGTAAAAGATTAAGTGCTAATGAGTCAGCGAAAAAGGAGAATATAGTGCATTGTGGTCTAGTTTAGCAAACCATAGGACTAAAATACATTCAACCTAATTTTTCATTCTTTATTTCAGAAAAAAATCCATTGTACGCCTCTCTTTTTGTTTCACTATCTTTTGTACTTTTCTTGTGTGTATGTGCAATAAAGAATTTTCAAACAAACAAACAAGCAAGCAAGCGAGCAAGCAAACAAGCGAGCAAGCAAACTAACAACAAACAAACAAAATCCAAACATTATTTTTCAATACATAAAAAATATAAATACCTACGCACTATCACTACATTCCAGATTTCCTTGTTTTATACATACATACATAGAATCACGTCTTTATCCCTTACGGGGTAGACCTAGTTTTATTATGTCTGCATTCTATAAGGACAGCGATAAAAACAATAAGGTACCACTCCATTGACGCGCACTGTAGCTGCGTTTATTTTTCACTACGCCCAAATTTGTAGTAATTTTGATGCTCCCAACTCTTGGCTCTGTCTACCCCGTAAGGGTTAAAGACGATTCTGTATATCTGTATCTCAACTTCTGCTTGTGTATATTTAAACTTTTTTTTTGTTTGTTTGAGATATTTTTATTGCACAAATAAACCACAGACAAAATACTACTACCATACTACTTTTTTGTGTGCTACCCCGTAAGGGATAAAGAGGTGATTCTGTATCTGTATACCTGTATATCTGTGAAGCGGTGGTGGGCGAGTGGTAGGGCGCCCACCTGTGGCTATAAAGGTCCCAGGTTCGAATATTGAGATTGTATATCAATCTGACTCATGTACCTATGTTTGTTTTCATCGACCACCACTTTCTTCCGGTGAAGGAAAACATCGTGAGGAAACCTGAACTCTGGTTGATGATTATCAGCTAGTGTGTGAAATGGAGAAGGCAAACCACTCCATTAAAATTGCCAAGAGAGTCGTTGTGTGTGTTTCATTCCATATAACGACCACGACCCTCAGTCATGAGGAAATACGACTAAAGAGGGAGAGATACCTGTATCTCAACTCTTTTGTGTATTTATATCTAGGCAATATAATACGATAGCACAGTGCAGTTATCTAGGTTCACCTTGTGCTATATTTACATGCATACATAAAGTCACGTCTTTATCCCTTACTGGGTAGACAGAACCAAGAGTCGTAAGACTTGAAGGCCACACTTAGCTGAATAGTGGGCTCTCTGATGGAATGGAGATTCAGGTATAGTGACAGGTTGCTAGCCCATCGCCTATGAGTGGAGGAATCCCCAGTTTAAAGCCCTACTCCTCGATGACTTTTACAATCTGCGCGGGAAGAGAAGCAGGTGGCACATTCTTTGTTTTTTTCTTCGCTCCCAGACCAGCACATTTGGTTTCATGAGTCCAACTGGCTAGCTTTTTTTCGCGGTTATTGTGAATATCTCAAGTTTTAGGTGGAATATTAAGATGAACCCTGCGTCAGTTTATAAGTTTGACCTTCAACAATGCAATTATGAAAACCGCATCAAATTTTATTCCGTAGCGTTTGAGTTATTTTCTTGTACGTGCAAAACTATTCAAATTTATATTTAGAAACAAATTAAAACCTTATATAACGCATTGCCCTATGTAGCTATGTATGTGTTTTATAACTAATAAAGCCTAGTCCGTTAATTGAAGGGGGAGACCTGGTGTCTTGTAATACAGGTTCTCCGGAAACCTAATACAGGCACAACATACATACATAGAATTACGTCTTTATCCCTTACGGGGTAGACAGAGCCGAGAGTCGTGAGACTCGAAGGCCACGCTTAGCACAAGCACAAGTTCTCCAGAAATTCCTAGTTCCTAATCAGCATGTACCTATCTGTTTTTGTATTTAAACTTTTAATTTGTTTGTTTGAGATATCTTTATTGCACAAATAAACCACAGATACAAAACACTATACTAAACTACTACCATACTGATACTTTTTTGTAGACAAAAACAATAAAGAATTTATTATTATTATTATAATAACTTAGCTATGGAAACTCAAGCTAACTTCTGGATACTTTGACAGAGATAAGTTAACCCGATAAGCGTCTGAGATCAATGATGTTTGAGGAAACAATGGAATTACGTAAACAGATAGGTCTACGTAGTCGGTCCCTAGGGAGGCTTCGTTTTTGTTGAGTAATGGATAAGTAAGCATAAAATATCCTAATTCTATCTTCCTAATTAATATTATAAATGCAAAAGTGAAAAAAAAATGAAATTGTTTGTTACCTCTTCACGCTTTATCTACTGAACCAATCTTCCTGAAATTTCGCATACACACAGGTAGAAGTACTGAGAAGTACATAGGGTAAATTTCTCTATTTCAAGTCAAAATTTACATTTTGTAACTTTTATATCAGTACAACAAACGCTACAAACTTTAAGTAGTTTTGGAAGAACCATTACTGAGGAGAAATGCGAAAAGAAACTTATGTAATAGTATTGTTCCCTCTATCTGTTGTCGTCTGAAGATCCTTTGTCAATATATTATTATTATTTCTTACTAGCTGTTGCCCGCGGCCCGCGTGAGTTTAGCTTAGATAAAAAATCTTTTTGTGTTCCAAACTGTAGTTCAGCAGAAAATGCTCATCAGGTTGAACGATTTCACTAAGGCGCTATTTCCATATATCTTATAGCGTAGCTGAACTCTTGGAGTTCTTCATCAGATGTTCCAGATCTTCAATTTTTATACGTCAGCAGAAAATGCTCATCAGGTTGAACGACTTTTGCTAAGGCGTCATTTCCATATATGTTATAGTGTAGCTGGTCTCTTGGAGTTCCTCATCAGATGTTTCTGATCTTCGATTTCGTCAACAGAAAATGCTCGTCAGATTGATAAACTTTTTCAAAGGTATCATTTCCATAATTCTTATAGTTTAGCTGTTCTGTTATGCTTCATCAGGTGTTCCAGTTTTCAAAATCAATTATAGCCTATATGTTGCCCAGGCTTAATAGCTATACAACAACAAAAAGTTTCATTTAAATCCGTCCAGTAGTTTTTGCGTGAAACGCGTACATACATACAGACAGACAGACAGACAGACAAGAAATTCTAAAAAAAATTTTTTTGTTTTCTATTATTCATTTTAAGTTCATATCTTAGCCCAGTCGACAGGTAGTTTCAGATAGAAAAAGGTCGGAATTTAATGAAACTTGGAGATGTTGTTCAGGGATGGTTAATTAACATTTTGTCAAGTTTTGGACCTCGAGGACCCTGTGCAAAAAGAGGAGGGGGGGGAAAACTGCAAAAATTTCGACCTTTCGTCAGTTTTTCATCAATATTTTTTTTTCCTTACATTTTACTGCAAAAGCATTTCAGTACTGCAAAAGCATTATAGACAACAGAGATATTATTGTTGAAAGGTATTCATACACAGGTACTCATTTGTACTCATTACAGTTCCTGTTGAGATTTCTTAGGCCGTTGATTCTGCTTCTAACAGCTCGTCGTACTCCTGAGCAATTAGGCTGTTAAGGACGTCTTCACCGTTGTCGTATTCGTCTTTTATGTCTGATGAGTCCTCCTTGTTCAAATCAGTTGTGGGGGCGTTTTCACAGGAGTGGCCTGTGAAGTGCTTGCACATTGCTGAGCATCTAAGACCTGCTTTCTAGCAGCTACCAGCTCCGGTACTACAGCCTTTGCTACACTTGCAGAAAACAATTTGAAGGATGTTATCTGGCCCATACCAGTGAACCAGCATTTTTGGTTGTGGGGATTCATAGTACCCGTCGCGTGGTTAGTTTTGGTTAGCCTCCAGCCCCAAACTGATGGGAGAAGTTAATTACCTAACCACGCTTGTACTTGCTGGTAAATGCTGATAGTGGTAATTGGCAGCGACCCTTGTCGGTGGTAGGCGGGCTAGACGTCCTGCTGTACCTATTATGCACACGATTAGTTACGAAGGCTGAATTGCAACTAGCCCGCTTAACCACGCGAAGGGAACCACCGCCAATCACCACAACCAAAAATGCTGGGACAGATAACATCCTCCAAATTGTTTCCTACAAGTGCAGCAAATTCTGTAGCACCGGAGCTGGCAGCTGTAAGAAAGCAGGTCTTAGATGCTCAGCAATGTGCAAGTACTGCACAGGCCACTCCTGTGAAAACGCCCCGACAACTGATTTGAACGAGTTAACAGCCTGATCGCTCAGGAGGACGACGAGCTGTTAGAAGCAGAACCAACGGCCTAAGAAATCTCGACAGGAACTGTAATGAGTACAAATGAGTACCTATATATAAGTACCCTTCAACAATAATATCTCTGTTGCCTATAATGTATGCTTTGTGAATACCTTAATTTTGTTAATTAAATTCATTCTGTTCACGAAAGGACTATGTCTTTTTTACCAGATCTGGAATAATTATGTAGTGGGGTGAGGGATCTAAAAAGTAACTAATATCAACACCAACATTACCGACATGATAAATATGATTGGAATGAAATTACAGAAGAAAATAAGCTTTTGAGAATTAGGGTCGGGTAGGGAAGGGGGGGGGGTTCAAATATTGGTGTTTGTAACCAGGGACCATAATTGAAACAACACTTTATCATTATTCTGATATAGGTAACTGAAGAAAAAAGGTGGAATTCTGCATTTTCGCTATCTTTTAGCGAATTTTGAAAATCGACTTTTCTTTCGTAGCGCCATTTCTCGGTAACGAATTGAATTACAAATAAATTTGTTTAGTGAAAATTATTGGATGTTTAAAGCTCTACAAAAAAGTACTGAGGTGCTTTTGCGTAGGATGCAAGGAAAAAGAAAATATTGACGAAAAACTGACGAAAGGGCGAAATTTTTGCAGTTTTTCCCCCTCCTCTTTTTGCACAGGGTCCTCGAGGTCCAAAACTTGACAAAATGTTAATTAACCATCCCTGAACAACATCTTTAAGTTTCATTAAATTCCGACCTTTTTCTACGAAAGTCCACTTTTTGCGACTTGTTGTCTATAAATTTCAGTCAAAAATACAAAATGTACAGACAAAATATTTTTACTGTTTTATTATATGTATAGATTATTCGATTCCTTTATTTGCTGAAATGTGGTTACATTAGTGGTTACAAGTACTTATCCGTAAATTTGCCGTGCAAAGTCTAAAAATATAATAATAATAAATCTAATTCATTTTAAAGTTCTTCTTTTTTTCTTTTTTTTTTTTTCAGGATTTCCAATGACATTTACCAATCCAATCCTAACTAATCCTAATCCTAACTAATATTATAAATGCGAAAGTGAGTTTGTTTGTTACCTCTACTCGCTTTATCTACTCAACCAATCTTCCTGAAATTACGCATACACATAGGAACCATAAGGAACCGTATATCCTTCTCAGTACTTCTTTTACCCTATATCCTTATATAGGGTTCCTTACATTTTTATTTTTTTATAGAATAGTAGGCAAACGAGCATGCGGGTTGCCTGATGGAAAGCAAGTCCATAGACACCAAGGCCCCTTAAAAGTTCACTGATGCGTTGCCGACTTTTAGATTTTGTTTACATCCCGGGAAAAAGAACTGTTCCAAATTCACACGGGCTAAGCCGCTGGCAAAATTTTGTTACATATATAAGTACTTATGTATATTGTATTTGAACTAATGTCGTCTGATCCCTTAAATACAATTCGTAATATAAATATCCCAATTCTTATTCTTTGTAATCTGGTTGTTAGTAATCCTATCCGATTTTATGAGACCAGATATTTCGAGCTCCCAACTCTTTAAGAAGGTACGTGGGTCAAAAATTGGATCGTGACTTATAGCGGGGTGTGGTATGGATCTTGTCGACTGATTTCGTATGATAATGTACCCATACCCTTTTGACCCCGGTAGGGATATAAATTTCCCATAATCCGATGTTAGTTATCATGGTCTTACACACACGTATGTTAAGGATATACTAGTGATATTCAAAGCCAGAATTTTAAATCTATACCATAAGTTTGAAAATATATTTACTTTCGCAATTTAACTATACAGTTTAACGAAAGAAGTTACAGATAATACTTTTAATTATAAATGCAAAAGTTTGGAAGTTTGTGATCACAAACTCACCGAATCACCAAACTTTTCGATTTTGTACACGAGTAGAGAAAAACCGAGAATATCCCATGGGATATATGCAGTTCTATAATAATAGATTTCTATTTTATGTTTCCTATCTATGTATTTAAATTGTTGTGTACACATATTAATAAATAAATAGTTCCCGTAAACTTCATATAAATAGTTGGACGTCATGTTAGTCTTTGCCTACGAGGTTACGGAAAGTGCTATGAGGATACTATGGAAAGCGCTACGAGGATGCTACGGAACGCGCTACGAGGATACTACGGAAAGCGCTACGAGAATACTACGGAAAGCGCTACGAGGGTGCTATGGAAAGTGCTACGAGAATGCTACGGAAAGAGCTACGAGGGTTCTATGGAAAGCGCTACGAGGTTGCTACAGTCAGGGCTACGAGAGTGCTACGGAAAGTGCTACGAGAATGCTATGGTAAGTGCTACGAGGTTGCTACGTAAAGTACTACGAGGATACTACGGAAAGTGCTACGAGGGTGCTATGGAAAGTGCTACGAGAATCCTATGGAAAGAGCTACGAGGATGCTACGGAAAGCGCTACGAGGATACTACGGAAAGCGCTACGAGGGTGCTATGGAAAGTGCTACGAGAATCCTATGGAAAGAGCTACGAGGATGCTACGAAAAGCGCTACGAGGATGCTAGGATACTACAGAAAGCGCTACGACGATGCTACGGAAAGCGCTACGAGGGTGCTACGTAAAGTGCTACGAGGATACTACGTAAAGTGCTACGAGGATACTACAGAAAGCGCTACGAGGATGCTACGAAAAGCGCTACGAGATTGCTACAGAATGGGCTACGAGGGTGCTACGGAAAACGCTACGAGGGTACTACGAAAAGCGCTACGAGGATACTACTGAAAGTGCTACGACGATACTACGGAAAGTGCTACGAGGATACTACGAAAATTGCTACGAGGATACTACAGAAAGCGCTAAGAGTATGCTACGGAGAACGCTACGAGGGTGCTACGTAAAGTGCTACGAGGATACTACGGAATGAGCTACGACGGTACTACGGAAAACGCTACGAGGATGCTACGGAAAGCGCTACGAGGACACTACAGAAATAGCTACGAGGGTGCTACGGAAAAAGCTACGAGGGTACTATGGAAAGCGCTACGAGGTTGCTACAGAATGGGCTACGAGAGTGCTACGGAAAGTGCTATGAGAATGCTATGAAACGTGCTACGAGGTTGCTACGTAAAGTACTACGAGGATACTACGAAAAGAGCTACGAGGGTGCTACGGAAAGCGCTACGAGGATACTACGGAAAGAACTACGAGGATACTACGGAAAGCGCTACGAGGATACTAGGGTAAGCGCTACGATGATACTACGGAAAGAGCTACGAGGGTGCTACGGCAAGCGCTACGACAGTGCTAACACGCACAATTTCAGTCCATCGTTAAAATTTATGATGATGATGTCCACACAAAATTTACTTTCAAATCGAATTAACATCTTCGCAAGATTATTCAGCTACTTTGTTTAACTTCAGAAATATTACTCCAGAATATATATTTCTGTTCTGTGTAATTTGGGTCTAATTCAATTTAAACTTTTTCATGAATCGCGCTACGAAATGTTCTGTTATGACTTTTAATGTTTTTAATTATTACTTTATATTTTGTTTTGTTTCTTCTTGTAAATTTACCTTACTTAGGTTTGTTATTTTTTGTAATGGTTGAATCTTTATTCTTACGATTACATTAGAAAGGTGTTTGAGTAACTTTGCTTTATCTAACTTAACTGGTTTAAGTTAAAATTAACTTACTAAAGTAAAGTTTCACGGTTATTGAGTCCCAATATGGAGCTCTATCCAGTTCTATCCTGTTATCCAAAGCGGTTGTTTGTATGTATGTATATTTTTTACTCAATCACACAAAATCTTCTGGGCGGATTTTGATGAAATTTGGTATATGGATAGAAAAATACCGGGAATAGCACATAGAGTACTTTTTATCCCGAAATTCCCAAGGGAGTGAAGCCCGAGGCACGGGTTAGTAATAATATAATTTTTTTCTTCAAAATAAATAAATAAATTTAAATACAAGTGGGAAAACCTCAAAAGTTACGGCGCCACCGCAGGTTTACAACTAATCACG
The DNA here is from genome assembly GCA_018467065.1 of Ephestia elutella. Taxonomy (NCBI): domain Eukaryota; kingdom Metazoa; phylum Arthropoda; class Insecta; order Lepidoptera; family Pyralidae; genus Ephestia; species Ephestia elutella. Next base: position 10,449,511 of record CM031591.1, on the reverse strand, counting down.
TCAGATGGCGTGACTGTGGCGTATTTGCATAAAATCACGTGATCTGCGGGTTATGACTCGCATCGGATAACTTACGGCGCAATAAACATATCTACATAGTATTGTCACAGAAAGATATATTATTTCAGAAAAAGAAAACAAATTTTCTATTATCGCTATTACCAGAACAACACGGACTTCCGTTCCGCGCGCGAAAGTCCTTGTTGCTCTTTGCTATTAACACTCAGATATATAAAATACTTGCGGGATGATTTTATTAAATTTATTTCACCATACTCATACCATTTATGAATGGCAATCCAATGATCATCAGGTAGACATAAAATAATTCCCGAAACCATAGATATACTTGAATATTTATGTTTATAGAAAAAATCTATTGATTTATTGTTAGGTACCGTCACATGCATCCTTCTGTGCTGTTATTATTCCGCTCGCATGTCGGATGCTCTCAGATTTTCACATCTGCACTCACTCCGCAGGGAAGATCAATATTATATGACTCATGTATGGAATGACCATAGAGTTATTTATACTTTATGGGATTTACAGATATGTTGAAATCCAGTCTGTAATCACCATAAAGTGTATCTAACTCTATGGTAATAAAGAAAAATGAAAGTCACATTACTCAGGAAACGTAACTTTAACCCTATGCTTTAACCACATGGTAAATTATCGGGTAAATCGGGTAAAGTCTTTACGATTTGAGGTTGAATCATGGAAGTAGTAAGTACTTTGTACAAAGTACTTATTACTTCCATGGGTGGAATAGATCCTGACATGCCATAAACCATGTTATAATGACATTTTTTCCCCAGACTGGATAAAATCACCACAAAGGGTCAATCAAGGAGTTTACCATGGCACCTATATTGCTCAGGTGTTCCTTTATATTAAAGTAAAACTTTGTTATAGAGCATAATAAAGATATATGTAAACTTAAACATGATAGAGATGTATTGTATGTGTACGAATCTCTATCATCAATCAATATGTTCATTCCTGAGTGATATTTAAGAAAAAATACTGTGAGTGGTCTTTTTAGGGCCAATAGAAGCCAAAACAAAATTGTCTGTTTGTCTGTCTGTCGGTATCTTTGTACGCGCATCACGCAAAAACTACTGGACCAAATTTGATGCGGATTTCACGGTTGCGTTGTTAAAGGTCTAAATTAAAATCTGGCGTAGGTTTCATCTTAATACGTCACTTAGAACCTGAGATATCAACAATAGTAAATTACGCGAGGACGAAGTTGGCGGGCATAGAAAATATAACCCTCTAATACGTATGAATCTTCAGCAGGCAAACACGTGTTCCATCCCCAAAATTAGGTCAAATAGACATGACTAGACAAAACCCACTCAACCAGTTAATGGTTACAGAAATAAATTACTCCTTATGTCTTCCTTCTCAATTATTGTGCATTGCTATCTCTTTCTAAACCACCGCTTTTCTTCCCATTCGTAGGCAGAGCGCGACGAGTGCCAAAATATCCGGGTCAATAGCCTGATATTGAAATAGTGGCAACTAAATTATGCCTTGCAATAAACATGCTGCATCCTACACAAGTTTTGACAACATTTTGTAACATTTCAAAGACAATTTGCTAAAGATTTTTTCGAAGAATTTGCTAAAGTTTGCCCCCATGTCACGACCAATAAGGAATGCTAACGCTATCGCTAATGAAGTAGATATTTTTAATGCAAGTTTGCCGAAGGTCATGGTAGTCGTTTAGAAGTATATTGATACGTATTGACACTTGAACCTACGTACCCATTAATGTTTTTGTCGTTTTTTTTTTGTATCTGTATATTTTATAGAATGCTTATAACATTGCTTTAGTGTGTACACTGTAATTATGTTATGTTGTGTTTTAACTAAACAAATAAAAAAATAATAATGAAAGAAGTCCTCAACTCTCATCTCAATTTTCCACTTATGTAGAGTCGGCAAACATAGTCATCATCTTTAGCCATTTTAATATCCCCACAGCTAGGGCCTTCCTTATCAATAAGGAGATGGGTTTTAACGACTGCGAAATAGCCATCCTCCGTAACATGGAGGAGCTCTTATACATTTTTGGTCATCCATCCCGTTACCAACCACATATACACACCTACATATCATCAAATTTAATAGCGAGGCTCTTGTCGGTGGAGTTCCTTCCATTTTTTCCATTGCCAACTGTTATACTTCTTGATACGACCCGACGCTCACTTTTTTCTTTATTTGCCTCATGTAGCCCTGTCTTTGTCTTCCTGGGGCCCTTCTTCCTTTTACTTTTCCTTCTATAATGTTTCCAATTAAGTCATCGCATAGATAGTACACACCTACATAGTACCTACGTTCATTATTTCCATTTTTGCATTACGAACAGACACATTATCACGTCTATTTCCCGTAGGTGTAGACAGAGACTATGGATTAAATGGATTTCCACTTGCTACGATCCTTGCTTATGGCAGTTTGTTGATAAATGGTAGGTAATTGAAGATAGGTCAAGATCTTCCTCTGATCATTATTTATCAATTCCTATTCCTTTTTTTAAATTTCCTTAGGTCCCAAAGTACTCGAGTACAGAAGTTAGTATTAGGAACATCTATATTGTAAGACCTTTTCCTTTAATGCGTTTCAACAAAGCCCCAAAGGACAAAAGCTCCATTCACTCGAACGTAAACCTTGAGAAGCTTTCTACTGATTTGATTCACTGGACAATGCCATTTTAGAATTTTATACAAACACTAGCTACGCACGCAGGCTCTGATTCCGTGGGAAATTAGGAAGAAGTAGTATATGTCCACGTGTAAGCAGTAGACGTCTTTTGTCTGAGAGATAGAGAGAGAGTATATGTACTCTCTCTTATCTGAGCGCTTTCCCGGTTGCATCCTCAACGTACGCGTCGAAGCCCAGGGTCCGCTTTCCTACTTTTTCTTCTCCACGTCGCACGATCTTCGGCTTTTTTAGTTGTAAGACCATTGGCACGTATAACGTATATCCTCCTTGACGACATCAAGCCAGCTCTTTTTGGGGTTTTACCCTTTTGCCGAGACCGGGCGGTGGCGGCATGGCCCGACATTTGTTTTCTAGCGGGCAAAAGCTAGTCTTCAATAAAACCTAATAACGATTGGGCTATTTAACCCAATAAGAAATAAAGGCGTGATTCTGTGCCTATAGAAACTTCCGACAGGCCGAAGTTTAACTGATAATTAATTAATTTCAGCACGTTAACTATCGAACGGAGCTTTTGAAGCTTACTTGACTAACAGCACGTTATTGAAAAGCAATCGATACAAACTTTTTAACACATTAAACTGTAATAATGTTGTGGGCAGATAGCCGTTGGGGCAGAAAAGTTCTCGAGTGGCGACCACGAACCGGAAAACGTAGTGTTGGCAGACCTCCCACTCGGTGGACCGACGACCTGGTGAAGGTCGCGGGTTGCGCATGGATGCGGGCAGCGCAGGACCGGTCGTTGTGGAAATCCTTGGGGGAGGCCTTTGTCCAACAGTGGACGTCTTTCGGCTAGAATGTTGTGGGACATTTATTGAAATATTACTAGCTAGCATGGGCCTGGGACTTTGTTCCCGTGGGAATTTCGGGAATTCCTCTCTTAGAGCTCCCCTACACTCCCTAAGGAACCTACATGCCAAATTTCAGCTTCCTACGCCCAGTAGTTTTGGCTGTGCGTTGTCTGAAGCAGTCAGTTATTGAAGAGTTTTTATAGTTATTGATATTATTATGGCATTTTTTCTATGACTATGATCTCAACTGCTTTGGTAACTTATACCTACATAACGTTTATTGATCGAACGTAAATAGAAATAAGATTTAATTATTCAGACGATACTTATATACGTGTAAACTAGCTGGACGATCAAGCTTCGCTCGGATGATAATCATGAAGATGACGCTTCCCTAAGTCGTTTTATACTTCAACGATGAAGAGACTGCATGCGTCTATTGTTAAACAATTGTTATCTAAAACGCCGTGACAGAAGAAAAAATCGTCAAAATCATTAGAACCGTTTCGCAGAAACCAATTAGGTGCATAGATTACAAGAATTGCTCGTTAAAATTTTAATTGACATGCATGATCTATTAGTAATTTACCTTTTAATTTAATTTATCTTTGATTTTTGTATGCCAAATGGCGCAGCATGCAGAACTATATTTTATAATTTTAAGACCCTTTTGTACTCATGTCTGACAAAAAATAAATGAATTATGAAAAGTAAAGGATAAGTATTCAACAGTAAAACATGTTAATTTACATATTTTTCTTTTGTTCAGGACAGCATTATAGCCCACATCTCCCTAGGGAGCAATACCTATGTTTATTTGCGACAGGCAGGTAAGTACGACTATATCGGTCGCTTTTAAAAATATATTTAATTTCGCAAAAAATAAACAAAATTACTTTTTAATCTTACAATTATTGTAAACACGTAAACGTTGTATGTATGTTTGTTACGCAGCCTTAGCCGATGGATTTCATGAAATTCAAATTTCATGGCATTCAGTGAGTTTCGTGTCTATGTTATTACGCCTTATGTATCCGCATAAGGCGTAATAACATAGACATGAAACTCACTCTACATAACAATAAGGGACCGGACAAGGTATGAGAATGGCAAAAATATGTAATTTTATGGTAGAACTAGCTTTTGCCCGCGGCTTCGCTCGCATTAATCCTTTCTTAGCGGATGCCTACGTCATAACATCTACCTGCATGCCAAATTTCAGCCCGATCCGTCCAGTGGTTTGGGCTGTACGTCGATAGATCACTATGTCAGTCAGTCAGTCACCTTTGAATTATTTATAAATATATATGATGATAGAATACGTATAATTAAACATATTTTGCGACTTTTCAGAACGAGTTTATTCTCCAGAGCTAATTTATTCGAGTTCAAACTTTTAGAGAAAGTCTATTTTCTACACGTGACGTCATATGAATGTACGTTTAGTTAGGGGCGTTTCATAGGGCAGTTTCAAACATCGCTTAAAAATGTAAATTGTTTTTTGCTACATCTTGGGAAATACTTTGGTTGTGGATGTGATTCTTTTACGGATGATTCTATTAATGTGAGATATTTCAAAAAAAGTATCAAAAATTTAAAGTTGTCCGGTCCCTTGACAATATTATTTAATTATCTTTTATGGACGTTGAAACCCTAATTCTCTTTTTCATGTGAATTAATTTTTTCACCCACTTAGGGGTGGAATTTTCATAATTCCTTTCTTAGTTCTCACTTATGGTGTATAAAGAACCTATATGCAAAATTTTAAGTTTCTACATTCGTCAGTCAGCGTCTAAAAATAACATTTGTTTTGTTTTTTTTTTTTATTTATTAATTTTATTTTCAGCGTGTCATTACAGGCTTAACATAATTCTAAGTACCAAATTTCTGTGTTTTTATTAAACTGACAAACAGTACTAACCTACATCCTTTTAATAATTATTAATGCAAAAGTTTCTGTATTCGGTACACCTTTGTGACTAAAAATTTTAGGCAATAATTGGATGCGATCTGCAAGAAACCGGGTGAAATGTAAAATCCACTATTGCTTGATTCCGGACTAAACAAAGAAGAAGAAGACACCTTCTCTTAAGTACTACTCGAAGGATTCCGATAAAAAGTAGTATGGAATCACACATATAGTATACTAGCTGTCGCCCGCGGCTTCGCCCGTGTGAGTTTCGCTTAGATGAAAAATCTCTCTTGGAGCTCTTCATCAGATGTTCTAGATCTTCAATTTTTATACGTCAGCAGAAAATGCTCATCAGGTTGAACGACTTCTAAGGCGCCATTTCCATATATGTTATAATAGCTGGTCTCTTGGAGTTATTCATCCGAAGTTTGCAGATCTTCAATTTTTATACGTCAGCAGAAAATGCTCATCAGGTTGAACGACTTTTGTTAAGGCTCCATTTCCATATATCTTATAGTTTAGCTGTTCTGTTTTGGTTCTTCACCAAGTGCACCAGTTTTCAAAATTAGTTATAGCCTAAATGTTGCCTAGGCTTAGTAGCTATACAACAAAAAAAGTTTCATCCAAATCGGTTCAGTACTTTCGGAGATTAGCGTGATCATACATACAGACAGACAAACAGAAAAAAATTTTTTGCTTTCTATTATTCTTTTTAAGTATCCCTCTATCCATTTCAGCCAAAAATACTAAATGTACAGACAAAATATTTTTACTGTTTTATTATATGTATATAGATACTCCCAAAATCCTCCATTCCCACAAAAGCCGAGCCTCAAAAAGAAGCTAGTTTAAACTTTTAAGACTTTTTTATACAAAATGTTATAGTACAAATAAATAGCTACCACTTACCTACTCAAGCACTATCCATAACAAACGCACAATACAAATTACATTGCACGAAATTATCACAACACAAAATTAGCTAATCACAGGGCTGTAACAAAAATCACTGACACATTTACATAGAAATGAAACACTAAATTACTGATAACAACCCTAAAATTATCGCCAAATCTTATTTGTTAAACACAGCACAGTTTTAATAGAGAATTAGTATTTTTTTTGTAATAATAGAGGGAGGTTTTTAGGCGTGAAGTCCGGCCTCTTTGGGAAATGTTGTAGTACTGACGTAGGTTTTCATTTGGAGGGAAAATGCGCACAGAATCAAATGCGCGCGCATAGGCTCTCCATTCGGGGTGTTTTTGTAAAGGGATTTTTAAAATCTCGTTATTCCTGGAGTACCAAAGCTTTTTATAGTGTTAACACACATCTATGTTTTATGCTGGCCTTTTACAAGTGGCCTTGGCTGCGTGAATTATTAAAACCTTCGAATTATTATTGTGTCTATTAGTAAAAATAATGTAAAAATTCATTCAATGCTTTATAAGCTTAACGCGTTTAGACAAACAGAGTTGTATGTTTTTTTCGATTTCTTCTTATTTAAGAGCCGCGCTCTTGTCGTCGGTGGAGTATACGCCATGTTTTTTCGATTTGTAGCATTTTTTTTATTGAAGCTGTAGTTACATATTAAAGCCAATTTTTTTAAATGTGCTTATCTTCGATTGTGTGAATCTCTGAAAATACAAGTATAATATTTTGTTCAGGTGTGTATTTTCTTGGTTACAATTTACAGTAGTCTAAACAATAATCCGATTTTATTTGCAACTATTACTGTACTACAGTGATTATAATGTACTAGCTGTCGCCCGCGGCTTCGCCCGCGTGAGTTTCGCTTAGATGAAAAATCTCTCTTGGAGCTTTTCATCAAATGTTCCAGATCTTCAATTTTTATACGTCAGCAGAAAATGCTCATCAGGTTGAACGACTTTTGTTAAGGAACCATTTCCATAATTCTTGTAGTTTAGCTGTTCTGTTAAGGTTCTTCATCAGGTGTTCCAGTTTTCAAAATAAATTATAGCCTAAATGTTGCCCAGGCTTAATAGCTATACAACAAAAAAAGTTTCATTCAAATCGGTTCAGTACTTTCGGAGATTAGCGTGATCATACATACAGACAGACAGACAGACAGACAAGAAATTCCAAAAATTTTTTTTTGCTTTCTATTATTCATTTTAAGTGTCCCTCTATCCATTTCAGTCAAAAATACTAAATGTACAGACAAAATATTTTTACTGTTTTATTATATGTATAGATATAGTTACTGTACTACAGTTTAGTGTACTTTAGTTTTATTTTTTTATTGTAAATATTTAATTTCAATAAAAAAAAAAAGTTTAGTGTACCTATCCCAACATTTTCAGGAAGACGTATCCCAATAAAATTAATAAAAAAATAACTTATTATGACTTTCATAAACAAATCTTTATTTCACAGTTATGTAGTACTTAGAATAATTATTTTCTTTTATTATTTTCATAAGTCTGTATGTAGCGACCCACCACTTTTATAACGTTCTTCTCATATTCTTCTAATGTTTTCTTTGGTGTCGTCATCTGAAACAATCAATTCAGAATTTATCAAACCCTCTTGTTTGGCATGATACATAATTATCACGCCTGTCTACGGGGGGTATTACGTCATGATTTGGCATGATTTATCAAAATAGAGACAATTAGAACGGCCAGGCCACATCACTATAACGGCCACATCCCTAAACGGCCATTTTAAGTTCCGAAATTTGCTCGGTTTAATAACTGAGAGTAGTGCACTGCACAACCTCAATCAATATGTTTTGAGTAAGAGAGAGTTATGTATTAGGCGTGCAATAAATAAACTCCAAAACTCAGATAAAATGCACCATGTCATCCTCCCTAATAATATAGTTTGTTACCTCTTCACGCTTTATCAAATACATACCTTTCGTCCCGGGAAAAGCAATGTCCCGGTGGGAAATTCACGCGGGCGAAGCCGTCAAAAGCTAGTATAAAATAAAATGTCTCTTTATTTCCTCCTAGGCAAACAGATATTTCTAAAAGTAAAGTTTTGGTTTGTTTGGCTTTTAATTAGGGACGTTTATTTAGGACCAGACAGAGTCCTTTTCAAGTACACGAGAGCACCGAAGGGGGTACCGAACTCGAACTTGATTACTGAGTTCCTGACGACCAGAGGTTCATGTTTACTTTTTAATACAATTAAAGTATCACTTCTTTATCACTTACGGGGTAGACAGAGCCCTACAATGGATGAAAGCCACTGGTTCAGTTTTCTGTTTTTCACGCCTAGGTTTTACTAATCTGTGCCTCAACCTACATACACATGTTATCACGTCTTTTTCCCATGGGCACAGAATTAATATTAGTACTACGTACAGAAAGGAAACTCCCTGCCCCTCCCGCAATATGGCACCCCCCCGCTCCTTCCGCACTTCTCCCCCGCTCTTGTGTAACTGTGGGACGTTCGACTATGAAAACGCACACATTGACGTGTTACTGGTGTGTTCACGGATATACAGTTTCATTTGTAGTAGTAGTAGGCATATTTGCTGCGCCGTTTCTATGAAGCGCCCGCCCTGTGCCATGGGTTTAATACGGATTTATAAATCAATATGACTATTTCTCACGTTAGTTTTTATCAATGTCGTTACATATTTTTTATTAGCTTATACTGCCCCACTGCTGTGCAAAGGCCTCCCCTCTAGTTCGCCACTACTGTCTAATCAGTGCACGAGCCCGCGTATATCTAATTTATACCTCCACACAACACTCGTGACGTCACAGAACGTGTTGGCGTCGGGTATATTTTGGAATCCAGAAATTGAAAATAGATTCTTCAAAAGCATACCTTTACCTAACAATTGTGACGTCACTGGTCGTGTTGACATCGGGTATAATTTTGGATTTAGGATTTCGCGCGTAATATTTTAAAACGCACCCAACCGCAACCATAGGATCGTTCGGTAGGTACCTATTCTTTTGCACGTTGCTGTTACTATTTTATTTTACTGAACTATTTTATTTCAACTATTTAATCGTTCGCTCCCTTTCTTTTCGAGTTTGTGTTGCTATTAGTCTAAAAAGTGTATAAAATGATAGACAAAGCCAGTTTAGAGGTTTATTATAAACTATCATTGAGTGTTATGTTTTCAGGGTATTTATGTAGGTATGTAAGTTTCTTTATTCCATCATAAGTTCTAAATGGCTTAACAGATTTTGATGTGAGAGGTATATTTAGATTCCTTGCATTCCTCCGAGTGACATAGGCTATGTGACGAAATCATAAAACCAAACTGGCGGATTATATTATACGCGATAAATAGCAGACCAAAAAAATAAAAAATTATTTGAAAATTTATAAAAACAAATTTGTATTTATCTTATTTATTTTATTTATTTATTTCGCCAAAAAACAAAAAACAATACAACATGATACGCTATGGCGCCTAAAACCATGTCATGGTTTGTCTAGGCGTTGCACATTCGACTTATCTGATCTAATATAAACCTTAAAAAGACTGGTCGGTTGTATTACCCCATCTGTGCGAAAACAATCCCGTCAGCTCATAGTTACATACAAGCATGCGACACCACTATACCTACAAAGAATAAAGATCGTTTGTAAAGCGGGTAGGTTGCTTGTGTTGTCAGTCGCGCATCCGCTATCGCTGTGCAGGATCACTTGCGCACAAATATGTTAAAGTGTAAATCTAAAGCTTGTTAATTTAGTTGAAATATAAAACATTTTGACATTAATTTTGTTACAGTAAAGAAATCGTATTTACATTGTAAATATATGTATTTGTACTTTCAAAGAATAAAGGAAGCCCAGGACAGCAAATATAAATGGAAACGGTTATGTATTATAAAAATATTTTTTAATTATAGATTTTGCGTTCTTTTTATTGTGTAAGTCTACAGTAATTTGATTAGGTATTTTATTTAAGATTTCCGGCATTTGGTTACGAATTATTCTCTTCCCATAAAGGTTATTATATTTTTCTTTTGAAATATTTTTTAACGATTATTCGCCTAGTTTTTTTACCGGTTATATTGTTCGGAAGAGTATCTATGATGTTAAAATTTTCTTTTAATAGAGAGTAATGAACGAAATCGTAAATAGGTAAAATGTTACAATATTTAAATAATTCATTGTAGTTATCTTTATATCTATCTTTTATTTTTCTACCCACTATCACTTTAATTATACGTAATTGTAAACTATATATTTTATCTAAGTATGTTTTAAATGTTCTTCCATAGCTAGTGATGCCATAAGAGTATGTCGGTTCAACGAGTGACTTATATAACATCCGTAACACCGGAAATCTAATTTTATTAGATAAGATTTTAAATTTTATGAGTAGTGCACGTAGTTTTTTACATATTAATTCGACATTAGGACCCCAGTTAAACCTATTATCTATAATAACACCTAGATATTTTTGTTGTGTTACTTTTTCGATAGGTTTACAACTGCATTGGTTTGAGTTATGGTGCATACAGGCGTGAGTATGAACCGTAATTTCTACATCATGGGTTACTCGATTGTGACTAGAGTGGATGTGTAGAAGTTTGGTTTTCTGCGAATTCAGTACCAGACCCATATCGTGAGACCATTTGCTTAGCAAGTCCATGTCATGTTGAAGTTTGCTTTCAGCAATTTTCAGATTTCGGTCAGCTGATATTAAACATGTATCATCTGCAAACTGGTATATCGTACAGTTATTAATCAGGTTGTTAACATCATTAACATACGCTAAGTAGTGTAATGGGCCTAATACAGAACCTTGTGCTGTTCCTACATTATTATTAATACTGTCATTGTAGTTATTAGCAATCTTTACTACATATTTTCTGTTAGTTAGGTAATCCTTGCTCCAGTCAAGCAAAGGACCCCGTATACCAGTTGTGTCCAATTTTTTTAGTAGCGTGTCATGCCTGAGAGTATCAAACGCCTTGCTATAGTCAATAAAAGCTACCAAAACATGTTTTTTATTATTTAAATAAGAATTTACTTCATCAGTGAACTTTGAAAGTAACTCACTTGTGCTTTTTTTGGTTGAAATCCGAATTGGTTAGCTGAAAGAATATTGTTATCCCTATAAAATTGTTGAATTTGGTCACAGATATATTTTTCTATTATTTTATCCAAAATAGATAAAATCGAAATTGGTCTAAAGTTATTATAGTCACTGTGCGAACCTTGTTTGTGAATTGGTCTTACAACGCTTATTTTTAATTCATCAGGATATATCCCATGTTTAATAGAATTATTAATGAATTTAACCATAGTCATAGTAATCTTTTCGCATATTTTTTAAATCTAGCGGTCTGATTTGATCATGTCCTGGAGTCTTTTTATGATTAATTTTTTTTATGATTTTAGATATTTTCTCTTCAGTGGCAGGTAAGAAACGGATCGACCTATCTGCTGGTTTACTATATTGTTCTGGATTTAATAGCTTTATGTTACAATTTGAAGTAATCTTACTCACATTTTCTTGAAAACTTTCAGCAAAATTGTTAGCAATTTCACTTTCAGTGGTATTATTTTTGGAAAAAGATTAATTTATAACTTGGTCAAGGTTACTTGCCTGCTTTCCTGTCATTTTATTTAAAAGTATCCATAACTTTCTCATATCACCCTTGCATTGATCAATTTGATTTTTAAAATAATTATTTCTGCTTTTTTCTATTAATTTTCTAACTTTATTTCTATACTTTTTGTATTCTCTATGTAATACTGAGTTATTGGCGTCTTTTAACCACTGGTTAAATAGCTCGTCTCTTTTCAAACAATGATTATTTATGTATTTGTTAATCCAGGGTTCCTTATTTCTTTCGCTGTACTTTTGTCTCAAGGTGTAAGTTGATTTATTATAACATTGAGTAAACTCGTTTTTTATAAAATTATATATACTATTTGGACATTCTAGTGTATTAATATGATCCCAGTTAATTTTACTTAATTCACTATACAGTATTTTGTTACTAATTCTAGTTGTATAATTATGTTCACGTTGTGTATGGGCCGGTGCGACAAAGGACAACGCAATCATACGATGATCGGCCAGTACGGTTCCGAGCGCTGCGGCGTACAGGTCTTGTTTGCTGGATCGCGCAAATGCGTGATCTATACAACTTTTTGTTATCAAGTTTAACCTCTTTTCTATTCTGGTGTAGTCACTTATCCCGCAAGCAAGACCTGACTCGCTCATCATATTAAGATATTCGTCTCTTACTGTAGATTCTCCTTTTAAATTTACATTTGTGTCTCCTATAAGAATGAAGTTATCCAGATGCGAGTATCTCTCAATTGTGCTGCGTAGTTCTTGGATAAAGTTGCGTTTATTTTTCTTTGGTGGATTATACAGTGCACACAGTGTGTAATTATAGTTATACGAAGTAGTGACATGTCCCATTAAGCACTCAAATCTTTGAACTGAAGTTTTTATTGTTTCAAATTTGTGTTTATTATTTATATATATAATAATTCCACCCCTTTGCGATTTTTTCTCAATTCTGTGTACATTGTGTATCCGTCTATTTCATATAAGGAACTTATAACATCAGAGATACCCGCCTCTGTTATAACAATAATATCGACTCGATTCTTTAGATTTTCTATGCACTGCAAAAATGAGGCGAAGTTCTTTATCATGGAACGTATGTTAATATGAATGCAAGAAAAAGATGTAGATGGTACGCAATCCAAATAAGTATTCAGGTTTGTACAATTATTTAGTTCTGTAATTATTTTATCTGTATCACAATCCATAATAAGATAAATGAGACTATATAATATAAATTATAGATACAACAAAGTAGGTAATTGAAACTTATAGGTTAAGCTAAGAATTTTTTGATGTCGTTTTCATTTCTTATGACAATTATTTTAGATTTTTCATCTTTGCGTACCTTTATTAGACCATCCTTACACCATATATATTTAGCACTATCTTTCAAGTCCTTCTTCACCTTCCACATAAGCCATTTATTGTACGACGTCAGAGCTTCTCGAATATATATCTTTTCCTTTAAATCTACGCCCGAAGAAGGAACAATAGATTGCATATCCTTCTGTGTTAATTTCTTCTGCTTTGCCTGCTCCAACCACTGCGCTCGCTTACCCTCTTGTACTTCTACCAGAAGAATTCCACACTTATCGGCTCGTAGGTTCGTGCGTTTTGCTGCCTTGACGGATCCCTCGGACACCTCCAGCTTACTAGCTACCGCTTTCGCTATTGCCACTGGTTCTATGCTCTCATTATATGCTATTCCTGCTATTTCTATGTGATTGGATAGCTGTTTCTGTTCCAATTCTTGCACCCTTTGTTCAACTGCACTCAGTTTTGTTTCCAAGTGAGCATTTAGATTGTTAAGATGAGCATTTTTCTTTTCTAGATCTTTTATTTTTTCTGTGAAAGCTTGCATACACTCATTGAATTCATCCATTTTCTCACTAAAGAAGTCCAATGTACCAGTTATTGTTTTCATTTCATTTTGGATTGTTTTCTCTACTCCTTTAAATAGCTTCTTAAAAGCTGGTTTTTCTAGTATACCTTCTAGACCTTCTTCATCTTCGGAATCCTGTTCAAAATGGATTAAAGATGTCCGTTTGGATGTATTTTTTAGGCATTCTTGACATGTCCATTCTAGACTCTCCGCCGACCGGACAGCTGCTAACTGTTTGGTAGTAAGGTTAGCACATTGAGTTGTGGAATGCACTACTTTATCACACCTGATACATTCGAATCCTGGGGATTTTTTGGTAATGTTCCTGTTGCACGTAACGCATTTTGGTAACATGAGGGTAGGTAACTAAACAAGTGATGAATATCAACAACGCGACCTGCTCTAAGTGACGTTCGAACGCGAATCAATATATAGTTATATGTTTGTATGTACTTTTGAGTAAAAAATAATACAATAAAACTTACTCATAATATACTAAAAAACAAGCTTAAATTTTATGGTGTTACTGGGACTGCCTTGAGGTACTAGCTTCTTACCTGGACAACAGAACTCAGGAAAGTAGAAGTTAACAGAGCTGCTTCCAGCAGCGCGGCGGTACACATGGGCGTGCCTCAAGGCTCCATAATCGGTCCTTTTCTATTCCTTGTTTACATAAATGACCTTCCATGTCTTGCCCAACAATTGTGTGAAGTTGTTTTATTTGCGGACGACACATCATTACTATTTAAAGTCAACAGAAATAGTCAAAATTATGATGATGTAAGTAATACTATGACACTTGTGCTTGACTGGTTTACAACCAACAACCTGGCTTTAAACACGGACAAGACAAAGTGTATAAAGTTTTCTCTCTCGAACGCACCTCATAATGATATACCTTTAATAGTTAATGGCAAAGTATTAGAGTGGGTACACAGTGTCAAATTCTTAGGCGTTACCGTTGACTGTAAGTTAAAGTGGGATAAACACATTGAACTCACGGCCAAAAAACTTAGCTCGGCGGCTTATGCAGTGAGAAGGATAAGACAGTGCACAAACATTGAAACAGCTAGACTCGTGTATTTCAGCTACTTTCATAGCATAATGTCATACGGATTATTGATATGGGGAAATGCAGCCGAGATAGGGAAAATATTTGTATTACAGAAAAGAGCAATTCGTTTTATGTACGGGCTTAAAACGACGCGATTCTCTACGAGAGCTCTTTAAATCAATAAAAGAATTCTTACTGTTGCATCTCAATACATCTTCAATGTACTTATTTTTGTTAAATCCAATTTAAACCTCTTTAAAAAAATCTGCGATCGCTTACCCTCTATAGTATAAACTTCTACGCAATAAGAATAAACTTTATACGCCCTGCTTTAGGCTTAAAAAGGTTCGGCGGTCTTTCGTGGGTCAAAGTGTAAAAATGTTTAACAAGCTCCCTGACGAGGCTATAAATTTACCGATGCACAAATTTAAAACATATCTTAAAAATACTTTGATGAATAAAGCGTATTACACAATAAGTGATTATTTGAACGATAAAAAAGTTTGGTCTTCCTTGCAACTTCGCCACTCCACTCACTTGATTACATTCTTTTGGTATTGTGAAAAAATAGCCTTACCTTTCTTTTTTTAAATTTAATTACATTGACATTTAATTGTTAAACATGTACGTGTATTGTGATCTTCAAGTGACTGAAAGTATTTATTTTTCTAAATTGTTTTCAAACTTGCGAACGGGTATTGCTAGGATCCTGCTGATCCTGATTCGAATTTTATTTTTATTTTTTGTTCTTAACCAATTCATTGTGGTT
The DNA here is from genome assembly GCA_018467065.1 of Ephestia elutella. Classification (NCBI taxonomy): domain Eukaryota; kingdom Metazoa; phylum Arthropoda; class Insecta; order Lepidoptera; family Pyralidae; genus Ephestia; species Ephestia elutella. The sequence goes on along the minus strand of CM031591.1, from coordinate 10,433,841 downwards.
ACTTGATCACAAACATAACATGTTTTATTATATTATTATTATTTTTTTACTTATATTTTATTTTATTTTTGACTGTACACAATCTAGTGTATGTATAAAGTTAATGAATAGCCCCTCTGGCATGCACTAGGCGACCAAGACTGTTTCATGAGTTTCTTTCGGCATTTCTTCTCAGCAGTGGTCGTTGCACGAAATGCTAGTAGTTTGTAGCTTTGAGGGTAGGTAACATAAACATATTATGATTATCAATAATTAGTTATCGACGTGAAAAAGAGCCTCTTTGAAGGCCAAGTTTCAATAAAAAATTTTGACTTTGTATGTACTTTGACTTTGACTTACCCATATAGTATGGTATCCAAATGACTTGAATGTTAAAACGTATTTTAAGTTGTCTGTCGTGTTTTATGTTTTTTTTTAATTATTAGCTTGTACTTTTTAGGTGTATGTGTGAAATTTCGATTTCTTTGACAAACACATTACCCTCCTGCGCTTTTCGCGCAGTCGGGTAAAAAGGGAACAGCTTTTTTTTGAGTCTTCAGATTCGGTCCCATACAAAAAGTTTTTCATATTCATTACCTACTAGGGTATCCATTACAGCAAAATGGAGTGTCCTAAATAAAAGTATACCTACCCTAGAAAAATGTTACCGTCGGGTATACATTATACTATAGCAAAACGAAGTGTTATATTCTGAAGTATACCCTAGAAAAATGTTGGGGTCGGGTATATTTTGGAATCCATAACACGGCCGTATATATTTCTATTGTATACCTGAACGTAACTCTATGGAGCGTTGTGGCGAGGTATAAATTACATATACGCCACGAGCCCTCCACTCTCTATCAGTCGCGTCCAGATCATCCGACCATCTCGTTCTGGGGCGGCCCCTTATCCGGCAGGGACCCATTGTGTGGCTGTAGTATTATTAAATATATTAATTTCCAAGTCTGGTCCTTCAGTTTAGGTATCTATTACTTGCCATGGGAGAAAACTAACCTGGTCTCCATTAAACCTGTCAAGCAAAGCCACGCAAACGATAGCCGCTCTCACGCCCGCCTGGTGAGTGAAGGCAGCAAACGCTGTGGCTTCCATCTCGATGTTCCTCACGCCTGCAGTCCTTAGTTCCTGTAGGAACGCCATCTTGTCTGCCTCGGTGTAGTCGCAGAAGGGGCCGTCGAGGCGGCCTTGACCTGTGATAAGAAAGAAAGAAAAAAATATTTATTCGATGAATAAATAATTGGTCAAGTGCGTGTCGGGCCACGCGCAATTCAAGGTTCCGATATGCGGAATATTTATTCTACAGTTCTCTCCGCGTTATTAATATGTATATCTATACCAAATTTCAGTTTTCTAGTAGTAATAGTCTCTGAGCAAGGACAGACGGATAGACATGACGAAACTATAAGGGTTCCTTGTTTACTTCTAAACCCTAAAAATGACTAAAACTATTCTACTAGGCACCGTCGAGGCGGTCCTGACCTGTGATAAGAAAAAATATTTATTCGATGAATAAAAAGAATGACCAAACTATTTTACTCGTAAATGTGAAAATATGCATTAAGACTATTGTTGAAAAGCCGACTAGCAGAGATTGGTGCTAAGGAACAAGGCAAAGCGCTGATTTTTCTCAGCTGATAATGCAAAAATTAAACCCAACTTGAGTAGATCTTTTCATAGAATTTTGCCGCTTCCCCTACGTGTATCAAACATGTCGGTACGACCACAGGTAGGACCATGTTGGTCCATGGTCCTACCAGTACATGCAGTTGGACCACAGGCACATAGTGGTATCGCCTGGCACAACCAGTAGAATAAACCGGTAGAACCACGGTAATATGGTCACTCCCAACCAGGGTAGAGTTTCCAATACTTTCTTAATAATCACTTACGATATATAAAGAATTTCTCTGTAAAATTTCAAGTATTTTACGTTCAGTGGTTTCGGCTCTGCTTTGGAATATCAATCAGTCCAGCCAGATAGGATAAATATCCTAACTAATATTATAAATGCGAAAGTGAGTTTCTTTGTTTATTTGTTTGTTTGTTACCTCTTCACGCTTTATCTACTGAACCAATCTTCCTGAAATTTTGCATACACATAGTTGGAAGTACGGAGAAGGACATGGGGTACCTTTCATCCCGGAAAAAAGCACTGTTCCCGTGGAAAATTCACGCGGGCGAAGCCGCGGGCGAAAGCTAGTATAATATTATTAAACAAATGAATATGCTCTTTAAATATATGGATATGCCCTATATCTTCACAATTAAGTGCAATTCATCCATCAATCAATCAAATATTTTATTTGTCAAACATAGCAGTAGGTTTACAGGTTACAAAATTATAGTGTCTCAATGTTTTGCAATATTTGTAGAGATGCTACTACTGCTTTATTTGATACTTTGGCTCACAGCTGTCCCTAGTTTTAAGTCCACAAATTGTAACACGTAATTTTTTTGTGCTTTATAAAAAGATCGCTCAAATTCAAAAGTTAGGGCATCAGGGTCAATTTTTCCTTTACCTACGTAGTGTACTGTATTGCTGTATGTACAAAGTGATAGTGAATAAATATCTGTCTATCAAACAAACCTCTATAGTAGTCGTCAGCAGCCAGAGTTCCCCCAATGATGGTCTTAAAGCGATCATCTGGCGACGCCAGAGACTGCAACTCCTGCGCAAGTCTCGCGTCCAAGTAGCTTGGGTATCTGCGTTCTTTGCCCAGGACATACTGTAAAAGTTTAATAAAGAATTTACAGTCAGATGCAGCGGAACCTGATCTCACGGAATCCTAACTTAGGGGGGTCAGATTTCTAATTACGCAAATATAAAATGATGGATAAGGAGAATGGGCCATGGCCCACCAAGCTGGCCCAATACGCATTGGTGGGATTTCATCATCATAAAATTTAAGAGCGCTCTTGTCGGTGGAGTTCCTTCCATTTTTTTTTTCCATTGCTAACGCTTTCACTTCTTTATTCTTCTTTATTTTCACGACGCTCTCTTTCGCCTTGGTAGGATTTAACGATTGCAAATGTAGCCAGGCTTCCAAAAAACGAAGCAGCTCGCGCGAGATAACACATTTTTGGATACCCATGCCGTGACTGACCATTACGAAAGTTGCTTCTCAGACCGAGCGCGCAAAATTCCTTGTTTACTTCAGAACACTCAACAGTTTAAATATTGATAACTGATGTTTGTTCTATCTATTCAACGTTTGATATAGGGTGTGGAAATTTGTTTAAAATACGTGTAACTTAATTCACAGTTTAGCCACTAGGAAATTAAATTCCTCATAGACAAACCAGTTTGGCCACGAGGAAACAGGAGCGCTGACGAGCTCTTCTAGTAAATGGTAGCATACCGAAATATAATTCTTCTCAAAGAGCCCGTTTAAGCCAAAGGCGGAGATGACCACGGTGCCAGGATCCACTCCTACGCCTCCAGAGCTACCCAGCCTGAAGATGAGGGGGTCTTTGACCTTCGCGTGGAAGAGCAGCTTGATTACCTCTTGGAGGGCTGTCGTCATGGAGGGGATGCCGATTCCATGCTGGAAATGAGATAATAAATTATTAGGGAAAAGATAGACCAAATAAAGGAGAAGGCAAAAGATGTGTCTTACAAGGAGGTCAAAACTAAAGATTTAAATCTTTGGTCAAAACGATGGCTGAGGATAGGATGAAGAAATTCAACCGAAAAGATCAATGTTTTTGATTTTAAATGTAAAATACGGTTTATTCACACCCACATGAAATCTCTGCTCAACCTGTTACACAATGCTTTTAGCATTAAGTCCACCTTTTATACTGTAGGTACTTTTGTAAGTGTGTACAATAAAGTTTAAATAAACGAATAAATTAATTAATCACAGTGGATTCAAGCAGACATACAAGTGTTTACATTACGTACCCTTAAAAATATTTTCTCAATAATTCAAACAATATGAATATGCAAAGAAGAGCTTCTGTAAAGACAATGTTGAAGCACCGTTTATGGAGAAGGCAATGGCAAACCACTCCACTAACATTGCCAAGATATTTGTTGTGTTTAATTCGCATTGTGACCACGACCCTCAGTCATGAGGATTACGACTAAAGCTGGAGGAAGCACCGTTTGAGTCGGTACCCACTCGCACCCTAAAATTCGACCCCTGGAATAAAAGTTGAAGATTCGGCCCCTATAAAGGTACCCATTCGTCCCCCGGCAGGAGACCAAACATTTTGGATTTGGAAGGATGTTCGTTTGTTTCGGTGTGAAAGTGAAAAGCTTTCTATTCATAAGTTCCTTGGTATGGTAGACCAATATTTCCTGTACTTTCGGTGCATCTTGCAATTACTTCTGTGAGGTTAAAACGGAAACATTTCTCATTTTTTAATATTCAAAAATGAACCTTATGTCTGTAGAATATGGTTTTTATTTATTTATGTTCATTTTTAAATATTTAGGAAATGACAAATGGTTCATATTCCGATTCATCACAGTGGCCGTTTTAACCAGGGTCATCACAAATTTACCGTAGAAGAATAATTTAAATGAGCAAATGACAGTCGATTTCGAAAGATAAGTAAAATTGTAGGTACACAGTTAAAAGTTAAATAAGGATAAATTAACACAAACGTTGCGGCTTCGTTTGTGTTATTGTTGCAATAAATGCAAGAGCTAGTTGCTCGATATACAAAGCTATCTGTTCCGGTGATAAACATGCCGGAACGAAAGATTATTATAATATCTACCACACTACAATCACAACAGAAACATTGATAACATACGAGTATTAATAAAACTGACCTCCGACCCGTTCTAATCTGGAATCACGCGTGATTCCTAAAGGATGAAAAAAAAAAATTATATATTTTTGTAGCATAATTTGTGTGGAATATAATTCCAGTAGTCAAAAGCGCGGGCAAGACTATGAAATTAAAGAAACATGGTGTTAGTTTGTCAAGAGGTGCTTTTATACGACTTTAAAATAGAACACAGTACACGAGTAGAAACTTACCGCAAAAGCTAATAAGATACTTTTTATCTCGAAATTACCACGTGAGCGAGGCTCCGGGGTGCAGCTAGTAATTGATACAAGTGCTACGGCAATAGCTACACCTCTGCTTCCATCCCATTTCACGAAACTCCCCACGAATTGCAGAAAACGGGTGGATAATATTACATACATACATATTATCATGATCCAGTCATGACCTATGCTTGCGAAACATGAACACTTACTGTCGGAACGGTCCACCGCCTAAAAGTGGCTCAGCGAGCCATGGAACGCTCAATGCTCGGAGTCACTCTGCGAGATAGGATCAGAAACGAGGCCATACGCCAACGTACGAAAATCACAGTAAAAGAGTAGCGCGTCTAAAGTGGCAATGGGCTGGACATATCTGTCGCAGAGATGACGATAGATGGAGCCAGAGGATTCTGTTTTGGCGACCCCGTACAGGAAGACAAAGTGTAGGCAAACCAGCTGCCAGATGGTCGGACGATATTAAAAAGACGGCAGGGCCGACCTGGACCAGGATCGCCGCATCAAGATTGGAGTGGAAAACCATTCAAGAGGCATACGTTCAGCAGTGGACGCAAATATGCTGAGAAGAAGACATATTATCATGCCTTATTCCCATGGGAGTTAGGCAGGTACTAGCGATTTCCACTTGCTAAGATCCTTATACATCTCTCTCGCTTCCTTTTCACTCATCACCATCACATGCTCTCCGGTTATGGGTGTTCCTAATATCTCCCTTTTAAGGAGGTCCGCAACTGGTCGCTGTGCGTTCGCCGCGGTCGACCCTGACCAACTCTTCCATTCACCTCTGCTTTCTTTTCACCATTTTCATCCATCCTCTCAACCATATCAACATTCCTCACCTGAGAAAGATAGAATCACTCACATTAAACGCCAAAACAGGCCCAATTTTGTACATGGCGTATCTTTTGGAAGCTGCTGTCAGGTTGACCAGGTTATCCTCGTTGTATGGCAGTTGGAGCAGACGTGCGATATGCAAAGCGAAAGCCCGGATTCGATGCTCGGTGCCTCCAGTACACACGAACTGAAAAGTAACAAAATTTTCAAATTTTTTATTTATTCGAAGCTAACTGGCTGCACCTCGGGGCTCCACTCCTGTGATAATTTCGCGATAAAAAGTACCCTATCTGCTATTCCACGGCATATTATATTTATGTACCAAATTTCATCGAAAACCGTTCGGAAGTTTTGTGTTATTGAGTAACAAACATACTACAAACGCTTATACACACAAATGCACACTTTTGCGTTTATAAATATATTAGAGTCCTCTGTAAAACATGCAAAAACTCGAAAGGATTTCGTTATTTTCAGAATTTTTTTCACTGGCAACTTCCAGTACAACATCAGATGTCGTAATTCAATATTATTTCATTAACCTATCCAATTACATATTGTCATACAAATTTTCATGAATGTAAAATTTTGGTGAGGTGAAATGAAATACTTACGCAAGACTTCGCGATGATAATGGTTGTTTTCTATGTCCATTTAACATACTAGCTGATAATTCATCATGTAGTTTAGTAGATACCGGAATAGAAAATCAAAGTAAAAGCTCGTTAAAATCTTTCTTACCTTCACGTCACCAAACATAGCTTTCAAGTCATCGTCAGTGCCCAGACTCAAGTGGTAGAGGTAATCTGGAGTATGGTCGTTGATGTTTTTGTTCTGGAGCCGGATTGTGCCATCGGGATTTCTAAAAATAAATAATGAGGTTTATTAAAGGCAAATCTATCGCTGTATCACTAGCTGCGACCCGAGCTCCGCTCCCGTGGGAATTTGGGGTTAAAAAGAACTCTATATCCTTTCTGGTGCTCTTACAAAATATTGGCAGAGAAGATCTGAGTAGCGCAGAGACCCGTGAAGAGATCCATGCTCCGTATAACTCTGCTTGACTGGAAGAGAAACATGTGGATTCCCTCTAAAACCAAAGTTAGAGATGTGGTGGCGGAACGTAAGTGGTGATCGGCGGGCCATATCGCTAAAATGAAGCCTCAGCGATGAACGCGACGGCTTTGAGAATGGAGACCACGAGCCCACACCAGAGCACCAGGAAAGCCACCGACAAGATAGGTCGATGATATCCGGCGACACGTGGGCCCAGACTGGATGGCTAAGGCACGAAACCGCCAACGTTTGAGTCGAATGGAGGAGGCCTACATTCATAATTTGACATGAATAAGGGCCGATGATAATGGTGACTCCTAACAAAATTTCAGGAAGATCGGTTGAAGAGGTAACAAACAAACTCGCTTCAATATTAGTTAAGATAGTTGAAATGGGATACAGGGCCTCTAGGCTACAGATGCCCTGAACCAGTAGTGGCGTAACAATAGGGTAGGCCCTTAGGGGCCCAATCGGAAAGAGCGCCCCTTCATTGGTATGAGCGTGAGACACTTATTCAAAGTCAAAGTCAATTTTTTTTATTCATATTGGCTTAAAAATAGCACTTATAAATCGTCACTTTCTTGTTTTTTAGTTAGTTGACGTCATAAAATTACTTAAAGCTAAGTTTACCACCGCCTCCAAAGCGCAAGTGGAGAAGAGGCGGCGCAACAAACTCCACTGCTGCATTTTCTCCAAAGACGTCACTTTACAACATATGTCTTACAATTAAATAACTGTATATGTGGACGAATATACATTGATTATATATATTAAATGTCAAATTTATAAATTAATAAAAATTTTAAATTAATAAAATGTCATTGAAAAAGTAAAAGTACACAATGTACCTAGAGAGTAATATGACAGTCTTAGGAGGTCACTGTACCAGGCGCGGGCCACGCATTTTTGTCATTTACATAATCATCCGTCGTATAATATGCCTTCTTACAAAGTGTCTCCTTAATATAATGTTTAAATTTCTTGTCAGGCATATCAAGGACGGATTTTGGTATTTTATTATAATAGCGGATACAGTTTCCCAGAAATGATTTCCTAACCCTAGCCAGTCTGTGCCCTGGAACGTACAAGTTATGTTTGTTTCACAGGGATATATCTGTGACATCACAAACTTTTTTGAAAGACGAAATATTTTTTCTAACATGCATAATGTTATCAAAAATATATTGAGATGGTAAGGTTAAAATATCTATATCTTTAAAGAAATCTCTGAGTGAATCTCTTTTTCTTAATCTGTAAATAATTATTATTATATTTGCAGAAGATCTCTAGTTCGAATGTTACTCGTACCTCAATAGTTTGTAGATCAATATTATATCGAAAACTAAATTAATAGCAGCTACGAGTATGTTTATAAATAAAAATAAAAGGTTTATTAACTTTACAGACCTCCAATCTGATAAAATGTCTCTAGAATTTAGGGCAGAGATTTATAGTGAGATTATAATTTTTGCCTATTTTCATTTTGATTAATTTAAAAACTAAAGTACTTTAACAACATAAACATCCAAGACCCAGGCCAATTCAAAAGTTCATTTTCCATCTCGACCTGACACTCTCGTGGTTCAGAGGCAAAGGCAAGATTGTGGTCAAGAGCAAACCCATCTTTAATAAAAAAAAGTATATCAGTGCACCACAGTGGGCGACAACTAAATTATAACACTATAAACTAGTCAAATAAATAATCAGTTTGAAAAATAATAATACCTTACTGGTTCCCCTCTCCATACAGTTTTGCAGTTAAAGTAATGCTTCTCTTCCACTGTTCCCTGGGACAAAATATTGTCACAATCGCACATTTTATCTCATTACATATAGGTTCATAAATATATAAATAATACACTAACTACACTCAAGCCACCGATAACAAGGATAACTATATAGATAAAATAATCGATGAGTTAGTTTAAATTAAAATATTTATCAGTGAACAAGATAATATTTAGGATGGAGAAGCGCGCGAGACGATGAACAAAACGCAACTGAATCAATATGAGATTCATTAGATGTAATTAATGTTAGCTTACAATTTGATAACAAAATTTTATCAATGATCTCTCCATAAAATATTTATCCTCTGTATTTATCGCATTAATTATGTCAATAAAATGGTCAACGATCATTGCCAGGTCTCAGAGATAATTTAAATGTGATCTCTAAATTACGACATGGGCGTCCTAAATTGCCTGGCCTGGCTTGGCTGGCCTCCCAAGGAATGAAAACTTTCTTCTTCCCATACAAGTTATGCGGAAGCGGTGGTGGCCTGTGACTGCAAAGGTCCCAGGTTCGAATCCTGCGCGTGCTACATGAGTTTGTATACTGACTCATATATGGCAGTTTTCATCGACCACCACTTGCTTCCGGTGAAGGAAAACATTGTGAGGAAATCTGCACTTTAGTTGCTAGTATGTGAAATGGAGAAGGAGAAGGCAAACCACTCCATTAACATTGCCAAGATAGTCGTTGTGTGTGTTTAATTTCATATAATGACCACGACCCTCAGTCATTTTTTTTTGTCGTATTCCTCATGACTACGACTAAAAAAAAATACAAAAAAATTCAAGTTATGCAGTCCACTGGTAAAACTTTGTACTAAATTAGGCCCTTATTTCTTCTCTTCATGGTAACCTTACCCTCATGGCTGAGGATCGTGATTGTGACCACCAGTAGCTATTACTCTCTTGATTAGGGCCTTCCAGTCCAATTAACACATGGACAAATTTAAAAAAAATTAAAAAAATTCTAACTTAACACGATCATTTTTTCTTTGACACGGTTCTGTTGGAGTTTGTTCCGTGAAGATGACCTTATCATAACCGTCCATCTAGTCGGTGATCTTTCTTTTATCTACCTTGTTTCTATTTCACAGACATATTTTACTACATTTAAATAAATAAAATAATCAAAAATACCACAAAGTCCCCCCTATCAAAGTAGTAGAGTTTGTTTCATAATTTTTTTTCTATTGACGATGAACCTCTGTGGACAAAGCAAAGTTTTTTAGAACACAGAGGTTTAGATTGAAACATCAACTTGACAGCATTCCTAACTTGTTTTAATTTTGTCATTCTCGAAATTTTTGTTATGCGATGATACCGCCGCTAAAAATTGAAAAAAATAAAAAAAAAGCTGAAAAATAATCAAACCCATCAATCCAATCTTTTTTTTCTCATCTGAGACCATTAAGACTTAAACATGATTTTGTAAGTTGATCCCTTTTTTCATAACTTATCATTACTTATGGTACGGATTTTCTATCAGTAGTGGCGTGGAAGAAATTTTATTAGTACCTTGTTTAGTCCATAAGTAGTTTTTCCTCCGAACCATTGGGTTCAAGAAGCCAGAGAATTCTCTTTTTTTGGTAAACAATTCTTACTGTTTGCGAATCTAACGCGAACGAAGCCGCGGGCCCAGCTTGTACTAAAATTAAGTTAATACATGCCATACAATATGATGGTTAAACTAAGCGTGGTTCTATTTCCTACAGCGCATCAAGCAATCCTGCCATGGCTGCGTACGCGCGCTCCGCTGGCATCAAGTGCGGTCTCAGGGATGGTAAACCAATGGACGGCAAACAGGAGACCTGCGTCGGGATGAACGGCTGCTGCTACTGCGGGCCCTGCTGCGGACCATTTGGCGGCCCCTGCTGCTTTTAGAATAAGGAGCAGTTTCGCGCGCTCCGCTGGCGTCAAGTTCGATCTCAGGGATGGTCAACCATTGGACGGCAAGCAGGAGATCTGCATCCGCATTAACGGCTGCTGCTACTGCGGGCCCTGCTGCGGACCCTTTGGCGGCCCCTGCTGCTTTTAGAATAAGGAACAGTTTTGCGCGCTTCGCTGTCATCAAGTGCGATCTCAGGGATAGTCAACCAATGGATGGCAAGCACGAGACCTGCGTCGGCTAGAACGGCTGCTGCTACTGCGGGCCCTGCTGCGGAACCTTTGGCGGCCCCCGCTGCTTTTAGAATAAGGAGTAGTTTTGCGCGCTCCGCTGGCGTCAAGTGCGATCTCAGGGATGGTCAACCAATGGACGGCAAGCACGAGACTTGTCAGCATGAACTGCCTCTGCTGCTTTTAGAATAAGGAGCAGTTTTGCGCGCTCCGCTGGCATCAAGTGCGATCTCAGGAATGGTCATCCAATGGACGGCAAGCAGGAGACTTGTACAGCATGAACGGCCCCTGCTGCTTTTAGAATAAGGAGCAGATTTGCGTACCGTCTTTGGAGGACTGCTTTTAGAATGATTCGATGTTTGGTGAAATGTTTCAATGATTAGGTACTTGTTTTTCTCTCAATATAATGTTTGATTTATTTAGTGTTTTTTTTTTCATTGATAGCTGGTACAATAGGAATGATAGTAATGTTCGGTTGATTTCTGTGAAGACAAACTTATCCTACTTTTGATAAGCTTACACCCTGGACTCCGTGTTCAGATCGGAGTGGAATACTTTGAAATATCAAGAGTATATTCCAATTTTTATTCACCCCCGTATATCAAATTTTATCGAAATCCGTTTAGCAATAGTTTGACCACACTCAAAATAGGGGATTCATGGGTAGTAAGACAAGGACAACGTACATATCACCAAATTTTAATCAAACAGATAAGAACAAAACAAATTATGGATACAAAACAAACTAGACCACAGGAAAGTTTATGCAGATCCACGTTAACTGTTTATACCAACTGGTCTCGGAGACCAGCCCAGCACTGGTATAGCTGGACATCATATCAGTAGACGGGCTTTTTTAAATTCGTCAGGCACTGTCAAAGAAAACAGATTAAAGAACAGGTCGGACCACAGTCACTAGGGTTTCTAACATAGGCATTGGAACCTTCAAAAAACGAGTCTACATCTTCTTGAAAGGCCGGCAACACTCTTGTGATACCCCTGGTGTTGCAGTAGTCCATGGGCAGCGGTGACGCTTACTATCAGGTGACCCGCCTGCTCGTTTGCCGCCCTGTTATAAAAAAATGGGCCGAGTGTAGGAAAGTGGATTTCCTGAAATTCCCAGGGGAGAGAACCCCAAGGGCGTAACTAGCTTTTAATGAGAACGTCATATATCTACTTACCAATGTGTAGTGTATCGTTACAAGGACTACAGTTATAGCAACAGCAATAAAAACAAAAAATTCCATTCTTTATTTACTTTGTACGCAAATAAACTTAAAATTTATATTTTAGCCTAAGTAATCGGAATTAGTTTACATAATTTTTCTGCACACTACAATTTATCAGTAAGAAAAGATGAAAACAACAAAAAGTCGATTTGAAAGGTAGTTTCTGAAAATGAAAGTTATGACTTTTTGTCTTTTGTAGGATGGAAGTACAGTCTGTCTATTAAGTCCTGAAATTAAATGATGGCGCCACTGATGTGCATGTAGCAACCCTATATAGTGTGACCAAAATAATTTTGATACTAGCAGTTCGTTCAGGTAAAGCGAGCTAATAAATAAAACACATTATTTAGTCATATTGTTTCCGTTTTATTTACAGTAGGTACCTTGCTTATGAAAAGTTTTACTAAACATTTTTAATTTAACCAGAATAATGTTTTTAATAATGTTTGTTGCAATGGCTCAGGATTGGAAATGTTGGCGTATACAAAAGGAGGCTTATACCCAGCAGTGGGTCATGGAAGGCGGACGATGATGATGAATGTTTTATAGTTAAAATACTAAGGTGGATCACTTTCACTCATCATCGGAGTCCAAATATTCAACAACAAGAAACGTTTCGTTGCCGCTTTTGTCAGCGGCACTGTTATCACTACAGCTGCTGTCACCACTGCTGCTATCATCGCCTAAGCGAACAATCAATTCGTCTATATCTAGATACAGGTAACGTCCTCGCTCATAGTACTCTTTTTTGAGCGTCTCAACGTAATGGCAGCAGTTTTTACATATTCAGGTGTGATGCTGTAGAAGGCCTCTTCAACAAGTTGCTTCGTCGACTATGGGTCTAACTGTACTCTTTGGTTTTCCTAAAAAAAAGGAATAAAAATTGTAACAGAATAGAAACAATAACTTATTCACAAGAAACAAATAATTCAAATTCAAAATTGATAGAAAACCAGAATAGACTGAGATGTACCATCATAATGTATCAAAAATTTATGATCATACAATAATATGACCTATTTACAATTTTAGTCTAACCTAAAAGTGTACGATGTAAACAATACTTTTTTTCTTTTAATAATCGTAAATTCAGTATATTTGTAACTTCAGGTTGATAAAAAACAAACAATAACACGGTTACATACCCATAATATATGTTGTTCTCTGTTAGAAATATTCAGTCAGGAGCTGAACACCTTAGAATATAGTCTGGCAAATTTTAAATTTAAAATTCAAGAATCAAGCCATGGAATCAAGTGAGAAGAACCCTTCGATGAACAAGGACTTCCGCGCGAGGAGTCCGTGTTGCTCTATGGAAGAACCAAATAAAGAACATACTGGTGGGAAAGAAAAATAACATATAAATCAGTTACCTATGTCAAAATCGTCAAAACAAAAAGAGAACAGAAACGATTTGGCAATTTACAGACAAAATCATACAAAGAATTTTCAAATCGTTAGGTTTGATTATTTCTTTTTAGCAATCTCATCACTGCGCAAAACATTAAACATGCCTGTTCGACTTTCGTAAGTAAACCTGTTACAATATTCAGTAAAACAATGTTCTACTTCAATTTATCTATTATTGCTTCCATGGTTTTAAGTAGGTACATAAGTAGATCACACAATACAGAGAATATAAAGCATCTCATGGACCCTGGTAGGGCACTACAATAAATAAAAATTTAGATAATTAAGTACATGTCTCAATTCTCAATGCAATGTTTGTGTGCCTTTGTACAACCTTTATCTAAAACGTCGTAATTAAAGGACTAAAGTTAAGGGGAAGGACCCTAAAGCTATAGTAACCTATCTCTCACGTGATAAATCATAGGTAAATGTCGAAAGTTGGGTTGGCTTTAGAAAGGATTAAACTTAAAAGCGACTTTGCTGAAAAAGGTAGTATAGGTTGCAAGGAGCGAAGCGACGAGCGTTAGGTTATACATAAACCAAAATGCGAAAAGAGCGTGCCGCGGCAACGGCCGCCGAAGCGCCAGAACCGACTTGCCCCAAAATAAAAATGCATTTCAGAGTTGTAATTTTAGTAAATTTGTGAAAAGGAATAAGAACTCAATCTGTTGTGATTAAAAAAAATTAAGAATCAGTTTAATCTATACTAAAGCAACCTCCGAAAGTTTAATATAGCATGGAACACAGGTGAATGGCATGCATTTAGGAGGTCTAAATCCAGCACTGCAGAAATCCAGTAGTGTAAGGAGGATGTTGATAACCAAATATGATATTGTTCACAGATGTGGTCCCAACCCTGCCTTCCAAGTATACCTCCGGCCTGCAGGGAACAAATCAGGCCCCCGAGATGGACTCAACGTTGACCCCAACGCTGGCTGGCCCCAACCCAGCTACTGCTGCTGCTATCCCATCTGCTTTCCTCGCTGAAGACCGATTATCACGAATTGGCTAGTGGATAAATAATGTTTTGTGCAGACTAAAAAAAATTGTAAAGGTAACATGGGAATAAAATGTCGTTTTTGACTTTATTTTAGTTTCTTTTAGTCTGTTAACCAACGAATTCCGTTTCTTAATTCAGGGAGACATTCCGGCTGTATAAGGCTGGCCTTAAATGCAATGTAGGGTCCTGTAGAAATGCGAACACATGATCTTATATTTACTTCCAGTTTATATACAGGGTGTAAAATGACCTCCGACATAGCCGAAACCCACATAATCTCCTCATTAATATATGAAAATTTTTCCCCAAGAAACCATGCCTGGGAAATCAGTAGTTTCAGAGATAATGAGGTTCAAAGTTGAATTGAAAATTTCCATTTTTTGCAGACGTGTAAAATTTATCACGTAATCGTCATTTTATACTAAGAAACCTCATTAAAATTTCAAAGAATTCCTCATCAAAACTAATGCTAAAGTTTTAAACGAGCAATGAATAGTGCCTATCGACAGCTGATTAGACGCGCGGGCCGCCTTTGACGCCCGGACTCACCACCCCGCGCGGTCATTGACACCATGCAGCGGCCGCGGTTCGCTACACACCGATTTAGATTTTTTTTTTTTTTTGATATCTAATTTATTGATTACTAGCGTTTGCCCGCGGCTTCGCCCGCGTGAATTTCCCACGGGAACAGTGCTTTTTCCCGGGATAAAAAGTAGCCTATGTGCTATTCCAGGTCATTATCTACCTCTGTACCAAATTTCATCGAAATCCGTCCAGTAGATTTTGCGTGATTGAGTAACAAACATCCTCACAAACTCACAAATTCACAAACTCACATCCAAACTATCGCATTTATAATATTAGTATGGATTTTTCCCAGTAAAATTTTTACTCTGAAGCAACTTTAATTAGGGTACCCTATGCATACGTAACAGCTATGTCGGACGTGATTTTACACCCTGTATACCATCATAAGAATGAAATTGTTCCTACGAATTTTTTCATACTAAAATCAATTTTGTAAGTTTTTCGTCTATTACTCATTAACGTGTAAAGTCTACATAACCGTGATAATTTTCATTTTAATTTCATTATATTTGCTAGTTATTATTTTATTTTATTTTTTTTGTATTCACCCTTAACCATTTTCCTGTTCAAGGGGAGAGACACTTGACTCCAACAAAATTTTGCACTTTAAAGTTAAATATTTCGCAAACGGATTCCTAAAACAAAAAATGGTCTTCACATACTCAAAATATTTTTAAAAGACCTATTAATTGATACCCCACACGATGGCATAATCGAGAGAAATAAAAACATTCTTAGGTGTTAGGCCCCCTAAAAAAATTTTTTTTTCATTATTTTATCCTACAGTTAACTCCGCGTAATAAATATGTATATCTATCTATACCACAGATTTATACCAAACTAGCTGTAGCCCGCGGCTTTGCCCGCGTGAGTTTCGCTTAGATAAAGAATCTTTTTGTGCTCCAAACCAGGGTTGTTGCTGATGCATAATTTTGTCACATCAGCGGATGCTGATGCTGATTTTGTTTCTTTTTTTCTAAAATGTGCTCATTATTATGATTTTTTATATAAATATTACATTTTCTTGGCTTATGTATTTCAATAAAATAGGAAAAAAAATCTGTAAGTTTTAATTAACCGAAAAACAAAAATACTTTATATTACTCAATACTTAACCTAAGTATTATCAATATTGAAATTGTATTAAAGGTAAATTATATTTTAAAAACAATAGTTGAGCTGCTTTTTCAGCTGATCAACACGCGACGTTTTGTTTCGAATGAATGCACAATAGCGCATTTTGATTGGACAAAACTCGCAAGCGACAGCGACACGAGACGTTAACTCCGCCCACCGGGGGACATGTTGCGACTCGAACATCAGCATCAGCATCAGCAACGATCATTGCGGATGATGATTCTGATGCTGATGTGTAAAATGAAGCTGATGATCAGCTGATGCTGATGCTGATATTCGCAACAACCCTGCTCCAAACTGTAGTAACCTAAACTCCAGTACTCAAAATTTCAGCCATTTGGTTATCCCGTGTCCCGCGGGAATATATGTTGAAGAACAGGAATAGATGTTCCAGATCTTCATTTTTTAAAATTGAATTCATTTTATTGCTCATCAGGTTGAACGACTTTTGCTAAGGCGCCATTTCCATATATGTAATAAAGTAGCTGGTCTCTTGGAGTTCTTCATCAGATGATCCTGATCTTCGATTTTTATACGTCAACAGAAAATGCTCGTCAGATTGATAAACTTTTGCAAAGGTACCATTTCCGTATTTCTTATAGTTTAGCTGTTCTGTTATGGTTCTTCATCAGGTGTTCCAGTTTTCTAAATCAATTATAGCCTATATGTTGCCCAGACTTAATAGCTATACAACAAAATAAGTTCCATTCAAATCCGTCCAGTAGTTTTTGCGTGAAACGCGTACATACATACAGACAGACAGACAGACAGACAGACAGACAGACAGACAGACAGACAGACAGACAAGAAATTCCAAAAAAATTTTTTTGCTTTTTATTATTCTTTTTAGGTCTCCCTCTATCCATTTCAGTCAAAAATATTAAATGTACAGACAAAATATTTTTACTGTTTTATTATATGTATAGATTACAGTTTTCCAGTACTAGTAGTCTCTACGGACATGACGGACGGATAGACACATAGACATAGAAAAAAAAAATCATTCTTTAATAGACTGATAAGCTTGGTTGTCAAATGAAGCCGAAAAACGTTTTCCAAATTTAATGACAGTGTATGAAAGTGATGTGACCTTACAACTAAGCATCGACATTTTGTATCGATACTACATAAACAAAAACCTTTTTTTTTTATCGAGGTGAAAATGCCTTCGCATACCGCTTCACATCTCAATAGTGTGGGACTTGGACCCACTAAAAACACCCCGGTGCCTCTACATGCCAATACTGAAGAGGCTTGGGTAGTGCCAGTAGTACCTTTGTTGACAAATTTCACAATTTTAGTCAATGGGAAGTAGATACCCCATAGGATTTGATTCCTGTCTGAAAAACAAATTATGCGAAAAATCGCAACATTTACGGTAATATATCCTATGACGTATAATTTTGATTATTTTCTACACAATGAGGTTTGTAATAAAAATAAAGATTGGATTTAATCAAAATTAAATATTTATTTTTATATCTATATGTACATACATATGGTCTATACATATAAAAAAACTGTAACCAGTCTGTGACTATTCATGAGAGATATGGAAAAAAAATAGAAAACCATTCCTTTTTTTTCATTCGTCTTGATGATATTAATACTCGTATTAACAATAATAATTAATGGGCGGACGAAGTCGTGGGCACAGTAATAGGTCATATCAGTCATCAGTAATGGTAAACCATATCTGTCATCCCGCTTCCTCAGCTGTCAGTGCCTCTAAATAAAATTAAAAAAATTTTTTTGCTAGCTCTATGGATAGACATGACGAAACTATAAGGGTTCCTTGTTTACTTCAGAACCCTAAAAATGGTGAAATGCATACACTAATCCTACTAATATAATAAATGCGAAAGTTTGGATGTGAGTTTGTGAGGATGATTGTTACTCAACCACGCAAAATCTACTGGACGGATTTCGATGAAATTTGGTATACGGGTAGAAAAATACCGGGAATAGCACATAGGGTACTTTTTATCCCAAAATTCAGCGCCCGCAAATTTATTTTGTTGCGTGTACGGAACCCTCGGTGCGCGAGCTTGACTCGCACTTGGCCGGTTTTTTATTAAAGAGTATTTAAGCACATGAGTAGTAAATTTAAGTCAGTGGTAGTGGTCCACCCATTATTTCTATGGGTCCACCATCTGGAGGCCCTGGGCTTAGCCCTGGTGTTGTACTTACTCGTTTCTGTGTTTGTATCCACAGACCTAAAATAGGTACATACAAGCTTCGTGCATAGTGTGGGCCGTTGAGTTTTGTCCATTTATATATTTGTAGAATAAGTTTCATAGTAAAACTACGCAAACTATTTTGTACATAATCTATGGTTAATTATTCGAAAATGGAACTATCCATCTTGAATAAAAAAACAAACGATTATACAGACCTGTCACTTTCTATATCAAATATTATTTTAATGATGTTTATATAAATTATTTTCAGTTAATTTTCATTTTTAGTTTTTAGTTTTAATTTTTATACAGTGTTATTAAAATATATTTAGGTGTAACTGCTAAATTATGCCTGAGTAAGTTAACTTACTTTTATTTTTAATTCCATATAATATGGCTAACCAAGCGAAGATTTTCTATTCGTAGATATAAACCGACCAACAAAAATATATTGCAAGGGTTATATTAATTAAGTGTTATTTTTTTTATTATTTCATATTAATTACATCAACTGAAGGTTTTTTTGAATGGTCGATGATTCACCATAGTAGAAATGTTTAATGTGTTGGAAAGACAACGCAGGAAGAACATTAAAACCTAATAGAGGAAAGACCGCCGACCATTTGTTTACATGGTACAAAAGAAAAGACAGAAATTTTGTCTATGGCACAATATTGGAGGCAGAAGATAGGCGAATATAGAACTATCCGAGCAATAAGTTCACCTTAATTTAATTGACGAATATATATGATACATAGATCACTATCGACTAATCCTGTGGTATTTTGGTCAATACACCTGTCTACTACAACAGTGAAAACCGCGTCAAATTTGGTCTATTATTTTTAGCGTGATGCGCGTACAAACGTATAGACAGATAGAAAGAAAGACAGACAAAAAAAATTGTTATGGATTCAATTTATTTCATTTCATAAAGGATACATCCAGATTCACAGACAATAAATCCAAAACACCTGCATGTTATACATAAAAAAAAATGAACAAAGATTGAAAATTAAATTGGCCCTGACCCCTAATAGAATAGAATAGAATAGAATCATTTATTTGCATAGATTACAGTTAGTTAGTTACAGTTAGTTAGTTTTTTGTCTTAAATTTCTGCTATGTACAGACCAGTTTTTATTGATGATCTGCCCAGGTGCGTGCCATGCCCCGCGGCGGCTCCGTGTGCCCCATCCGCCGGGATCAAGTCTGGACTCCGCGACGGAAAACCCATCGACGGCCACCAGGAGGACCCGTGTCCTTGCAGGAGCTGCTGCTGTGGGAAGCCTCCTATCGTAAAGCCAGTAAGAGAATCTACACTTTTCTCTCTTTATCAGGTCTTGAATCCGCAACGGAAAGAGACCTTGGGTGTCTGGGAGACGCCACCTATCGTGAACGTGAAGCCATTAAGAGAATCTTCACTTCTCTCCCTACCTTGGTCTAGTCTCTGTATCTCTCATCAAGTCAGGACTCCGCACCGGGAAACCCATCGACGGCAAGCAGGATCCGTGTCCTTGCAGGGCTGCTGCTGTGGGAAGCCTCCTATCGTAAAGCCAGTAAGAGAATCTACACTTTTCTCTCTTTATCAGGTCTTGAATCCGCCACGGAAAGAGACCTTGGGTGTCTGGGAGACGCCACCTATCGTGAACGTGAAGCCATTAAGAGAATCTTCACTTCTCTCCCTACCTTGGTCTAGTCTCTGTATCTCTCATCAAGTCAGGACTCCGCACCGGGAAACCCATCGACGGCAAGCAGGATCCGTGTCCTTGCAGGGGCTGCTGCTGTGGGAAGCCTCCTATCGTGAAGCCAGTAAGAGAATCTTTATTTCTTTCTCTACCTTGGACTGTTTCTCTCTCTCTCATCAAGTCTAGACTCCGCGACGGAAAGCTCATCGACGGCCACTAGGAGGATCCGTGTCCTTGCAGGAGCTGCTGCTGTGGGAAGCCTTCTATCGTGAAGCCAGTAAGTAAATCTTCACTTTTCTCCCATTATCAGGTCTTGAATCTGCCACGGAAAGCATGAGACCTAGGGTGTCTGGGAGACGCCACCTATCGTAAACGTGAAACCTTTAAGAGAATCTTTATTTCCTTCTCTACCTTGGACAGTTTCTCTCTGTCTCTCTCATCAAGTCGAGACTCCGCGACGGAAAGCCCATCGATGGCAAGCAGGGGGACCCGTGTCCTTGCAGGAGCTGCTGCTGTGGGAAGCCTCCTATCATGAAGCCAGTAAGAGAATCTTCTCAAAACTTGCTGAAGGGAGAATCTTTTCTCTCTTTATAAACTCTTTGTATGCTGTCTGAAATAAATAAATTTTATTATTATTCATTTATTTATTAGGCAACTCCTTTTTTCCCTTTTTTAAATATAAATTATTACAAAAAAACAGACATTTAAAAATATAAAAAAGGGGAACCCATCAGTAGCGGGGCAAACCCAAGCTACCCAAGCTCCTCACAATGCGGACCGTGTCCAAGAGTACTGCCTTCTGGATCTGACTCTTGAACCAACTGCCGAGCGAGATTCTCTCTAGATGACGATCGAGACTCTTTGCTATAAGTCCGTTCACACTAATGACTATCGGAACAATAATCGTTGAGCCAACACGCCATATAGCGGTAACCTCGTGGGCCAAGTCCAAATAATTTGCAAATTTCTCTTTGGCCTTTACGAGGTTCTCATCATGAGGAATGGTGACATCAACGAGGATTGCACGGCTTAATATTACTATTAGTGTGAAAACGAATCTAAATTTCCCCTTAGTGCTACAAGCAGCCGCGTATCCCCGACTCGTATGCGCCCCGCCGCTGCTACATGAAGCCGACTGCCCGAGTAGAGTCGGGCACTACCTACAACATGTCGTACCTACCGGTTGACGGTTGTAAGAACCTGCGAGGAGAGGCCCGCAAGCCGGCCCCTAACCTGGTGCCTAGCTGCGAGCCGATGGAGTCTTGCACCGTGCATAAGGTAACCTCCGTCGTCAATCAATACTACTAATGTTATAAATACGATAGTTTGGATGTGAGTCTGCGAGGGTGTTTGTTACTCAATCACGCAAAAACTACTGGACGGATTTCGATGAAAGGTAAAATAACGGGAATAGCGCTTAGGGTACTTTTTATACCGAAATTACCTCGGGAGCGAAGCCCCGGGAAGCAGACACAGACGCATATATAAAATTCTTCCGTTACTGAGTGACTGGCAGACAACGCAAAGCCAAAACTACTGCGCTTAAAAGCTGAAATTTGGAATATGTAGGTTCCTTAAGGAAAAGCACTAAGTGAAGCACTAAGAGAGGATTTTCCGAAATTCCCACGGGGACAAAGTCCCGGGCGCATGCTAGTAGTAGTAATCATTTCATAATTTGACCTCTCTCTCTCTTTGCCTAGCCTTATCTATCCCATTTTTTTGGGGTCGGCTCTCGTAACGTTATATTCAGCTTTCTTGGGGTCATTGTTTATGACGGACATCCAGGTTTGAAGTGGTCAGCCTGGTTTTCTTCTACCGCTATTTATGCTTAGGACTTTTATGGTCATGTGATTTTCTGGCCTTGTCACATCGAGTATTTGGGTGGGTTTCATAATTTGACATTTGAAATTTATAAGTATCAGAAAAATAGCTCTACAATTCTGTACTGTGCTATGTTGTGCTTCTACTTTTCAACGACAATTTTGGCTCTCTCGTTTCAACCTACACGGTAGTTCTTTTTAACGTAGAAACTTAATTGATTATTAGTATGCTATGAAGATCTTGTAAAGGTGAAGCTTTTAATCTCGTAGGAACAGCTTAGCTGCTAAAAATGATTATCAACAATTTAAAAAAATATTTTAAAAAAATGTTTCAAACATATTGGGTACATAATAATCAGTATTAGATGGGTATATACCTAGCTACCACTGCCTTTCAAAGGCTTAACTGAATAATCTTTTGTCTAGCTTTCTTTCCTGCCGAACTCTGTGTGCCAAACGCAACCGATCCGCCCCTGCAATCACGATATGTGGGGGCAGGGTCCCATGCAGAACCTCACGACGCAGAGACATGACTACGTGCCGAAGCCATGCGTATTGCGGGAGAGTTTCAAGCCTCCGGCGAAATTCCACGCCGTAGAACAGCCGTTTGAGAGTGAGAACTACTTTTATTACTATTAATTAAAGAATTGTGGCATGGTCAATGGTTTTTTTCTTAATTGACTAGAAGTGGTGATGGTAGTCAACAAAACATGTGATACGTCTACAAATGCATGGTGCAGATCAATTACCGTCAGATACAGTCGCCTGTCTTTTATTTGATAGAAAAAAGAATACAATATAAGGTCCCAAGGCTTCTCGAAGTTTGGGTTAAAACTTGCTTCACGAGCCAAGTTTTGTCAAGAGCACCGGAGCCCAAATCCTTTGATAGCTGAATCATCTAAGAAGTAGTACGATAATATTATCAAGTTTGAACTTGAGTCCCAACGGAAATCCAACCGTATCATTTATCAAGTTACTTGAGCAACGGAAATCCAACCGTATCATTTACTATTAGAAAACATTCCATCATTATTTTCTTATACATTTCCGATAATTCAAACTTCAAAGCCTAAGTATTATCTCTGGAAAGCAACTCTGTTTCCTATAACTTTAGCATAAGTAAGACAATCTGAGTCATAAACTCAGGGTTTGAATTGCATCCGTTGAGGAAAAATTATAAGGAAGTGGGTACTTAAGTTGATTGTAGATGTGAGCGACGTAAAGGAGGAAATTGTAATACGTAAAGGAGGAAATTGTAATCAATCTGTCAATCTAAGGAACATTCACCTAAGCTTCTCTAAGAATTCCACATACCAGAATTATATTAAAAAAAAATAGATTATGCTCAATGGCCCATAGCATACAAATAGCTGTTTTCTTTTGGTCATACTGGAAATGGACAATACGAAGTATCGTCTCTCATAATTGTCACTACCTTGATCTCCCACAATTAAGTCACTACCACTACATTACGAGTATGTGATGGACTGGGATCATCCATCGTTAGATCTTCTTAACATAAGCTATATATCAAAGTTCTCTATAAATAATAACTTGTACCAAAATATCTTGGTGATTTCTGAAAATGGGCATTGCTTTTTCTAGATCGCACGGTCAACAAGCTCTCGTATTTGCCCCCTGAGAAAATAGAGCTGACGAAATCCTACGCTCCGGAGCGGTGCTACGAGAAGCCAACTGCTAAAATGGACGGTGCCACCACACATAAAATGAGCTACATGCCCAACCAGGTTGGTTTTGGACCTTGGATAATAAGTGATTTTTTTTGATTTTTTTGATTTGTGATGAGTGTAGAGGAAGCAAGAGAGATCTGTAAGGATCGTAGCAAGTGGAAATCGCTAGTCTCTGCCTACCTCCCCGGGAAAAAGCCGAAATAATTGTATGTATGTATTTCCCCTGTTCTTCCTTTTGCCATTGCATACAACAGTCTCTTCTTATTCATGCTGTTTTTGATGTAATTATAACCCATCTCTTCATCGGTCTTCTTCTATTCCTCAGACCCTTTACTTTTGGGTCTGAAGTAAAACTATATCATCATACTAATATTACAAATAGGAAGTGTTTTTTAGTTTGTAATCATCGGAACTACTATCGGGGTAATCTTTGGAACTACTGAACCGATTTCAAAATTCTTTCATATAGCCTAAAATTTATGTATGTACCTTCCGAGCGAAGCCAGGCGGGGCACTAGTTAAATGATATCTATTCCTTAATTTGCTAATACGAATTCTAAGACAGATTAACGTAGCAGTAATAAATTATATTATTACTATGTAGCCTTTGATGCCTCAAGATAATGCCTCCGCTATATTGCAAATTCGAAGAAGATAACATTTCTACATCTGTAGTGTAGAAGTATTTAGTTTCAGACTTTGATTTTGTGATGTGGTTTCAGATCCTCCCGAAGCAGCCTATACCGTGGGCCTGCAAAGGGCAATACCAGAAGCCTTGTCAGAAGCTGGACGCCAACACTACTTACACCATGAGGTACTTTCTAGAATACTCACGTAGAGTAACATAAGTTTCCAGTAATATAGATCATGAAGGGCTACCGAAGCTTGAGGACTTGGTGGAACTACAAGACTGAGCCCATACAATGAGCACTTGTTATTTTGGCCTGTGTTCAACGGTGTTGGTACTAATGTTCCTTACACCCTTACACTGAAATCCTAAATGAAGATGAATTCATGGAAAATATCTCCCTTCTGTGCCCTACCTGTTTTGTTTAAACTTAAATTTGGTCTATGACCAACTCTCAACTTCAATGATCCTTTAAGATTTGCCGAAAGTTACATTTGATTCGTGGCGATACGATATCTAAATTCGTAATAGTTTATTTCTACAGATAACAAAAACAATTGTGAAGTCAAATTTATCTCTATGAACTTGCGAAGACGATGGCGATCGACCACGTGATTTAGAGCGGCCTATGTCAATCCCATACATTTTATCGTTTTCGAACTTCTTTTTCGTTTTCAAATTCTGACTTTGTCTAAAGTTCTTGATGATAACCAGTAATTTGACGTCAGCTTCCTGGACGCGGCGAGCGACTGCCGGCGGCGCGCCATCATCCCGGACTCGTGCACCAACCCCGTGACGTCATCCAAGCTGTTCGAGACACAGACCGTCTACAAGGGCAGGTCGGAACCTATATCCTTTGAAACTTATTATTCTTCTTCAGCTCGTAATGCAGGGGAAAATCCAGGGAAAACGTAAACCCGGAAGGAGAAAAACCACTTGGCTGAAGAACCTAAGAGACTGGTTTCCCTTGAGGACGCTCTTTCGTGCCCCAGCTTCAAAATCCGGATTGCCATGGTGGTCGCCAATCTTCGATGAGAAGCGGCACTATCAGAAGAAGATTCTTCTTAAACAATCTTCTCTGATGACCTCCGTGGCCCAACGGTCATCACGCCGGACTGCCACACCGGAGGTCCCGGGTTCGATCCCCAGTCGGGTCAAGATGGAAAATGATCTTTTCAGATTGGCCTGGGTCTTCGATGTTTATATATGTATGTGTTATAAACTATAGTATCGTTGGGTTAGTATCCCATAACACAAGTCTCGAATTTTCTTTAGGGCTAACTCAATTTGTGTGATTAGTCCGTATATATTTATTTATATTTATTAGTATTTAATTGTATTTATTTCACACAAATATAGACTTAGTGAACATACAATATAAATAAATTTAAATATCGTGTGTGAACATCACAATAGGTGACGGTTCAGTGTAACGCTGAACAGAATGTCCAACACTGATATTCAGCCGTCAGTTTCAGTTTGAAGAGCAAGGTTGTATAAAGACCGTCGCGCGTTCAAGTCCTGCTCACATGGAATTTTTTCATCATGTCTAATCTCTATATGAAATAAGAGTACTTTAGTACTAACTGCATCTTAGGTGCTAAATACTTTGCCTTTCCTGTAATGTGCATCGCGACATGTCTCTCACGCAGCTACCTGCCGGCGACTGCGCCGATCCCACAAGCAGTGAAGCCCGTACCGAACCTCATGCCGTCCACTGCGCAGATGGAAGGAGACACCGTGCACAAGGTACCTTTTAGGGTTCCGTACCTCAATAAGCAAAAACCCTTATAGGATCACTCGTGCGTCCGTCTTTCTGTCTGTCTGTTACAGCTAATTTGCTCCGATCTACTAGACCAAATCAAGTGTTTGGTATTTTTATAAAAGATTGGTTTGCTCTTGACCACAATCTTGCTTGAGGACAGAGGTGAGGTCTACGGTACCTATAGCGAGCTTACCCAGAAGCAGCCTATTCACTTGACATGGAGTTCTTGAAAAAAGGCGCGAAAACATTTCCCAGGGAAATGTTTTCGCCCCTTTTTCAGGGTCCGCAACGCACGCGTGTCACCCCGGTGAAACAGGCGTCGACCGCATGTCTGCCTACGCGAGTTTGACTCGCACTTGGCCGGTTTTTTTTTGTTGATGAGCCCTTCTTTTCCTGTATCCTTCATATGCGTAGGCAGACATGCGGTCGACGCCTGTTTCACCGGGGTGACACGCGTGCGTTGTGCACCGAGGGTTCCGTACACGCAAAGCATCTCACATTATAGCTCTAACTAAAATACCAACTAGTTTCAAAAACAAACATAACTTTGCAGTTCGATCCCTAAGTGAATCCAGCGCAAAAATAAGTTTGTAACATTTTTTTTTCGACTTCCAACATATATTTTTTTTTTTAATTGCTGAAAGAGACCGTAGATCCGAGTATTCGATATTAATTTCAACTTGATACCTTAAAAGAGTACCTAAAAAAGTATTGATAGAGATAGTGAATAATTAAATATTACTAATGAAACGAATAATATCGGCAAGTGGCGACGACTAGCGACTGGCGGGAGCTTGCGCGGGACCGGAGACGCTGGCGTGCTCTTGTGTTGGTAGCCAAGACTCATTTTGGGTCAATGAACCTATAGTTAGATTTTACAAAACATGACAATGAGCCTCTTTTATTCCTGTACCTACCCTTCATATATGGTGTTTCAATCCAACATCGCATCGTATGTATTGTAATATTGCAGGTCGCACATTAGGATTCGTTAATTACATCATACGTTGTTGATTTTATTTTCCTTTAAATGCGTGTGTTCTTCCAAATAAAGTACCTTTACTCAAAAATGCATGTAATGTGGTCATTATTTCGATAACCTTGTTTGAGCAAAGTCGACTTTGCCGTTCTGTTTTCAAATAGCGGCCGACAAAGCTTTGCTGGCCGCTCTAACAGGCCGGCAAAACATTGCCGGCCGCTATTTTGACGTTTCAACATTTTAAAAATCGAATGCAAAAAGATTTTATTTAAAACACAGCTGTTTGTATTTAATAGAGATAGCATAGAGATAGGTACAAAAAGATTTTTTCACTTCTCATGCTCTGAAAGTGCTTATTTGTGCAGGATATAGGCTGCACAAAATCGAATTTTGTGCACAAGGGCATTAACGTATCTACTCATAAATGTATCTATATTAAGGCAAAGAAAATGAGCCATACAGCCAAACACGAAAAAATGTTTATGGATAGAATTAGTTATTATATAATATTTACTTTTAATTTATTTGCCTTATGTGTTTTTTAAGACATAAAAGATATTAATATTTAAATTTAAGTACGGTATGTTATTTAATTAATTTAAGAATATTATTACAAAATTAATTTAATAGTAGGCTGTATAAGTCTGCAGCCCAAGCCTATCAATGTCGTAAGATTAACAAAAAATAAAGCGGCGGGAAACAGCTCTTGCGTTTTTTCGTGTGTTTATTAATTGTCTTCAATTTGATTGATTTCCTCGCAATCGAAGTGAAAAGCAGAGTTTATAACTCGTCCACAAAACGATTTTTATCCTCGACATTACTATCAGCCCTCGCCTTCGGCTCGGGCTGCTAAAAGTCTCGGATAAAAATGATTCGTTTTGTGCACTTGTTGTAAAATCTACTATATTCCATATTTGGCTGTATAGTTCCAACTACCATTGCTTAAAAATTTCTAGGTAATTAATATATTTTCAGCGAAATTACTTTGTTTTTATTTAGTGTATAGTGACTTTTTGGCTAAAAATGAGGCGAAAATTCTTCCGATTCAATGTGTTTAACACCGCCAGACATTAAAGATGAAGCTAAGCCCGCCTTTGCGCTCATTTTTGTATTTAATTTTGTCTCTTTTGTATGTTCTTTTGTAAATGGTGCAATAAAGTGTTGATCTATCTATCTATCTATCTAAATTAATGGATGAAAATTGGATACCGCGAAACTCAAAGGAAAAATATAAGATGGCATATGAAAAAATTGTGCATCAATCCGGGAAAGTCGGTGTTGAATTTTAGTAACTGTACTTTTCGTAATTGTCATTTTAATTAAATTTCTAGTTAATTAATATATTTTTATTTAAATTACTTGCTGGTTTTATTTAGATTTGGTACTTGCATTTTTGAGTAAAGCACTATACAAGCCTTGGCCCACAATGACTGCTTCGCTGGTCACGCTATGATTGCCTTGAGCTAGCCTAGCTACGCTCTAGGCCTTCCAGCTTGGCCATCGTTGCAGCCCTTGCTGTCCTCACTGTAAAGGCCTCGACCTCCGGTCTCGGCCTTTATCTCAGCTCGTCCATCAAGTGCTGCACGCTGACCGCGCTGTGTCGGCCTGGAGCTGCGCTACGCTGCGCTACGCTGCGCTCTCGGCCTTCATCAGCGCGACCAGCAAAGTACTCATTATAGGCCGCGGCAGTAATGTACTAATTCTATCTCTGACTACCACAGCTGTCTTTCCTGCCAAACCCGGTGTGCCAAACGCAGCCGATCCGCCCCTGCAACCACGACATGTGGGGGCAGGGTCCCATGCAGAACCTCACGACGCAGAGACATGACTACGTGCCGAAGCCCTGCGCCCTCCGAGAGAGCTTCAAGCCTCCAGCGAAATTCCACGCCGTGGAACAGCCGTTTGAGAGTATGTTTGTTTGTAAACTCTTTATTATACAGTGACGGATTTAACATTAAGCAATTTCCTAAGGCATCACGTCTGGGAGCCATCACCAGAAGAAGCACAAAAAAAATCCGTCCTTAGGGCATCACGTCTCACTCTCACGTTACCAAAAACCACACCAAAAAAAGTTTCTAGGACTAATTTGAAAATTCGTGCGTATTAACCCGACCAAGAGTTACATCTCATCTTATTTTGCAGAAAAAAATTTAGGCGGTAGGTAAAGGTTTAAAGATCGATTCTAGTTGACATACGGATAGGGGGGCCCCACAGGTTTGGATTGCTTAGGGCATCAAGTAATAATCCTTCACTACACATAAGACAAATACAAAACATAGCGAAACAAAAAGAGAGGCGCACAATGGCGAACTTATCCCAAAAAGGAATTGCTTCTAGTCTGAGTCAGTCAACACTCAATAATATATTTTCTTGCATCCATAAAGTTGACATGGTGACATATAAATGAGGAAGGACATTTATGGACCCTGTCGGGCACGGCAACTTGGGTAGAAAAAAAGGAGGTTGCATCATCTTATAAAATTTACTAAGACAATTCTGAGTTCAGAGTGAAGAGGCAGTCAGCCTATCCCAAAGAGGGATTGTTATTTACTTTGATATCAATCGTGATCAGAAGCCAAACTGTTACGATGGAGATTATATAATACTGTCGGTAATTTGATCAGCCAGGTAATCCTGGCTCGAACGGCGATGGGCTTAGCAGGATTCACTTCACGAACCACTCCAACGGGTTTCAAAAGGCCAATTTGAGGAATTTGTTTAATTAATCATATTGTGATCTGAAATGGCCTTTTTAGATCTTCCTACCTTTCACCTAAGCAGGCTTCGGATTGACATGATAGTAGTCTGATACCAATGACTAAAAAAAGAGAAGAGGTATAATTTTCTTACCTGAAATAAGTTTTAGGCCTATCAGCCTCTAGCTGGCTCTAGATCTTTAAACAGTTTATAATTTTGTATATTTTCGTCCAGTTACCTACTTATATTTTGACATCCATGATGACAGAGATACCGACCAAGTCCCCATATAAACAAAAAATTACGAAAAAATGTTGGATCGACATTTTTTCGTTGAGTATTTTTACCGACTGCGAAGCAAGGGCTGTTTTTCTTACTGACGTTCCAAGTAGGTAAGTACATATACTTGTGTCATTTTCAGATCGCACCGTGAACCGCATGTCCTACATAAACCCTGGACGGCAGGCGCTGCCGGAGTCCTACGCTCCCAGCCGATGCTACGAGAAACCAGCAGGTGAATGATATCTACATTACAAGATTCTGTAACCTTTCGGTTTCACTTCAACTGTGGTCTTTGCAGGCAACTGCCTACAAAAGTTTAAATACTTATAATTGGGCCGAAACCTAAACTCCCGTATGACGTATGTCAGTTTGACAATAATAGTGATACACCTAAACGAGTCGCTACGATTATTTGATTTTACGTAAAAATAACAAATCCAAATAAAATAATTATTTTTATTAATCAGAAGTCTGAACCATCAAAGTAGCTGTCATAGTCACTAACATGGATAATAAATTCATAGTGAATAATATTATCTACTCTGATTTTACAATTCGATACGACTGCGTGAATTCTTGTCCCTCTTTCTATTTTTTTAGTATTGCCTTAATGTTAATTTTTTTAAATTTTAAGGTGCAATAATTGTTATATTAAGCATTTAAAAATCAACAACAAACCTTATTATATAAATCGAAAAATTAAACGATGTATCGCGATTTTTTATATTTTCACTATCGATTTATTGTAGCCGGATGCAATGGAACTCTCTAAATCGGCAAGCCGGAAATTCAAGTACTACATTTCCGCGCATAGATTTAAAAATCAAAAAATTCGGAACTTCATGGACTTGACCCTGATGACACCTGTCATACGGGAGTTTAGGTTTCGGCCCGATTATAGGTGCCCACTTCAGGGAGTCTCAAACTTCACAACCACTTAACCCCTTTTAACTATTAAGACTAAGGCGAACCCCTTTTAAATGATTGGCATTCCATACAAAAGAGCAAACTGCCTAAGTAATAATAGGCTGTTAAATTTAATCAGTACCCTTGTGTACCTATGAATCAACGGAGAACCTTTATTGGTGCGGCACCTATTTTAAGAAACCCAGCCTCTCTTCAAGTAATATTATCAGACAGACATACATACATAATTATAATCACGCCTTTTTCCCGTGGTAGGCACCACTTCCCGTAGGCAGAGATTAGCGATTTCCACTTGCTGCGATCCTTACAGATCTCTCTTGCTTCCTCTACACTCATCACTCTCTTCACCTCTGCTTTATATCTCTTTTCATCTATCCTCTCAATATGCCCAAACCATCTTAACATTCCTTTTCTTTAATTTTGGTCTCTGATATTTGACATTCTTTTTCATAGAATTCAAGACAATATGTTTACACCCGATGATGTGCGCTAAACTCGCCGGTTTCGAAAGAAACAAAGTACTTAATCTCCATGCTGTTTTTTTATGTAATCTCAATTTTATTTATCTAATCTACATAACCTGTGCCCTTAGCGAAAATGGATTGTGCAACAACACAGAAGATGTCGTACCAGCCGGTGTGCGCGCCGGCGCCGCAGCGCCCGCCCTGGGCTTGCAAGGGACAGTACCAGAAGCCTTGCCAGAGGGTACGTTTGATTGTATATTTGTGACAGTCCACGAGAAAAGGTACATTAAGGTCGTTGGCACCTTCGACTTTGTGCTTATTATAAGCTAAAGTAAACTTGTATGATTAATATTTCTGAACGACTTAAGCGCCAATGACCATAGGTACCTTTTCCCACGGATTGACAAATTTGAATATAACTAGGTACTTATAAGGGTACGTTTGGTATAACTAGGTACGCCTCGCGGCTTCACTCCCGTGAGAATTGTGAGATGAGCTATGTTACACAGGACGAATTTGTCAATTAAGACCAGTAGTTCCAAAGACTTGTGCGTTCAAACGATTTAGTCACTCTTCAGCTTTAATTTGACACGAATATTTTTTTTTTAAATTTTCGCGCAAGCGTGCATGCTCGTTGTTGCATGTGATAGATTAAGTAGACTATAGAAAATATAATATAAGTATGTATATATGTATGTTTACATATATTTTTAATGTCAGGAATAAATAACTATGATTTTATGAATATATTTGTACTTTTACTTATTTCTCAAAAATTCATAATGTAGGTAAAGGTAGTTCAAATAAAAGAAACGGTAAAATCAGACTCAATTGTTTAATCCATAGAATTGAGCCCCAATTTCTTTAGATTTCTAAGCTACATTCTACTAGGACTTCGGAACTACCACTGCTGAGAAGAAATCCCGAAAGAAACTCATTAAAACAGTATTGGTCCCTAACATGACATGGGCTATATTCTTTACCACAGAAGGGCCACTAGTATTTCGAGTGCGTTCCCCTAGCAAAACACTACTGAATATCAAAACGTGATGTTACTAAATAATTAGAGTATGACGTCGTGTAAATGTTTATATAAGTTTCAAATTTGTGCATCAATTAGTTTTTGAGATTTTAATTACAAACAGATTCTGCCAGGATGACATTTAGAACATTCCCCCAGCAAAAAAAGTTCTCGGATCGAAATGAAAGTAAGTACAATAATTAGAGTGTCGTGAAAGGTAAATGTTTATGAATAAATAAAATTTGTGTATCGAAAGACTTAGGAGAAATTCGAAATTCTGCTGGGGGAACGTTTGGCCGGATGCTGGATCTCCTAAATGGCATGGCGTAGAGATATGACTTTTTTACACAAGTTGTTATTAATTTGTGTATAATGTTTGTAAAAATAGAAATTTAAAAATATTACCGTTCAGGAGTTAAAAATAAAAACGTGAATTTAGGTATTTTGGCGCTTGTACTATAAATATTGGCCCTAGAGACTAATTGGTGACGTGAGTTTGTACCTTGAAGTTGTTTTCAATGTCCATGTAAGTATCAACATAGTGTGATAAGTATTTAATAAGTTATGAGAATAAATGCAATGATTCAGCCGCCATGAATTTCGTCAGTCCATTAGACGAGTTGGTCTATTATTTACGAAATTCACATGTTTTGCATTAATTGCTAAATATAGTTAACTATCCATTCTCCAAAAATCAGATCAATATATGCAGTAGTTCAAGAAATATAATTATAAATCCAAGCCAAGGTGAAATACCATGATAAGCCGACCAAATTCGAGAGTCTACCAAAAAGCGATCGTGCAGTATATTGAAGTGGTTTACTGAAATTGATAGTGTATTAACTCTATTTTCTGTGTACAGATGCGTGCTGAAATGTTAGCATACCTAAAAAAACATCTTATTTCTTCAAATTAGGTTAGTATATCACATATATCATATCTATGGTACATTAAGGGGCAGATCTCCGCAGATGCAGCCATCTCACTTTTAGATAAAAAGGTACAAAAAGGCCTCTTCATGACGGCTTTGGGCCCATGAACGCCTCAAAGGACCGGGTCCCAATGGACCCGTGTGGCTCTGAAAAACGTACCAACATAATATATCTTTATTTCAAGTGATTACACTCATATCTTACATTATTAAATTAACTTAAATATGTTAATATCACACCCTACAAACTATTTAATTATAATATATTTCTGCACGGAGCGTGTAAGCTCCGGCAGTGAGCCAAGTGCGGGAAGTCCCACCTCGTACCTATCATCTTTAGGATGCTGCCAACAGCATTTGCATTTGCTAGGATCATGTGCCACCCTTTTTGCTCAGGAGAGTGCGCGGTAGTATTGGTACTACCGCGCACTCTCCTGAGCAAAAAGGGTGGCACATGATCCTAGCAAAACAATCTATACCAGCCTCTTCAAACATACCGGAGGCACTACAATAGCGCGGTTATATAAGTTATGTACGTATGGGGTAGAAATATAAGGTTTATAATTCTATCATAGTGAAAGTGATTGCCGCGCCGCAGCCATTCCAGTAGGAATCGGTCCTATAGCTGGGGTCCTATTGGGCAGCAATGTATGGGGACGAATACAATTTTGGGTAATGGAATGCAACATGGTTTGGGATGTTATATGGGTCAAACTGAGTTCATCAAGCTCGTTAGCCACTCGCGACCCCGCGTCAGGGGGGAAGGTGTCAAAGTTCCAAACACCCTGCGCTCGAAAAAAAAATCTAGTGGCTACATTTGAGATACAAAATCAAGTTTGGTGTCATTTTCGAATAAATCGATGATGGCCCATTCATTGGGCATAATATTTTTGTAGGTATCCATAGAAAAAAATAACGTAACGCCTAAACTTATGTAGAACCAGTGTTAAAAAATTACAAACAAGCCCGTATTTTTAAAGATTTTTATATAGAAGATGAATTTTAAAAAAATAGCACCAAAAAGCCCAACTAATGTAGATTATAAAAACATAAATATCATTAAACTTTTTACTAATATGAATGTAAAAAAAAAATTAACGTACGCGCGGTCTATGCTGTTCCGCGCCAAACGTGATACGAGCGCGGGCTCTATTGTCGAGTCAGTGGAGTTTTTTCTTCATAAAATTCTCAGAAATAACTTCGATTTCGGTGATTCCATATTATAACTAGCTTTTGCCTTCGGCTTTGCCTGCTTGAATTTCGTCTACATTCAGTGGTTGCGGTTTCATCTCTGAGCTGATATACCAGTCATTCACTTAGCTACCGTCATATTTTACAAATGTACTGTACATAGATTACGGCTATATAGAATGATATAAAAATCACAAAACAATGAATAAAATTTGTAAGAATGACGATGTTGAGATAAATGATTATTGCCCGCAGCAAAAAGTATCATTATGTTTTTATACATACTTTTACCCCCATTGCGGCCTTTTGCGGGTTTATTTTTGATTTGATTGACCTCGAGTCCTATAACTATTTCTACCTAAGTATATCAAATTTAATCAAAATCAACCATGCGGTATATTCGTGAATGCTTAACAGAACTTGCTTCGAAAAGCCAGTCAGACCGATTATTGCATTCCATTGGGAGTCGATTTTTGGAAAAAGTGCCCTATGTTTGACCTCGTGTTTTCAATTATATCCACACCAAATTTAATCAAAATTGGTTCAGCGGTTTAACCGTGAAAGCGTAACAGGATGTGTTGTCGACACTAACTTCTCTCCCCACTTCGGCCCATAGGGGTTTGATTTTTGAAAAAAAAAGTTACCTGTGTTTGACTTTGGATCTTTAACTATATCCGTACTAAATTTCATCCTAATTGGTTTAGCGATTTAGTCGTGAAAGTGTAACAAATGTGTGTTTGACACGAACTTTCTTTCCCCACTGCTGACCATCGGGGGTTGAATTTTGAAAAAAAATAGTTATTTTTGGCCTCGAGTCCTTAACTATATCCCTACTAAATTTCATCAAAATTGATTCAGCGGTTTAGTAGTAACAGCGTACCTGATGTGTTTTTGATACTAATCTTTGAAGGTTGATTTTTGAAAAAAAATGTACCTCATGTTTGATCTCGTGTCTTCAACTACATCCATACCAAATTTGGTCACAATCGGTCTAGCGGTTTAGCCGTAAAAGTGTTTTTTGATTTAAAAAATCACCCCCTATTGCACTCTCTTGGGAGTTGATTATTGAAAAAAGAGTAGCCTATATTTAAGCTTGGGTCTTTAACTATATTCATACCAAATTTCATAAAAAAGGGTCCAGCGGTTTAGCCGTGAAAGCGAACAGACAAACAGACTTTCGTCGTATATTTCAGGTGAGGGAGTAGCAAACATCCAACTGAAATTTTGTGACTTACTTCCGCATTTGTAAAACGGGGCACCACCTGTTCAGTTAGTTCCTGTTGGAATTAAGGTGCAAACATATTCTATCATTATTTTACTTTACTAAAATTCATCAAAATGAAGAGCTCAAAAATAATTTCAGAAAATCCACCCTCAGATGGTAAAATTAGAAAAAAACTAAATTCATGCAGGCGAAACCGAAAGCAAAAGCTAGTTATAATATGGAATCACCAAAATTAAGGCTGTTACTTAGAATTTTATGAAGAAAAAACTCCATTGAGTCGACAATTGAGTCCTCGCTATATCTCGTTCGACGCGAAACAGCATAGACCGCGCGTACGATCATTTTTTTTACATTTATTTTAGTAAAAAGTTTAATGATATTTATGTTCTTATAATCTACATTAGTTGGGCTTTTTGGTGCTATTTTTTTTTAAATCATCTTCTATATAAAAATCTTAAAAAATACGGGCTTGTTTGTAATTTTGTAACACTGGTTCTACATAAGTTAAGGCGTTACGTCATTTTTTTCTATGAATACCTACAAAAATATTATGCCTAATGAATTGGCCGTCATCGATTTATCCGAAGACGACACCAAACTTGGCTTTGTATCTCAAATGTAGCCACTAGATTTTTTTTTCGAGCGCAGGGTGCTTGGAACTTTGACCCCCTCCCCCGCAGTTTAGGTCAAATAACATCCCAAGCTATGTGGTATCTCATTACCTAAAATTGTAGCACTTTTCCCAATAGGACCCCAGCTACTATATTAGGTACCTAAGATAGAACGAGCGCACAGTTTTCCAATTAATATTGTATTGTAACTAAACGCAAAAAAAATATATAAATAAGTTAACAATAAAAAATCTTGAAATCCTGGACAAAAGCTCTTCATTGAAAATTATATTAGTTCAGTTGTGTACGCGCCGGTACTAAATTACGTTTATAATACTGCAAATTTCGGATGGTTGGTAATATATACTGTACGGCCGCTTTTTGCTAGATTCTCGAATTTGGTCGGCTTATCATGCTATTTCACCTTGGCTTGGATTTATAATTATATTTCTTAAACTACTACATATATTGATCTGATTTTTGGTGAATGGATAGTTAACTATATTTAGCAATTAATGCAAAACATGTGAATTTCGTAAATAATAGACCAACTCGTCTAATGGACTGTCGAAATTCATGGCGGCTGAATCATTGCATTTATTCTCATAACTTATTAAATACTTGTCACACTATGTTGATACTTACATGGACATTGAAAACCACTTCAAGGTACAAACTCACGTCACCAATTAGTCTCTAGGGCCCATATTTATAGTACAAGCGCCAAAATACCTAAATTCACGTTTTTATTTTTAGCTCTTGAACGGTAATATTTTTAAATTTCTGTTTTTACAAACATTATACACAAATGAATAACAACTTGTGTAAAAAAAATCATATCTCTAAGCCATACCATTTAGGAGATCCAGCATCCGGCCAAACGTCCCCCAGCAGAATTTTGAATTTCTCCCAAGTCTTTCGATACACAAATTTTATTTATTCATAAACATTTACCTTTCACGACACTCTAATTATTGTACTTACTTTCATTTCGATCCGAGAACTTTTTTGCTGGGGGAATGTTCTAAATGTCATCCTGGCAGAATCTGTTTGTAATTAAAATCTCAAAAACTAATTGATGCACAAATTTGAAACTTATATAAACATTTACACGACTTCATACTCTAATTATTTAGTAACATCGCATTTTAATATTCAGTACTTTTTTGCTAGGGGAACGCACTAGTATTTCACAGAAATCCACACAACATAAAACATGAAATATTATTTAAACACAAAGAAATATTCATATGACAAAGCAACAGTATAACAATAGGTATAAATTTCAATTATATCTAGTACTTATTTTTATCTCTGAACACCACCAGCTCCGAACTCAAAGTGAACCGGAAAATTAACCGTCAATGCCTTATAAACTGGCTACCGCACCACAAAGTATCGATTTTTCAAAATCATCAATAAAACTACTATTAACATCAAACTGTTATATTATGCAAAACTTACTAAATTATTAATTTGGTATTTACAAATTAAAAGTTATCAAAGCTTTAATTCAATACATTTATCATTTTTCAATATGAATCAAATAGGAAGTTATAAAATTTCACATCTGTGGCGCCATGACGCCTTCCGATAATAATAGCAACCAACACTAGTTATAATTAACTAAAATCAGAGTATTTAGGTATATTAAAATAAACTAAAAGTTACCAAAAATATTACAGTTAAATTTTAAATATCTAACACATGCAATATTTCAATTTTATTATATTATAGTGAAAACTTTACACGGACGTTTAATTTCCCAGCTGGAAGGCACCACAGTCTACCGCTCGTCGTTCCTGCCGCCTGGCGAAGACTGCACGGAGTATATGGACCCCTGCTCTTATGGAGATTGCAAACGTATGAGTTTTGATATTGCTTCTTATAGATACGCTTTGATATAAGTCCAATACCTAGCTAATTTTTAAAGAATTGCCATCCTGTGAATATTTCTCTAGGTCCGTTAATTATATAGTGTTTATAGACAATTCTGCTTACATTTATTTGTAATATGTTCCCCAATAGATTTTCAATAGTAGTCCTTTGTAGTTACTTACAGATCTCGGCATGTAGATAACTTGAACGAAAATAACAATCCGCGTCATTTTCGATGTTCACTTCGATTTACACCTTCAAATCTGTTATTGCGCATTCAAAATTTTAGGTTATGTGCCGGGCATTGTAAAACATGTTTTTTGGTTTTGTAAGTCTTTTTATTGGTTGATACCCAAAAAAAAAGTCATAATTGACGCGAGCTAAAAACAATGTTCACTTTTTACAGCGTGTGACTGCATATGCCCTGCCGAATGCATTGCGACGGACCCGTGCGCCTGCAACTTCCCAAAGGCGGCGTGTTGCAGCTAGCGGCCATTTTGTAGCGGTTCCAAATTCAAAAGTGAAGATGTCAAGATGGCGTCTTGTCGATTTTAGGGATGCGTTCCTGAATACTGGATTTAAAATTCCAGTTATCCGACTGCCCTGGGAGGGTGGTTAATTTATTTGATTTTTTTATTTTATTTATTGTGACTTACTGATAGAAATCGACCGTCTATGTATAGTATACGCTAGCTAGAATATTCTATGTATTGCTGTAAAAGTGTACATTATGTTAGCTTAACTTGTGAGAAAATTATGTTTTCGAGTCAGTTTAATACATATTTTAATAAGTAAATCCTTTTTTATTTTAAATATAAGTAGTTCTCACAACTTTTTGAAACAGAATCGTAAAAAGCTGTCTCGTTCTTTCATGGTATTATTATTTGTATATCCAGTCTAAAACTCGGTCTGAGGGTTAGCATAATATCGCGAATACTACCAATTAAAAACACACAAATGAGGGCGCCACTGAGCTTTATTAAATTACAAAACGTTATCCATCAGTCTACTTTAGCCTCTGCAGCAATGTGGAGTTGAGTAAATTAGCCTGGGCCACAGTTTGTGGCATCTTGCAGCTCAGCACTTGGGGAAACAGATTAGCTTAACAACGCGAATATTACCAAATAAAAACACACAAATGAGGGCGCCACTGAGCTTTATTAAATTACAAAACGTTATCCATCAGTCTACTTTAGCCTCTGCAGCAATGTGGAGTTGAGTAAGTTAGCCTGGGCCACAGTTTGAGTGGCATCTTGCAGCTCGGCACTGGGGAAACTGGTCAGTAGCGCGAAGCTTTGGAGTTGGTAGGCGGGTTCAGCCCGTGCGATGTATTGGCGGAGGTCTTCGATCGTGTGGCTGTGGTTGAACCGGCCGGTCAGCCGGCTGCCGTCTGCTAGGCGGAACTGGAATAGGGTAGATGACAACAAGTCAAATTAGATACTTTTTTCTAAATGTCAAAAACAATAATTTATATGGGATTTGTATGACAGTACTCAACAGTGACGTCACTTTTAATGGAGTCAAAAAGCATTCCCATTATACTTTAATTAGAACTAAAAAATAGTAAACCATGTTGTAAACAAAATTGATCAATTAAAGTGACATTCAATTATTATGTTTCATTATTTAAATAGCATCATTTATTTTATTTTTTACTCAATTATAATCCCTATTATACGTTTTGCATGAGAACTTACAGATATCATTTTTCACTTTCGCGCTTTGGAGGCGGTATTAACCTTAGCTTTAAGTAATTTTATGACGTCAACTAACTAAAAAACAAGTATACGACGATTTAAAAGTTGTATTTTAGCCCATTTAAATAAAATTATTTTTATTTCATTTCACGTCTTTATCCCCTACGGGGTATACAGAGCCAAAGTCGACGCCGCGTTTAGCTGAATAGTGGTCAATTGGTGGATTTAAGATTCAGATATGACAGGTTGTTAGCCCATTGCCGATGAGAGGAATCCTCAGTTTGATTGAAGCCCCCTTACAGATATCACGTCTTTTTTTTCGTACGGGGTAGACAGAGCCAAAGTCGACTCCGCGTTTAGCTAAATAGTAGCTTATTGGTGGATTTTAGATTCTGAGTATGACAGGTTGTTAGCCCATTGCCAATGAAAGTAATCCTCAGTTTGAAGCCCCCTCCCTTGATCTTCCATAATACCAACTAATATTACAAATAAGTGAGTTTGTTTGTTATTTTTTTCACTTTTTATCTACTGAACCTACCTTCCTGAAATTTCGCATCCACATAGAAGTACTGAGAAGGACATAGGGTACCTTTCATCCCGGGAAGAAGCACTGTTCCCGTGGGAAATTCACGCGGGCGAAAACTAGTAATAATACAGGGTGTTTGGTTGAACACCTGCAACCTCTCTAGGGGTGAAAGTACTCATAAAATGAGCAACTTTTTATATGGGACCGACAATGACATCTCATAAAAAAATCAGCTTCGCCAAAAATGTATGAAAGAGCTGTTTTTTTTTTTTTTTGAGATTTCAGAGTCGGTCCCATATATAAAGTTGCTCATAGTCATGTATACGTACTTGTATGTTGGTCTGTGGCTGCGTCTCGTCCAAACCGACCGCTTGTTGCGCGGCGCGCTGGTTGGCTTCGCGGTCGCCGGCGTCGGCCGCCACTGGGGCCGTCGCACCCACTGTTGGGGGCGTGGGGCTGGAATATACAAATATACACGGTGATATAGATAAATATATACGGACAATACACACAGATTGAGTTAGCCCCAAAGTAAGTTAGAGACATGAGGTTAGAGACTTGTGTTATGAGATACTGACTCAACGATACTATATTTTGTAACAAATACCTACTTAAATAGATAAACTTCCAAGACCCAGGCCAATCTGAAAAAGATCATTTTTCATCTTGACCCGATCGGGGATCGAACCCGGGACCTCCGGTGTGGCAGTCCGGTGTGATGACCGCTGAGCCACGGAAGTCGAAGATATACACGGTAAATTTGCCATCAAAATTAATCATCATAAATTTGTCATAAGAATCATTAAACTGGCTAGTCAAAATAAAAATTTTGAAACAAAATGTTTTTGTTGCATTCTGCAACAAAAACGCGTAACGGACACCTACTTTTAATCGAGTTAATGGAGTTTACGCGGCACTATGATAAGTTGGGCGTATATGAATATTATTTATTACACGACATTTTTTTCCAAAACCAATAAAAAATTCAGTGTGTAAATACTAGGTGCGCCTCGGGTCTCCGCTTTCATGGAAATTTTAGTAAAAAATCTCTATTAGCTATTCCAGGTTATATTCTAACATTCGACGCGAGCCGCGCTCAAGTCACATATCGATA
Source organism: Ephestia elutella (assembly GCA_018467065.1). NCBI lineage: Eukaryota > Metazoa > Arthropoda > Insecta > Lepidoptera > Pyralidae > Ephestia > Ephestia elutella. The sequence continues at coordinate 10,392,343 of CM031591.1, read as the reverse complement.
GCCGGCTTGGACGCACGTTCGTTTTCACTCCATTCACCGTAAGTCTTTCATAGATTTTTTACGTAGCATTTATTTTTCGATTTCTATTAACTTTTCTTTCTTAAAATTCCAACTGTGTTTCTTCCTCTATTTTCTCTTCTCTTCTTGTTAATACTGTGCAAATATTCCTACTTCTGTATGTATTCTCTTTTTCGTCTTAAACTACACTTGATTTCAATAATTACCTAGTAGGCTTTTCCACCTATAGTGGGTATAAATATTGCTAGAATTCTAGCTCTTTGTTAGTCTTTTTAGTGTAAACACTTTTAATATGTCTCCTTTTAAAGAAACGGACGCATACTATATTCTAAAATACAGATGCGGTGCCTAGTTTGGAAATTATCTGTCTTACTACAAAACGATGTCTAAAGTTAAATACTTGTTAAACACATTACCCGTTCATAAGAAAAAATAAGAGTTCAAAAAAAAATAACTCGTGGAAAAAATCTTGTGCAATCTGAATAGAATAAAAAAATGACATCAATTCACCTCGTATGCTATCGATGTCATCTAGGGTTCATGATTTCTCGAGCTTTTCAATTTCTCGGGTCTCGAGAATTCTCGAGGCTAATTTCTCGGGTCTTCTCGGGTTGTCGAGAAATTTACATTTACGTACATTTTCTCATATTATTTGGTTCCAATAACGACAACAAAGTGTGGTTTTCCTCTCAAATAGGTAACATATTATTATTTCTGTATTTTTTTTAAATACAGAAATAATAATAATTATAAAATGACAGCACCATTTTTGGGTGGTTATTTAGAAAAAAAAATCACTTGAACCTTGTATTAAACAAAAAATAGCTTTTATAAAATGAAAAAAAACCGGCCAAGTGCCTGTCAAGCTGGCGCACCAAGGGTTCCGTACACGCAAAGAATCTCACATTATAGCTCTAACTAAAAGACCAACTAGTCTCAAAAACAAATTTAACTTTGCAGTTCAATCCCTAGGATTCATACTGCATCGAGCGCAAAAATAAGTTTGTAACACTTTTTTTAGACTTCCAACAAATTTACAATTTTTAGATTTATTCCTGTATAAGTACTGAGACCTTGCCTTTTGCCAAATTTCATGATTTTGGGTCAACGGAAAGTACCCCATAGGTTTTGATTGCTGTATGAAATCGCAAAATATGCAAAAAATCGCTACATTTACGGTAATATCTCTTGATCGCGTTGACGTATAATTTTGATTATTTTGATTATTAATTTTGAGTATTCAATATTAATTTCAACTTTATAACTTTAAGCGTTCCTGAGAAAAAAAAGTTTGACAGACAGACGGAATACAAAGTAATCTTACAAGGGTTCCGTTTTTGCCTTTTGAGGTACGAAACCCTTAAAAAAATTAATTTATATATAGGTACATGATTTCTCGAGTTCTCGACTTTTCTCGAGCTTGATTTCCCGGGAACAAAGCCCAACGATTTCCCGGGAATTCTCGGCTCGAGAATTCCCGGGAATGAACCCTAATGTCATCCGACCCTAGTAAAGCAATCTACTATTTTTCATTTAATAAATAAATAATAATATTGAATAAATAGGTGTTGTGTACACATACCTGCCCAGCATCTGCCCCTTGCCCGAGAAGGCCGCCGCCTTGCCCGCACTCGCGCGCGGACACTCGTCCAAGCGACGGTCCTCTAGACTCACGCGCACCTCCCCCCCGCCCACGCTGCGCGCTAGCTCGGGGGGGATCTCACTGCGATGGAAACAAATGTTATTTTTTTATTTATTATATATATTTACATATCTCTTGCTCCGTAAGTACACCCTTACACCCCTGAAGACCGGGGTGTATGACTATCATTACAGCATAGGTTTTGGAATTTGAAAAAAGAACTGTCATACTCATACTGCACGAAGAATATTTTTAAAAAGTTAATATTTTTTTTCTCGGTATCGATTAATTACTCGAATCGGAATCTAGACAATTTATTTTAATTAAATACACATTTTTTTCTTCTTAATAAATGTTCATTGAAACCTGCTGTCTTGTTGTTTACTTACCTTACAATCGATATGTAAAGCAGAGTATTTATCTCGGGCGTAAGCATCAATTGCATACTCGGGTTAATTAGCGCCTTCGCTTCGCTCAGGCGCCAAAAACCTCGTATGCAATTGATGTCATACAGCCCTTGGTTAATAATCTACTATTATCAACAGTTGTTACAATATACAGGGTTATTTGTAATAAACGCAAAACCTTCCTAGGGGTGAAAGTACTCATAAATATGAACATCTTTTTGTATGGGACCAACTCTGAAATCTCAAAAAAAAAAACAGCTGTTCCATACAATTTGCAATACCTACTCGCCCAAAATGTATGGAACAACTGATTTTTTTTTTTTGAGATTTCAGAGTCGGTCCCGTATAAAAAGATATTCATATTTATGAGTACTTTCACCCCTAGGAAGGTTTTGCGTTTGATACAAATAACCCTGTATATTTCAATCAAACGGCGCGGCGCGTCAAATATACCTACTACTACTACTACTTTTCTATGAATTCTTGCGTGTTAGGGGGAAATCATTTTCTAACCTATATTCCACACATGTAGGTCTATCAAAAAAAACTGGTAGCTTTGAGGGTACTAAAAATTAAAAAAAAAAAATTTACCGCAGTGTTACTTGTGTTCATGAATTCCTCGATAGTGTAATAGTACATTGTTACCGAGTGGGTGAAAGTAATTTTTTCAAGTCCCGAGACGGGGTTTGGCGCCCGAGCGTAGCGAGGTCACCAATAGTTCGAGGGACTTAAAAAAGTCTTTCACCCGAGGTAAACACTGCTTTTCATTACGAATACAAAGAAAGTAAAAATAAAAACATAAATTAGCTAAAGAAATAATGAGTATTTTATACGGAAGCATAAACAAAACTCTAAACTTGAAAAAAATAAAAAAGATCGGATTGCAGCTTTCGTTTCCAGCATTTTTTTTTTGTGGCCGATCAACTATTTAGCTATAGATTCTTTTCATTTGGTTCCATCATTAAAAAAATTATAATAAAATCTATGTTATAAAAAATTATAAAAAAATAAGCATATTCTTTAACTTCATGTTATTTCAATTTTACATAATATGTTGAATGGCTGTATAGGAAGTTGGAACATGGTTCAATAGAAAAACGTGAAAATAAAACACTAGTTAGGAATAATACACAACACACACAACACTAAAGTAAGGCCAATTTAATAGGCCATATTTGACAATATGGTTATCTCTTTTTCACTTTCTTACTCAGAAAGAGACGTAAGCCATCAGATAGCTGATCTCTCTTTCTAAATCAGAAAGTGAAAAAGAGATAGCATATAATGTCAAATGTGACCTATTATAATGGCCCCACTTTAGTTAGGGAATAGGGAGAATCGTTTTCAACTGACAGCTGACAAATTATAAAAAAACTATTTTAAGTTGAAAACGATTCTCCCTAGGGCTGAAAAGTATAACTTTCACCACGCTCCTCAGGCAACTTCAGACTTACTTTCAAAGTATGAGTAATGAAAAATGTGTTGTCAACAAGTAGTGTAGTGATAAACTCACCCCCGCCTGATGCAGAGCAGGAACTCGCTGTTCCCGGGGTCGGAGTAGGGCCGCAGCGGGCCGCCGTCCACCGTGAACCCCTCGCGGTACAGGCGCAGCCGCACCGAGCGGGACTCCGACTGTACGGGGGAAGGCGGGCTTATACTAGTGTTGCAGCTATTGACTGTCGATAGTATTGTGACCTTGAAAAATAGTCACACTATCGATAGCGGTTTTGACGCAGAACGTCACTTTCGCAAAATGTCATCGTGAAAAATAGCACAATGTCACTTTCGCAAAAATGACACTTTCGCAGAATGTCATTCAAGCGTTGAAGTACTAAAAATAAAAAAAAATATCACAATAATATTATTATTTTTCTATCTACATGAAATACACATAAATATTTGCATAACTTGAAATATTTTATATTTTTGCGACTTTCATATAAAATACATAATAATATCAAGACACCATTATTATTAAAATAATAGACAGTATGCAGTATATTAAGTAAGTTATGATAATATTATATTAGTTTAACTAATATTAAAGATGTTGATGAATTTTTTATATATTTTTTTATTAATTACCCAATTTCCTAGTATTAGTATTAGGGATATCTCACATAATTTGCTGCGAAATCAACGCTTGAATAACATTCTGTGAAAGTGCTATTTTTGCGAAAGTGACATTATGCTAAAATGACATTTTTGAGAAAGGGACATTGTGCGAAAGTGACATTTTTTCGAAAGTGACATTGTGATAAAGTGACCAAATTTTTCACGATGACATTTTGCGAAAGTGACGTTCTGCGTCAAAACCTCGATAGCCAATAGTTTGCAATATTATTGATGATAACCTAAACTATCGACACTATTGATGTTTTCTAATCGATAGTATCGATACTATTGACACTTATATTTCAACAAACAATCAATACTATCGCACTATCAATAGCTTGTAAAAATTTAATAGTATTGTAATCCAATAGTATCGATAATTTTGGTCATCAATAGTATTGCAAACTATTGGCTATCGATACTATCGATAGTGTGACTATTTTTCAAGGTCACAATACTATTGACAATACTATCTATAGTCAACACAACAATATTGCTACATTACTATCACTATGTTTAGATAGCCACTAAGCGAGGCTCCTTGTAGAGTGGTCTTAGCCTTATACATTTTTTTACCTTTTTAAATAATTTAAATATATGAATTACAAGAGAAGAAGAATTATAATTTAACTAGTTTTCATATAATTAGTATCAGCATACAAACCTGGGGTTGAGATGCATTTGCCGGCGTCACGGGTTCGTGGTCATCCGTTGTCTGGCCTGCAATTGATACATAAATATATGTTTAACTTTGTAATATACAGGGTGTTTGGTAGTTCGATAAGAAGCCTTAAAGCGAAACTAGTATAGACCATTTAGTCATTTAAGAGAAAGTTTTTTTAATACAAAGTGAAACAGATTTTCTTTTAGGAATCTTTTAAATTTTTTAACGAAAAACCCAAAATTTTACACTTTTAATTTTTATTTATACTAATTTCTTGATACTAACTTTCAACACCCTACCTGGTGTTACTATCTATACTTGCATATACAAACGTTATATACCAACCAATGTAAACCTGCACACATGTAAGCAAGAATAAATATAGTATGAATTGTATTACCCAATCTATATCCAACTCCAGAGAACAGTCCGCCCCGCCCCCTACTTGTGGACGATGGCTCGTCTTCAAACACAACTGCGCCACGTCTGAAAAAAAAATTTTACTCACATATACTACATTTTTCACAAGATCAACATATTTATCTATAGATTCCATTCAAAATATTTTTAAAATGTCAACTCAGAGTCAAAGTCAAAATTTTTTATTGAAACTTGACCTTCAAAGAAGGCTCTCTTTTTCACATCGAAAACAAATTATTTAATCATATTATATTATGTCTCAAAGCTACAAACTACTAGCATTTCGGAAAGACCACTGCTGAGAAGAAATGGCGAATGAAACTCATGAAACAGTCTTGGTCGCCTAATATGCCAGCTAACACTAAAGCGCCTAACTACAAAATAAAATGTCAAATACATTTGTTACAATCAAATAAATTAATTAGAACAGATCAAGTCTCTCTGTAGATACATCATAACAGTCTATTTGTCATCAAAGATAGTATGGAGTAGATGTGACAAATGTAACAAAACTAACCAACTGATATAATTAATGTAATATATTGAAGTAAATAATTCTATGTACATTCCTGATAGACATAACAATTCATGTAAAATTCAACAAATAAATAAAGGGTTCTAATATTGCTGTCTATTGATTCTGATAGTAAGATCCCTTTCGCAAAAATACGTTATAACTTACTTCCTCTAAAGAGTATGCCATTATAAGTAAGTAATAACTTACTCTCTGACACTCTTGAACATCTCAGTAACTATATCTTTCTTGCTCTTCCCGGGACCGAGGATCTGTTGTCCGGAGCGTTCTGAGCCTCCTGCGTAAAACGCTTGCCCTGGAACAAGATACGACATCTTGATAAACAAAATAAACAATGACAAATCACAATATTGTTGTAAAAGGTACTTTGTGTCTATAGTTATGAGTTTTATAATATACAAGCTGAGCCCTGGAGTTTAGCTCCCATGGGAATTTAGGGATAAAAAGTGCCCATGAAAACTCCATTTTTTCTTAATTGTCCTATTATGTAAACAATCTTTACAGTACTTTTTGTTAAAAATAAATCAAATATTAGTTCAAACCTAAACATTTTAAAGTAAAACATTTATTAACCACGAAAGCAATTTCCTAAAAAGTCTATTTTAATTTATATTGTTGTAAAATCATAAAAAGACATGGTAAGATTATTTACATAATAGGACAATTATGAAAAAACGGACTTTATGTGCTGTTCCCAGTATTTTTCTACCCATGTACCAAATTCTATAAAAATCCGTCCAGATTTTGCATGATTGAGTAACAAATATCCTCACAAACTCACATCCTAACTTTCGCATTTATAATATTAGTAGGATTTTTACAGACCTTGTTCATTATCATTATCAAGATGTTCATCATTAATTTTTACTTGTCTTTCATTTTTTAATCTTGCGATCTCTTTCTTTAGTTCAAAATTCTCATGTTTCAACCGGTCTAGCTCTTTCATTAAATTATTTTTTTCTTCTATCATATGCTGCATGTCTTTCTCAATAGTCTCTAGATCTTTAGAGATTCCTAGATTAATGTTTTTTGCATTTTCCAATTCGTTACAACTTTTGATGCATGCATCGGCTGTGAAAACCTTACTGGATAATGTTGCTTTTAAAAATATTCTTAGATTTATTTCACTCTACTATAGTCTCGCAAAATTTATTATGATTTTGATTTTTTTATAAATCTACAAATAGTTTTTCTACAAACAACTACCTACTTATATGAATTGACTTTTAACTTTTCTAAATAGTAAAAGCATTGGAATATATCTTTTTGGTTTATCCTGACAATTGCTAGATTCCATCTTTATGGCTGCGTGAATCATATTCACCTATTAAAAGCCAAAAGATACTTGATATAATTTGAGAAACATATACACTTGCCTTCTTCTTCGTCACTCGAGTTTTCCTGCTGTAGGGAATCCAATGTGGCAAACTTAGAACTAGCTTTTTTCTTGTCTTTTTTCTGTGGTCTCTCTGGGGAACCCGGTGGAGACTCCATATCGCTATCAATTAATGTTGGTAATGGTGCTGGTGTGGCAATGTTTGCTGGAGGCTCTTCTAGGTTACCTCCGTGCTCATAGAAAGCAGACAATGCTACCTGAAAAATAAGTGTAACAATTGAAAGTTAGACAATAAATTGACAAGCAAAGACTAGTTAGTACATCTTTGCAGAGGAACATGTAGTTCAATCTTTTTCCACACCAGCCCCAAAGAATAAGGGTGTAATAAAAGATGTGTAGACCTGGTAGACATACAACAGCATTGCTACATAGGTACAAGTACCTATATTACAGAGTAGGGGAAACTAAAGAAAAAATAGTATGATTTTTATTATGAAACTTAGCTAAATCAAATTATTCAACAAAAACAGTACCTAAAACTTATCCGGAGCCAATTTCGGATAAAAATACACAGAAAATGAAAATTGACAAAGATATCACTCACTTCAAGTTGCCAATTTGAAGATTCTAAAAAGAACCTACTCCGAGTTTCGTCCGCGCCGGTAACGTCACAAAACTGCCGTAATGTTTCTTCGTTATTAACTGACATAATTGGAATATTTTGTTTATATATAACCAATACATACAAAATAAAGCTTCAAATCACCGATGACTTGCTTTTTGTTTTGTTTTACGTGAAGAAATCCCCGTGATAGTAACGTGAATGATTTCGTGAATTTTTGACATTAACTTTTGATCTTGAATTGTCTATGGTTATCACTTTATTCTCAGACCATAGACTTAGTGAAAATAATGGACCCGGCCGGGCGGCATAACAATCTATATACAAACAACAGTAGTTATGCGGCCCCGGTTTCCATGTTTTGTCACTATTATTAGTATGTGCAGCCGCCATATTTGTGCCAAATCCTTTGTCGGCGCCGCCGGGTTTAGGTATGCACAATTTTTTGTAGGTATGTCATGTCTATTCTTTTTCATTCGTCTGAGAGTTTTTCCTTGGTTTTTCCCATGGAAGTAGTAAGTACTTTGTACAAAGGTACTTATTACTTCCATGGTTTTTCCACATCCGATCCGACTTTATTATTTTGACATTGACAGGCAGGCAGTCAGTTTGACAGTTTGTCCAAACTCTCTTTTCTTTTGATCCAGTGTTGCCGTCAACGAAATGGTTGCCGTCCGTACGTGGTTTCTCGTACCAGTACGAGATTTAGGGGTCCCGGTACGAGGTACGAGCTTACATCCATTCTCGTACAATATTGTATGAGATTTATTGATAGGACCACAGAACATATAAAAGAGGTTAGAAAGGAGTTGTAGGCGGGGCCGGCGCGCCAAGCATGCGAGCGACCGCTCGTATCTTTACAAAAACACGTGACCGCGCCGTTTAGTCGCTCGCGAACTCTAGCGGAGTAAGTATTGCGAAGCGCTGCTACAAAATTGTACGAAAATGCCTTCATGTGCGGTAATTACTTGTCGAGCGAGAAGCCACGAGCTTAATATAAACAAAGGATGCGTTTCTTATCATCGGTAAGTAAAAAAACCTCTAGTAAATACGATATTTTAGTCAAAATCTTTCAAAGGTCATTAAAATATTTTTTTTTCTCCAAAAAATATACATTGCTGTCTGCATGCGTTCGTTATTTTTGCAACGTCAAACGTACCGCGTAGTGGAGTGCGCGGCAACAACGTGGCATTAGCTCTAGTGCTGGGCGTAGTGAGAGACGATATTTATCGATATCGTCTTTCAAAGTCATATATTTATAAATGTTAAATTAATGTTAATGTGGAAAGACTAAATTAAGTAATGCGAATAATTATTATTATAACAAGCTTTTATTTAACTTGCAATATATGTATGTATGTATGTTTATCCGGGTGGAATCTTGCAACTGAATTTTAAAAACCAGTTATCTTTTGAAACTATTATACGTCAGTACACGAATAGATTGAAAGATTTAAAAAAATATATTTTAGTCGCGAAAATATTACGGCATTTTGTTGGCAGTATATTGTTTGATGACATATCATTTCATCAATTTGGTGAATTCCCAACATCGAACCATTTTATTGAGAAATATTTAAACTAAAATTTCAGTTTGAAATTGCGTGATGACGTGGCGCTATGATTGGCTAGATTGGAAATTGCAAGAGTGTGTGAAGCTTCGTACTCATTATGGCAAATGTGTGGTAACGGTGAAAGGTGGGGCGGATTAGGCGACACTGGTTCTCATAGAAACGGCGTATTATAGCCATTCTAACCTCTTTTATATGTTCTGTGGATAGGACCCTGTTTTCTTTTTTTTAATAGCCAGATATTATAGCCAGATAGACAGTCTTACATAGGCCTTCTCTTCTCCTCTCCACCTATATCTATCCCAAGTATTTTGCTGCTTGCTACTCAAGAAACCCTTTAGTGATATGTACAAATAATTTTAATTCGTGGATAACAAACTTTGGGACACATCCTAATTGGAAAAGAGGAACATTCATACATTACTGCTTCCACTGAGAGTTATAAGCAGTAAGCAGCATTGTGCCGTTTTTCGGCAATCGTACTCTTCCGCTGGGAATTCGCAAACTTTAGAGTTTTTATGTTAGTAGCAAAGCAACTGCTATTGCTCACGTGTGTGTGCGCCGCGGTTGTATTTGTTTATAAAAAGTTGGCGAACCAAATAAATAAAAGATAAAAAATAAAATAAATAAATAAACATTGAAGTGTACGAGGTTGTGTTGCCAAAGTACGAGATTTCCGACCATGTCCGTACGAGTCGAGGATAAGCCGTCGGCGGCATCTGGCAACCCTGTTTCGATCGTCGAGTTCCTCGACCTCGACTCCTTCTTTCCTTGTTGTTTTGGCTAACATCGTATTTTTTTAGTAAGAAAACTAAGAAACTCATGTAGATCACCCACTACAATGTATTACTAAATAAACTGTAAGTAGACCAAGCTTGCTTTTATCGTTTCTGCAATAAATTTTTAATCGAAATAATTGACGAGCAATTTTTTTTTTTTAGGTTCCGGCTACCTAAATGAAGACCCATCGTAAATCACCAAGCACAATGAGGAAATACTATCAACTGATACTCATTATCGTATGCTTTATTAGCATCGTAACGCTTTTAATTTACAGGCACGAATACTATAGATTGCGTTATGTGTTGGAAGTGCTAAATTTCTTTGGGAAGCCGGGCCTTTCCGAAATTGAGTTTTGCGGGCCTGGATTCAATGCTACTTTGCTGTCAGAAATACTACGAAACTCGTCCATGGAAGTTCGTGAAACGCCACCTCTTTTTCAAGAAATTGACGAGAATTTCTATTCCTACTCATCATTTTTGAAGTCTTATCAGAAGTATGAAAAGCTGACTCAAACTCATGTGCACAATGTAGACACTATTGTTATAGGAAAAGCGCATGTGCGGCCTAATTTCCGGTGCAATTTATGGTTAGAGAACAATTCCAAACCCAAAGCTGGTAGATTCACTTATAAAATACTATCTGAACCAATAAAAGACTTTAGGTTATATATTTTTCATTGTTCTTTGAACAAAGATATAGGTAAGCCTAAAGGTGTGAGTTTTTACATGAATGATTATAATATTAATCCAATACATGCACCTATTAATAGAGTAATTCAAGTGAATACAAAGCGCAAGCCCAGAGAGAGGAGTAGCATAAGATTTGTTAATAACGTAGAGCCAGCCATTTGCGTGATACCTAACCAGGTGCCATTGGTGTCCAGAGATGCCTTTATAGAGTTCTTAGTGTTCCATCACATGATGGGAGTGGACTCTTTCACAATCTATGACAGTATGATATCTGAAGATATTATAAGAAGACTGAATCTATTGCCTGCAGACATCACCCAATGGAATATACAATTTTTTCCATTGAACTACCCATTTATATTTGCCAAATCTTATGAAATAGTCCGGAGCGCTATAGAGTTGGATTGCCTGTTTCGACACTTTAGATTTGACAGAGACGAGGCTAATAAAGCCAGCCATGTGACGGTGCTGTCTTGGGATGAATTTCTGGTGCCTAGAGTTCATACAAATGTCAAAGCATTGTTAGATGATTTCGACCCAACAAGGAAAGTTAGAACTGTTGAGGTGAAACCTCTTTTGTTCTGTTTAAACCAGGAAGATGATGACAATGCTGAGATTGGATATCCGGATATTATGAAGAAAACCCATTATTACAAGTTACCTCAAGATAACAAGTCCATTTATGTTAGGAATTTAGATTCAATGACGTCATTTGATGACATATTTAGCTTGAATTCTAGCAGTAAGTTTATTCCTGTAGAGGTACTAGGAGCTCATAAGTATACAGAATGTAGGGATGCCAAGTCTTACCATCCGTATGGTGCTGGATATAATGAGACTCAAATGCAAATGTTCCAACACAAGTTTGAAGGAGCCATGTTGAAATTTGGCCAAAGCCTAGTTAGTGATAAAGTTTATAGATTGTATACTTCAGGGCAAATATGGGAGAAACCCCCTAAAGAGCCTGTCAGAGACATGTTGTAAAATTGGTACA